>CM065362.1:23052463-23372463 GCA_033032245.1 Poecilia picta
TGTATTAATAAAACATTAAGCCTAAAACTTACTGTAACAACAAACTAAATGTTCTGTTCTATGTGCAAAATTCTTGAATGTTTTTTGGTGTTAAATCCTAAAACATGAAGTGGCATTGTTGTCAATTGCTATGGCAACGAGTCTGCGTAGCTTGGCGAATACGGATCACTTTGTTGTGGATCATAGCACGAAATTAATACCTACATTTATAAGTTTCACTGAACTAACGAAGCTATTGATGACATGTAAAAGATTAGTCTTTTTGCCCCCCAGCGTTGTTTGCATGCGCGAAATTTCCGTAGGTCCAATAATATGGATGGTAAGTCATAAGTCAGAGCCTCACCAGCAATGAACCTCACTGCACGTCACTGATATATGTGTGTGTGTGTTATGTGTTTTATATATATATATATATATATATATATATATATATATATATATATATATATATATATATATATATATATATATATACTGTATATATATAGTCAGATGACAGTTTTCGTTTATTACGTTCCTCCTGACCGTTCATGATCAAAAGCAAGCAGCTGAACAAAGTGAAAAATTATAGAAAAACCCCCACTAAAGCTCACTGGTAATCATATTTTACTGTCAGAGAGTTTATAAGCATGAATAGATAAGATTAGGTCTTTTGGTAGATTTTCAAATCAGATTAAGAAATTTCAAAATATTTTCTAACTTGTCACCAAAAGCCCCTCAAAACTCTTAAGAGCACAACCGTTTATAAATGATGACAAATGATGACAAGAAGACCTTTCGAAAAGACGCATGTATACTGGCACCTTCTAGTAAGTTTTGTGCAACTTGGAGGAAAACATCAACAAAACGCCAAAAGTCTCAGTGTTACTGTATGTTGCCAACAGACTGTATTGGTCTCAGAGGGTGTTACAATGTTGTTGTCAGTGTGGTCAGTGACTTCGCCGATGGGGGGTTAGAGGTTTTAGGGTCACACACAAGCCTTTAGGAATGTGTGTAATGAACCTTTAGATGCAGCTGGTGCTTTCAGGGGCAGCCCTCGAGTTACAACCACAAACAAAAGGTCATTTTACACTAAAAGCTGGTCTAGGTTTAATGGGAGTGTAGATTCTTTATCTCTTTTTTTTTGGTTTAATGATAAGTAGTTTACACTGTGGATTAACCTTACCTTGCACGATAACCCCACAGACCAGGTGCAGGTGACAAATGACTTTGAAAGAGTGCTTTTGACCACCAACCTCCTTTGTCAATGTACTCCTGCACAGCAGCATTGAGAAATGCAGGCGAAAGCACAGCAAAGCAGATCTCATCAAATAATGTATAGCGCCAATACAATGAACAACGAAGGGTAGCCCTGGGGTAATCAATAATTTGAGCCACCAATCTGTTACAGGTGCTTTATGATGTGACTGAGGTAATTATCACCAGATCAATAAAAGAGTTTGTTGTGCAGATGAATGGGAGTGGGAGGGGTAATTGGTTTCTCTCACTGCACCACTTTCATGTATGTATTTTACTAAGCTGACGACAGAAATTACTCCGACGTAGTTATATTTTTTCTTTACCTTGGCTTAGCTCCAGCATTACCTCCATGGATAATGCTATGTAACTGCATGCATAATTTCATACTGACAAAGAGGGGCGGGCAAAGAGCAAAGAAAGGACTACTCAGGTCAGTGAAACTTTGTGGTGAGTCCTGCAAAAGTATTCATACTACTTTAAGCTTTTGACAATTTTCCAAATGCAAACATCTGTGTATTTTATGAAGTAAGATGTTGCTGGGTGGTAAATGTTTGGTTGAGTAATTGTACTGTTTAAGAGTGTTGGTTTCCTTTCCTCTTACAGCAGCAATGCTGCTGAATGATTTTGATTCGGTTATGTAATTTTATTTCCTGTCTGTCTACTTTGCATAATGAGCATATTTAAATATGCTCAGGTAGTTGGTCTTGTGTGCTGCACATTTTGACCATTAGAGGGCAGAGTTTCAAAGTGGTCACTGTTTCCCAAGACGTGGCAAGAAATGCGCCTTATTTTTTCCCTGTGTTACTACGCTACGTGCTGAACTTGGATGTGAACTGCAGTTTATCGACGAGAGATATTTTTGGCAGAAAATCAGTCAATATATACATCACTTGTTGAAATATGTCAGTACGTTCTCATGTATGTGATAAACAGTGAGTATTTTAATGAAATGGTGTATTTTTTCAAAACCGATGGTTGTGCAGGGAGGCCATTTCCTTCCTCCTTCCTTCATTTCCTAAGATGTCCGGTCATATACGTAGAGGTGCTCCAGCACATAGACACAGTTGATCAGCTGTTCGGGTTGTTTTACCTTTTTTACCTTTGCTGTGACTCATCACAGCCACTGTAGTTTCTGAACGTTCAATAAACAACAAACTTGGACTAATGATAAGGAAGAAAATATTATAACTGACTAAATTTTAAAAAACAACTTGGCTCTGCTTTCCTCCTTTGTCCCAGATTCTTCTACGTCTCGAGGCCGCATGCGGAGACAGAACCACAACAATGCGCGTTGACGTCACAGAAGTACAAATTTAATCCAATCAGAAGAAAGTATAACAAGAAACAGAAAATTTAAAGAAACACAGAAACATATTTTGGTTACCTGAGAATTATAAAATAAATATCAAATAAATATCGAAGACGTCTTCGGAGAAATAGCCAGCCCAAAAAGGAGCTAAGAATAGGCCATTTCTACCTTATTCTCCTTGCGTACAGGTTTTTATAGCAGTAGGTGTGTCTTCTCTATAATATATTCAAATAAGGCGTAACTCTGCTCCTCCAACCAGGACCTGTCTCTGACCCTTTCTCTAAAGCCATTTTGTCCCTAATGTCTAAGGAGAGCTTCTCCTGATCTCCAGCTGGTTTATGGCTTTTTTCACAGAGTGGTGGCAAACCGCTGGGACTTCCATGATCTGGCTGAGTTCCTGTTTTTCCAAGAGAATTTCAAATGATGGTCTCCTCTGGCTCCCTGCATATTAATTTACGACCTCCTGTCCTTTGTGTTAAAACCACAGGAGTCCGAGCCAAAAGCTCTCGTGGAGAGCTCCTTGTTCCAACACTTATCCAGGCATATGTTTTAAACATTCCAAATCACCCACACATACTTATTCAAAACTAAGAATTTTTCTAAAAAGACTAAACTGAATTAGACACTGTTAAGAAAATATATTTAAAATAAGCTAGTTGTAGAATTTAACCATGACTTCAATAATTAGATAAAATGAATGTTACTTGTTCCTAAAATGAAAGCACATCAGAGAACACTCCCCTAAGTTTGTACTGCGTCGAAGGGAAAACACGCCCACCCGCTTAAAGAGTGGGACCGGGAACTTTGAATCTTCAGATCGTCATGGGGTCTCCGGAGGAACATCCAGTGCGGTGGGGTGTTTTCTCTGTATTGTCTTGTCGTTTCGGTTGATGTCTGTCGGGTGAGGTAAATATTCCTGATTTCATTTAGTTCTGTTAGTTTCATTTGTTGTTTTGTTTAATAAATGTCATTATGCCTTTGCACGTGGAAACCGAGTTGTCTTGTCTTGTAAGTTCAGCTGATTCAATGATCACTTTCAATGGATCCGGGCAGAGGAGAAAGTTTTACGAGTCATAAGCTTTTTAAGGTTATAGAATTTTATGTCCCTCCCAATTGGGGGCTCGTTCGTTGTCTTTGATTGTGATTCTTTGTTTAGCTGAACTCGGTTTTTGCTTTTCAGACGAAGCTATGGTGAACACGTGCTTGGCATGTTTGTGCAGCGCTTCTTTGTTTGCGTTAGCATCGTTGTGGGGCTAGCATCTAGCCATTACTACGTTGCACGTGTGCTAGTTTCCTTTGTTAGCATGTAGCTGGTGCTGTGGCACGTGCTTAGCTTAGCTTTGGTTAGCATAGCTTTAGCCTAGCATGCCGCTAGCCGTTTCCGTGTGTTTATTTTATGTTTCTGTGCTGCTGTGTAATGAAGTTTCCCCTAAAAGAGCATATAGTTTGAGTTGATTTGTTTTGTGTGTATTAATTGAAGAAATGATGAATTAGCCCTTCCACGTGAACACCTATTAAGTGTAGCGGGGAGTTTGGCCTGTTTAAAAATTTGCCCTTTGCCAGTTCGCATGCATAACCTGCACCGTACTTGTAAGTTTGGCTTAAAATTTGACTTTTTTTTGTTGGCACGCACAACGCGTGGCGCAACAGAGAGTTTGTGTTAGTTTCGTAATTGAGTTCAGACCCGGTCTTGTGAGAAATTCTGTTCCCCTGTGAAAATATGTTCCCCCTGCGTCGGGAGCGCGCAATCTGTTCCCCCTGCGTCGGGAGCGCGCATTGCAGCCAGAGAGGTGGATCCGGTGGATCGGACCATTTTCACGGCGCTTCTGATCGATTTTTCGGTAAAAACTATTCATATAATCATGTCAATGTTGTAACTTTCAGTATAATCGGCAGCTATCAAAATAAAAATACATACATAAATAAATAAACGAGGTCTTGTGTGGATGTTTTTTACGCAGTTTTGTGTTATTTTAAACGCGAAGAGAATCGATCTTTTTTTTAGCTTTTGTCTCGTAAGCCTGACAAATAAAAGTCAGTCAACAAACAGGTTTCCAACACATAGTGCGTATTTATAATTTTTCATTTCTGATAAAGGAGGAGAGAAGCTGGCCGACAGCAGGGCATAAAAATAAAGACTTCCTGAAAAGATCAGAGTGTAAACTTTTTGGTAAATCCCGTCCTAATGTAACATGACAGATTACTAGATTAAGGAAATGTCTAGTATGCCATCATAGATAATTTTTGAGAATTTTAAAACAATTACATTTTATTTCTGAAAGTAATGGGGAGAGAAGATGAGAGAATGGATATTTCAGCTGGCTGAAATAATGTGTTCCCCCTCTATAAAATGGAAACGAATGAATTGACCTGCAAAGTCTTTTACTGTGTTAATTCCCCTCATCATCAACAATAAATCCTGGGATTTTCATAACATTTGCTCTTTATTTGCCAAAGTAATGATGGGGAACAAAATATCTTAACTGCCTGATAAAATCTGTTCCCCCCCTTAAAATGAAAACAAATTAATTTAACTGGAAGTCTTTTACTGTGTTAATTCCCCTCATTATTAACAGGAAATCCTGGAAGCTTGAAAACATTTGCTCTCTTTTTGCTAAAGTTAGGATGGGGAACAAAATATCTTAACTGCCTGATAAAATCTGTTCCCCCTAGATAAAATGGAAACAAATTAATTTAACTGCAAGTCTTTTACTGTGTTAATTCCCCTCATCATCAATATATTTGATGAGGGGAACCCTAACCCATAACCCTAACCCTAAACACAGAAAATATATTTCTGTGTTTCTTTAAATATATCAATGATATCAATATATATCAATATATATATTTATCAATATATATCAAAGTATTTTCTAAATTTCATTTTTTACACAAGTCATGTTAAAGTTCTTGCAAAAACAGGCAAATCTCAACACATTGCAATATGAAATGAAATGAAATTTTATTCGAATATGATACAAGTATAAAAATAAGAGTAACAAGAAGTGCATAAAAAAAAGAAGAAAGATACAGTTTTTGTCTCAGTTAACATATCATGGTTGAAATGGGGTAGGAAGAAGTGAGAACTTATTAACCCCTACCTCCTAAGCACATGAAAACTTTACAGTCCTACCAGGGGCGGAGCTGCTGGGGGGGCGGATGCCCCCAAGAACCAAGAACCAGGCCGGTGGGGGCACGGGTTTGGAGGAGCCAGGGAGGGAGGAATGGATTCAAGTCGCTCGAATGTCAGACTATAGACTGAGAAAGTGAGAAAGTGCGCCCCCGCCTGTTGAGAAAAGGTGTATCAATGACATTGATACACCTTTCTCAATGTCAGTAGTTGTGACATTGAGAAAGGTGTATCAATAACACCGTTGAGCGATGCCTCCCCCCCCCCCCCACTGAATGAGAAGATGCGATGCCAGCCCCCCCTCCCCCCGCTGAATGAAAAAAATGCATGCACTTCTCCCCCCCCCCGAACGAGAAGATGCTATGCACTTCTCCCCCCCCACTGAACGAGAAGATGCGATGCCCCCCCCAAAGAAAAAATGCATGCTCTTCTTCCCCCCCCCATCCGAACGAGAAGATGCTATGCACTCCCCCCCCCCTCCACTGAACGAGAACTCGCTACCTGTACCTGTAATGTGCGCGAGGTGAAACCTGCAAACCCACTCTTTATGCCACTGGGGGGCGTTGAGGGACCTGGATAAGGGCTAGGGGGGCGCTGGGCCAAAAAAGGTTGAGAAACACTGCGCTAACCTGTATAAATAATTCCTTACGTCTGTCCTTCCTTCCTTCCCTCCTTTCTTCCTTCCGAAAGTTGTGCAAAACTTTCATCCCTGTCCAATCCACCTTTGGTTTCTTCCTTCCTTTCTTCCTTCCTGAAAGTTGTGCCCAACTTTCATCCCTTTCCAATCCACCTTTGGATCCTTTCTTCTTTCCTTTGATCCTTCCTTCCTTCCTTCTTTCCTTTCTTCCTTCCACTAACCTGTATAAATAAATCCTTCTTTCCTTCCTTCCTTCCATCAGTCCTTCCTTCCTGAAAGTTGTGCCCAACTTTCATCCCTGTACAATTCACCTTTGGTCCCTTCCTTCCTTCCTTACTTCCTTCTTTCCTTCCTTCCTTCCGCTAACCTGTATAAATAATTCCTTCCTTCCGTCCATCCTTCCTTCCTGAAAGTTTGCCCAACTTTCATCACTGTCAAATCCACCTGTGGTTCCTTCCTTCCTTCCTTCCTTCCTTCCTTCCTTCCTGGACACTGGAGATGCTGGAGCTGGGTTGGAGGAGTATCATTTAATGATTGGAACTGTCCATCCATCCTTCATTCGTTCGTTCATTCATTCGTTTCTTCCGTCCGTCCGTCCTTCCTTCATTCCGTCCGACCGACCGTTTTCTTCCACTTCTCCATCCGCTTCATATCGCAGGGGTAGCAGCCTAAGTAAGGAGGCCCAGATTTCCCTCTCCCCAGCCATTTGGTCCAGGAGTTCCCAGATCAGTGGAGAAACATAATCCCTCCGTTGTGTTCTGGGTCGGGGAGGTGTTGGCTTCAGTCACTAGGAGAATCAGGAGGAGCACAAGGAGACTAAGGGGAGCACTAGGAAACTCAGAGGGAGCACTACAAAACTCAGGGGAGCATTAAGAGGCGAGGTCTCAGATGAAGCACTAGGGGACTCAGGAAGAGCACTAGTTGAGGCGAGGGGCGCAAAGTCCGCAGCAGCAGAGTCTGGGAGTGGTGCTAGTCCCGAAGATGATGGAAAGGCTGTAGCAACGGTGACTGGAGGCGTGGCTGGAGATCCAGAGAGAGATGTGACCGGAGACAAGGCAGACGCAGAAGACGTGGCCGGAGCTGGAGCTGGAGCAGATGCAGAAGATGTGGACGGAACTGAGGTGGACGCTGGAGATGCCAGAGCTGGGTTGGTGGAGTATCACTTAATGATTGGAACTGTCCCTCCTCCTTTGTTTGTTCGTTTGTTCCTTCCTTCCTTCCTTCGTTCCTTCCGTTCGTCTGTCCTTCCTTCATTCCTTCCTTCCGGCCGTCCGTCCGTCCACCCATTTTCTGCCGCTTCTCCATCCGCTTCGTATCGCAGGGGTAGCAGCCTAAGTAAGGAGGCCCAGACTTCCCTCTCCCCAGCCATTTGGTCCAGGAGTTCCCAGATCAGTGGAGAAACATAATCCCTCCATTGTGTTCTGGGTCGGGGAGGTGTTGGCTTCAGTCACTAGGAGAATCAGGGGGAGCACAAGGAGACTAAGGGAGCACTAGGAAACTCAGAGGGAGCACTACAAAACTCAGGGGAGCACTAAGAGGCGAGGTCTCAGATGAAGCACTAGGGGACTCAGGAAGAGCACTAGTTGAGGCGAGGGGCGCAAAGTCCGCAGCAGCAGAGACTGGAAGTGGTGCTGATCCCGAAGATGATGGAAAGGCTGTAGCAACGGTGAGTGGAGGCGTGGCTGAAGCTTCAGCGAGAGATGTGACCGGAGACAAGGCAGACGCAGAAGACATTGCCGGAGCTGGAGCAGATGCAGATGCAGAAGATGTGGACGGAACTGAGGTAGACGCTGGAGATGCTGGAGCTGGGTTGGTGGAGTATCACTTAATGATTTGAACTGTCCATCCATCCTTCGTTCGTTCGTTTGTTCCTTCCTTCTGTCCTTCCTTCGTTCCTTCCGTTCGTCTATCCTTCCTTCGTTCCTTCCTTCCGTCCGTCCACCCATTTTCTTCCGCTTCTCCATCCGCTTCGTATCGCAGGGGTAGCAGCCTAAGTAAGGAGGCCCAGATTTCCCTCTCCCCAGCCATTTGGTCCAGGAGTTCCCAGATCAGCAGAGAAACATAGTCCCTCCATCGTTTTCTGGGTCTTCCCCTTAGCCGTCTCCTGGTGGGATGTGCCTGAAACACCTCACTCACCAGGGAGGCGTCCAGGAGGCATCCCAACCAGATTTTACGACTCAAGACCATGGCGTTGGATTTGAAGGCACTGATACTGATCCCGGCCACTTCGCACTCGGCTGCGAATCGCTCCAGTGAGAGCTGTAGATCACAACCTGATGAACGCAGTAGGACCACATCTTCTGCAAAAAGCAGAGGATGCAATCTTAAAGCCACCAAATTAGATCCCCTCAACACCGTGGCTGTGCCTAAAAATTCTGTCAATTAAAGTATTAAACAGAATTATTGACAAAGCAGCCTTGGTGGAGTCCAACTCTCACTGGAAACGAGCCCGAGTTACTGCCGGGAATGAGGACCAGACTGATTCCAGAGCCTTTGTAGCTCACGATCATCAAGGTCCCCCACCTTCAGCTGCCATCCTTTTGATACTACAACCGACCCCTTTGTCCCTCCCACAGGTGGTGAACCCATGTGAAGAGGGAATCACCCGAGACCTGATTCATTTGGTCTTGGGGTCTCTGCTCATTTGTCTCTGGTCGGCTTCTATGGGGCAAACCTTCCTGCCTTGAGGTGTAAAAGGCCGCATATCAGGCTTCCTTTGGCTGGGAGGTGTTGGCTTCAGCTTTGGTTCTGTTTTGATGGTTTTATCAATAAATTCTGGCTCTAGCTTTCCTTCCCTCAGAACCAGAATTCTTCGATTGCCTCTTGATTTTGTTTTGGGCAGCTCGGGTTTTTCCCCTTTGATTGGAGGTAGAGGTTTGAGTTGATCAAAGCAAAGTTGTGTTTCAACTTTGCTTTGATCAATATCACCTTCCACCTTAGCCCCTTTGCTCTTTATAGTTTCCTTCAAATCATCATGTTGCTTTTTCTCTGTCATGAACATTTCTGTCATCTTTTGTAGTTGGTTGGTGACTTGTTTAATGTGTTGTTGATCTCTGTCCCTGGTTTCACTTAACACGTGTATCTGTAAATTTAAGGATTTATTTTCTTTCTTAAGGTCTCTCCAATCGTATTCTGTGTGTGCCAAACTTTGTTTCACAGCGAAAGCTACTTTCTTTTCCTGTAAAGCTAAGAGCTTGGAAGTCTCAGCCTGCTGCTCTATGAGTTTATTCACCTCCTGTTCTTTTTTTTGCCAGACATTCTTTTAGTGCCCTGTTTCGCTTTTTTTCCTGAGTTAATCCACAAGAACATAAACCCAGCCTTGCTTTAAACTCCTGTTTTGTTCTCTCTATGGCTTCCTCCATTGGGGTTCTGGGAAGTTTCTTCTCGAGAGTTTTATATTCCTTCTCTGCCTCTTTCAAAAGCTTTTCCAGAGTTGTTACCCTGGCCTCAAGAACTTTGGACTTGTCTTTTTCTTTTGAAATCTCATTATTCTTAATGCCAATTTCATCAATTTTTCGGAACAACTCAACCTCAAGTTTCCTCACTTCATTTTGTTGCTTTTCAAGCTTTGTTTGGAATGCTGTGAGTACAGATTTTATTTGCTGTTTTTCTGCCTCAACCTTCTCAATTTGTAGTCTTGAATCCCTCTCCTGGTTTTTTAAAGAGGCTTGAAGTTCTTTAACTTTGTTTTTGTAGTCTTTTATCTCAGAGAGTAACTGAGTCCTGTGGGAATTCTGGTTCTCTAACTCTTGTTGTAACTTAGGGATTTGCAGACTTTCCAGGTGTTTATTTTGCCTGAGAGACCAGTTCAGGTCTTTGGTGAGTGATTTGATATTCTCATTCAGAAGCTCATTTTGTTGGTGAGCTTTTTTCAATTCCTCCTCCAGTAAGTTCTCCTTAATCAGCACCGCAGATTTTTCTTTAATCCTATGCAAAAAATCCACAACCACGAAAGCCAATTCATCTCTTGTCATTTCTCCAATTTGGAACTTGGTTAATGAATCAGGGTCAATTTCTCTCATTTTGACTGTATCAGAAATGTATCAGAAAAGTTACAAAAAAATGCAATGTTAAATCCTATATGGAAATCCAACGTCCGTACTGCTTCTTGAGCTTCTTGTAAATTTGATTCAGATGCAGGACATTCAAGGCATCTGTTTTTTATGACATCACAACACTTGACATCATCAGATTCCATCAGTGGAACAATGTAATGTATGCTATGTTGCTAGGCAACAGCAAAGCCAGCTCACTTTCCAGTCTCCTGGCTGTTTCTACTTTAACAGCCAAACAGCCAAATCTTACAAGCACATATACTTTTTATACAGTATCTTGAGTGAGGAGTCAGTAGTCACTCCTAGTCACTTGTTTTTTACTTCTGGTGAGTAAGAAACAAAGGGATTACAGAATGACATGAACATTATTTGACACAACAGGTGATTATTATTAGAAAATAAAGAAAGCCTAATAAACTGAATACCTGGAATTATTGTAGTTATTCATAAAATGAATAAATGAAAAAAAATTAAACAGGACAAACTACTACACAACAGAGATGCATTCTTTGTCTCAACCATTTTCACAGAGTTGAACAGAAGTGAAATTTCTTTTAGGTCAGATCAAAGATCGGGGGAATTTTTTTTAATTTACATTTGTGTAATATTTCACCATAATGATCAGGTTATTAATGATATATTCCAATTTTGTGTCAAAAATATAAATGCCAAATTTAATATTTTTGCAAGTTAAAGTTGGAATATTTAAATTATTAGACAGCAACCAATTATGAAGATCATTCCACAATTTAGATGCATAACTGCAAGAAAAGGATAAATGTTGCAAAAGTTCTACATCAAAAGACACAGTCATTTGCCTCAATATTAAATTTTAGTCTGGAGTATTCTTTACATGGATAAATATGATCTAATATTTTAAAATTAATTTATTTTGTTTTGGGGTAAAGGGAATTTTAAATAGCTACATCAATATTTTTTTGCATAAACTAAAAGAAAATTCTTTAAGTATATTACTTCTTTTCAAGGGGGAAGGGAAAGTCTTTTGGATGATGAATGTTCTTAAAATTTACTGTTGCAGTTTTTGTCTATAAAAATGTAGTCTTGGATAAACAGTGGGTAAAGCCGTGGTACTGAGACTGTATAAAATAACGAACCTTGTATTGTGTTAATCAAAGCCTGACGGATAGCTTTAATTACGGCTCGAAATTCTTTTTTAGTGCCGGTAAATATTTATGCTGGAATTCTTCAAAGTTCAAAATTTTCCTTCTGTCACCCATGAGATGTTGAACAGACCAAATGCCTTTTGCCATCCTTTCTTCAAAATAAAATTATTTTTTTCTTGCATCTATGCATCTATTATTCCAAATAGGAGTGTTATGAGGGAAAGGCTATGCTTAAAGACTAATTTCCAATATTGAAGGACTTGTTGGTGAAATTTGGTAAAGTTCAACAGGAAGTTTAATTAATTTCAGTCACATTTTAAAAGGAATTCCACCTGTTGAGGAAATATAATCGTTTCTAGCATTTAGAAAATATAACCATCTTTTAGTGTTTAGTTAGCTGAATCTGTTACTTAAATTTTGAAGAAGTTTGTGTGGGTGAGTTCAATTGGCAGGAAGAGCCATCGCTGGGTTCAAAATATCAAAGAACAAGTGATGGATGGATAAAACCTTTTAAGACGTTAAACAATATATCTGTGCAGGTATAGGCTCCTATCTTTTCAGACAAAGAACAAGTGATGGATGGATAAAACCTTTTAAGACGTTGTTAAACAATATATCTGTGGAGGTATAGGCTCCTATCTTTTCAGACATCTTGGGAGGACAGGAGATACTCAGGTCTCAGGAAATAAAAGAGCCTTCAGCAAACAATTGGCATGTTAAACTATTGAACTGTAAACTTATGAACTTTAAAGCTGTGAACTTTAAACTGTTTAAACTACTAACATCATATAGATTACTCTTAGTATTGCATGCTCTGATTAAAAATGTATTATTTACCTGTAGAATTAAGGTAGTTGGAAAATGATTAGGATGGTTTAATTTTGATACGAATGGTGTAAGCAGATTAGGAATTGTATCTAATTACTTTTTATAGTTATTGTTTGAATTTAATATCAGGGAGGATTTGGGAAAAGAGCAGAGAAAAGCACATTACTTTCTGGAAGACAACCTTTTATTGAATTAAAAATGTGGTTCTGAAAGAGCTGGAGAAACCAGAGTTTCACAGATATTTGTGAAATGCTTTGAAGTGGTTCTCCTTGTTCAGAAGGCATGAAGCCAGATGGTTGAAGGAAATAAATAAAAAAAAACTAAAAGAATCTTCAGGTTATAGGAGGTAACCTGATTTAGTGAAATGGACTGAGTATAGTTAAATTTATAACCTAGTCTGGTGCAATTGACCTGCAGTTTACCCGAAAATTGACTGAAATATTTGTTTAAAAGCGTACATACGGTTTGTTATTTATCTGTTTGGATTAGGAGAGAGTTCCAGCCACGTCTCCTTAGACATTTGCAAAGTCGTAAAAGTCAGCAGGACTTTAGAGTTCTGGTTAACTTCACTAACAAAAAAAGAGAAAACTTCTCTTTGATCGCTCGAACAGAATTGAAGGGAGGTGCCGTTTTCGAAGGCGGTCAGAGACAGTTTCTAATTGGTCGCGACAAGGGACGCCTTGTTTGAATATGCTAAAAACAAGAACACTCCCACAGGAATATAATCTGATGCATGGGAGAAATAATTCAGAAAATAGCTGACCTTTGTTGCTTTTGCTCTGGCTCTTTTCCCAAAGACGTCTTTGAATGTTTTTCTGTCTTATAACTCAGGTAACGAAATGTATGTCTTTGTGTTTTTCTGTCATGCTCTGTCATGTCTGATACTTTGTTTCTGATTGGATTAAATTCTGCACTTCTGTGACGCCAACACGCTACGTACGCCTCTGTCTCCTCACGTGGTCTCCAAGACTGGGGAAAGAATCCTGGGACAAAGGAAGAAATCAGAGCAGAGTTGTTTTTCCTAAATTTAGTCATTCATTTATTTTCTTCCTTAAACACCCCACCAAAGTCTAAAGATTTTAGCAGGGAGACTAAACCAAAAGCTCTCAGAATGTTTCAGAAAGTTTTGTAACCATTGAAGTTTTAAGCAACCATTTAGAAAAATTCTGAAAACATTTTATGAGAGAAGGCATGTGTATTTATGTCATGGCCGACTTTGAGACCAACAAAGCGATATTTGTGCCCGTGAGAGCGAGTTAAAGTCAGAAATCCACTGTGCTGTGGATTTGTGTCTCAGACAGATCCTTTGAAAAAAAATCCTATCCTTATGAGACACCCATGTTTATTTCATTTTTTGCTATTTATGTTGTCATTTCAACTCCAAATCCCACTAAAAGTAGTAGCTCCCATCTCGGGATCAAGGTGAATGTTTTGATACCACTTTTGTGGGGTGCACACAGCGGCATGGGCTGCAATAAGGGTGACGGAAAAAGAATAAATAGGTTTATTATTAAAGAAATGCCTTAATGGGTGTAGAACAATATTTTCCTGCCATGCAGGCAGGCCCAAATAAATACAATTTTATGATCTATTGGATCAGTCTTAGTTTGAATTTGTTTATAATGGAGTGTAATGTGAATTATCAAATAATAAAATACTTAAATAATTTTTGAGAATTGTAAATAATTTATACTTAATCGTTTAACTGCAGTTAATAACAAATGTAATTAATTTATCATTTATTTATTTACTTACTTGTCACGTCAATATATCTCATGATTTATTTAAATGTCATTCAAAGCACTACATATTGAATAAATTATTTTTTAATTGGATTGTGGCACTTTTGGCCCTAGTATCTAGATCCCGGAGGGACGGCAGGAGCTTCCTGTCTATCCGAGATTAATGAGCACATAATCTCCTCTTTCCCCAGGGATGCTGCGCTTACCTCGCGAGAAGGACCTTGCTGCAGCAAACAGAAAGGGGCGGGGACGGACCACTGTCAGTCTCATACCTTATTTGGAAATGGGACCATTGCACTCCGGAAGTGAAGGGGGCGCTATTGCCTATATTATCCGCGAACTCCTGTTTTAATTTTCTTTAGAAATCTGTGATATATCTTCATCTTTAGGAAGGAGTTCCTCTCACAGCATGTATTTGAACTGCTCTCTTTTATTTACTTCAGCGCAGCTCACAGTTTTTAACAATTTCCATTGCTTTCTGTGTACTTCTAAATCTGCTCATTTTTCGCATCTTTTCGGGCCTGCTACTGCCTCTAGTGGCGTGGGGGTGGTAGCACAACTAATATAAATACATTACTAAATTAGAATACCAAAGTCTTTTTTATTTAATTCTGGCATAACTGGAACCGCAAAAGATAAAGTCCCTCACAAAACACCATACCTTTTAATTTACTTAAAGAAGTAGAGCTAGTTAAATTACATAAACAAGACCTGAAAGTGGTTCCAGTTTCATTCGTTGGCCAACCTGTTGAAACTATGGCAAATTTTAAATACCTTGGATCATTCCTGGACAGTCAGCTCAATTTTGCTGAAAACACTGGCTACATTTTTAAGAAACGTCACTCTATCTTTTAAGAAGACTGTGTGATCTTGGGGTTACCTAACAGGTGCAACTCGTGCAACACATCTAGCTAACATTATCTAACATTACCTCTAGTTAAGTAATGTTAACATTTGAACCGGGGGCGGAGCTATAGGGGGGACTGGGGGGGCGGTTGCCCCCCCCCCCCCTCCCACCTCCCCGAACCAGGCCGGTAGGGGCCCAGGTTTGGAGGAGCCAGGGAGGGAGGAATGGATTCAAGTCGCTCGAATGTCGGACCGAGAAAGTGAGAAAGTGCGCCCCTGCCTGTTGAGAAAGGTGTATCAACGTCAGTAGTTGTCCGTCCACACATTCCCCCCCCCCCCTTCAACGGTTTCCAGCTGCTGCACGTAAGGGGCCCGGTGATTGGTCAGGGGGCCCGGAAATTTGCCCCGCACCCCGGCCCGACGCCGACTTGTTCCGCCACTGGTCTCAGCATTCATGTTGCGTTTGAAGGTGACTTGGACAAACAGGTCATGACTTGTTAGCAACGGATTGAATTGTTTTAACTGCTGAAAAAGGTGACAGAGGACACGATATGGGAAATGCGGAAGTTCCTGTTGTATCAAATTGATATAGGAATAACAGACTGTTGGCCATTCCGAGGTAAAAACAATAAGCAGCTTCCAGTACGAGTGGCTTTGAGTTAATCACCTATTCGGGTTGTTTTACCTTTTTACTTTGCTGTGGCGCATCACAGCGCCACAGCAAAGGTAGTGTCTGAATGTTTAATAAACGTCAAACTTGGACTAATTACCTCATTCTTTGTGACTATACCTCATTTAATACAAACATCAACACCGTAAATACGTTTCATTAAGTATTTAAGAAACAAATGGCTTTTGCCACGATAATTAAGTGAAATTAAATTGTCTAATATAAAAAAATAGTTTGGTGCTGTCGGGTTCAGAGTCTGAGAGGCTTTTAATTTATCAAACAATTTTTTTTGCCTCTTATTTACTGGAAATATTGATGTTGATGGGACTTTCTCCAAAATGATCACCTTTGGAGGCTGTGTCCCATCAGGAAACCATGTTGCTCCAATGCTGAATGTTGAACAATGTTATATTCTTCATCTGGATTGTGATTAACCTGCGCTTCCTTGGGTCTTTTCTTCATTTTCTTCCATCGCAATGTCCCCACCAATCCCCACGCCTCGTCTAATGTGGGCATTGAGGGCAGGGAAGCTCCATCAACCAGAACAGACATATTGTTGGCATGCAAAAATTGGCCGGCAAGACACTTGAGCTAAATTATTCTCCTGAAAATTGCATCCAAGCAACCAGTTACCAAATGAATACTGTGTTGACAATTTTTATCTGATATATTGTGAAGCTCTATTTTAAATCAATTCAAATGCGTGTTGGAAAGGTCCAGTCAAAAACCCTTTTATCCCTTGGGAATCTGTGGGAAGACCTGGAAATATACGCTTCATCCCATCTTGGATAGGAGTTTTGTCTGCAGTTGGCCAAAATTGGTAGATATGCAAAAAGATCTGCTGCCTATCTGGCTCAAAAGCTTGTTCTATAAAGTATTAACTTAGAGCGGCTGCACAGAAAATTTGGAAATGTTCCATCAACTCCTACAGAGTTAAATTCAACACTTTGAAACTGTCTATATTGGTCCACACTGGATGGTGTAGAAGTTTCACTTTTGAAAGTGTTATTTCTGATAGAGTTGAATCAACACTCACAGTAGCTGAAATCAAATACACTTCAGTGCTAGTTAATTTACCCAAACGTAGTGTATATTGTCAAAAGTTAACACTATGAACATGCTAATCCAACATAGAACAGTGTAAAATATTAACAGAGAAATCTAAATTTTGAAATACTACTGGCAGGGGTTAAGCACAGCCCACATATGAAGGCTCTGGTTTTCAATGAGGCTGTCGTGGGTTCGCTTCCCGGTCTTCCCCTTCTTCTCATTACCCACTTTTTTTTGTCAATTTACTACCAAATAAAAGCCACTAGAGCAATTAAAACCTTTTTACCCCCAGAAACTACTGGCCATCAATAATCTCCAAATTCATTTTAAGACATTAGGTGCTACAAAAACACCAGCACCATTCACAGAATATAATCTTTTATTTCAAAATGTCAAACAGCACTGACAGCAATGTACAACAAAGGTCATACATTCATGGTACTTTGCACTGAAGGTGACGTCTGCTTTGAAAGTTCATTGGAAGCGGCCATGGATGGTCTTGTGATCTGAAGTGTCTTTGGTGCTGCTCTTGTTTTCACCAATATGAAGGAGGAAGACTTCTAGTCTGGAAGGAAACACAAGAAATGTAGCAGAAACATTAGGATAATAAATATTTTAAAAAGTAGTGTGAGCAAAACTAATCAGACTCACCTCTGTGTGTGTCACCATCATATTCATTCAGATTACTCTGCCCACCTGGTTTACAAGACAAAGCATGAAAAAATCAGAAATAATTACTACAGAAATGAGTCAGCTTATAGAAAAAAATTTGGACAGCATTAAAAGTTGTGCCAACATGTCTGAAGAAATGTGTTGAAGTCTTCATAACAGGCTTCAGTCACCAACATGACACACTGACAAAGAAAAAGCATTTTGACAGTTTTTAGATGTGCCACAGGTACAAAACACCAGAGTCAAATAGCTCAACTGCCTCCTCATGTATCTCCTCGTGTAGATATGTTCTCCAAAGTCCTGCTAATCACCTAATTATTGTATTCAGGTGTGGTGCAGCAGCCATTTTGCAGTCTACAGCCAAACATTTAAAGAAAACGAGCCTGCAGCTGCATAATGCTAATTCAAATGGCCTCCAGTTTTTCCTGACAGTTTCAATGTTAGGTTAAGATAATAAACAGTCATATATACTGTATATCCAAACACATAAATGTACGTTAAGCAAACTGTGTATATGAATCAAAACTCGTGTAAACGGAAAAATAATGCCTCCATAAGAAATAGTCAAAAACACGATAATTTTAACATGGAACTTCAACCTTGTTATAATAAGCTCCAGAAAAAGACGCCATACTGCTGCCTCCACTCCTCAGGCAAACATGTGACGCAGTAGTGGGCCGGGGGGCGGGGCTAATGACCGGGCCCAAATAATAAAGCTCATGATAATTTAACTTTACAACATAGACATGCCCGTAACAGTGGAACTAACAAGTTTCACCACCACAGAGAGCGGCTATGTCATTTTGAAGTCCATCTGACATGAAGTACAACAAGAGAAGAACAGAAACATCAGGCTACTGGTCACTAATGATGAAACAACACAAATTCAAAACATGCTAACGTTCTGTAGCTAACAAAGTTTGCCATTTGTTGCCAAGTGACTGATGATTATGTTGGTGACAAACTTTACCCAGAATGCACCTGGAGAAAATAAGGAGGATTAATTTGTAGTTTTGTGTGTCATAAAGTCAAATATAAGAGTGAAAATAAAGCCAGTCATGTGGCACATTTTATTCAATTTTTTACACCCACTATGTCACTAAAATCAGTCAGTCTGGTAAAGTTTTTAGCAACCATGCTTCAACAATGGGGCCCCCTACTATATAAGCTATCTAAATCAACACAAAACTGAGTGTTGAGTTGGAAAGCAACACTGGATTGGACAAACTCTTTGTAACTCTTTAGGGAATCTAACACTCATGTTGTTGAATTAACACTGTATTTTAACATTCCACACTTGCACTGGGAATCTGACACTTATGAATTTGCTGTGTAATGAATATGTTGAGGCTCATGAGCAAACAAGAAACAAACATTTACATTTTCTCAAATGCCATCGTCAAAATCATCAAGAAATTGCCATTATCAAATAAAGACTAGAATAAATCAGCAGTTCTGTTATTATTAGTTAAAGAAATGAACTACACCAAATGTGCCAGTGACAGGAAAAGGATGTTAAAGTTATGGAAGATTGCGGGTAAATGGGGAAGATTTTTCTCTCTGCTGAGAAACAGTTTTGTCCCCAGAATCGTGAAACAACCACAATTTTGTTTTTAAGGAAAGCAACAATCCAAGGTTGTTAAACCCACCGAACTTTCGTGAGTTAAGAAAACAATTTTTGCAAAAAACAAAAGAAAAAAAAAAGAAAATTGCAAGAACAAAATGACTTGCCATCGAACCACAGTACGCTAAAGTATTCTGGTGACATGTTTATTCTGCTGAGGCAAACCACAGAGACGTCAGAGTGAAGATGCTGGTCAGAACTGGAGCAGAAATGAAATTCACCAGTTTTACTTTTTTTTACTATTAGCAAAAGCTGCTTCTATTGTATGTTGTGTTCAGTTTGGAGTGCTTTTAAATACTTCAAATAGTACTGACTTCCTCCTCCTCGATGAACGCATGAACATTTTTGTATTGAAGTCACACTTTACCACTTTTTTTTCTATGTAGCCATTGATGCCATTCATTGACGTTTTTTTTTTCTCCTTATTTCATACATTTGATGGCTAAAAGCTTGTGTTTTTTTTCAAGCTGTGGTTCTTTCTCATGAACGTGTGCGATCAAAATAGTAGAAAGAATGTGGCAACTGTATCTCTTTTAGGAGAAGAGGAGCCATGGGGGAGATTAATGAGTCATAGAATCACAGGAGATAAAAGCAGACACACGCAGATCTGTGAAGAGATGGAGACAAAGGTGAACTCTACAGACGGCAATGCTTTACAAACGACTGGATATGCGATATATAACTCCTACATGAAAATGTGTGGATTTTAGCACCTGAAGCTAAACCAGGTGATATGGTTTTGTCTCAAGAATCACTACAACATACTAATAATAAAATATTCAGCCTTTTTTAGGCTTTAGATGAATTTGTATTTGTTACAATAAATCTTTATATAAATCCCCCCCCCCCCCTTACATTCCTCTCCAATTGTTTGGTATTTTCATTTTTCTCATAAGAACCGTTGTGGTCACTTCTTTGCAGAGAATGCTAACGAGATACAAATAATAATTAAAAAAATACACTCTAGTTTTTAAGAGTTATTTGAAAGTGGGTATCAAAATTTTAAGCAGACAAAAATACTCTGGAATGTTTCTCATTTCCGTCGTGACTTCCTCAGACTGTCAGCCCAGATCTTCTTGGAAACAGTCGTGATTCAACAGAGGCTTTCCGTCACATGAGCTCAAAGCCGCGGCTTTTAGGTGTGTCTTTATGTCTAAATAGGTCACGTTGTTTGGGCCAACCAGGCTTGGGGGAGATGTCTCTTGAAAAACCAGCTGAGAGAACAAAACAAAAGAGAGAAAGTGCCAGAGGTTGAATTACTCAAGGTCTGAATCTGCGCGTCTCAGTCGAGATCGAGTTCCCTCAGCGAGGAATCCGTGAACTTGTGGCCTCTGAAGCTCGGGCTTACTCCTTCATAATGAGCACACAAACCGAACGCAACAGCAAAGCAAAGGAAGGCCGACTGACTGTAATTATAACGAGACTGCATATAACACCTTCTACCTTTCACTGGGGATGACATTTATTAAAATGAAAGCAGAGGAAGGGGAGGGAGGAATGACTCAGAAATCTTCACAGCAAAGATGGAGGGGGGGTGTTGTTTCAGTGGTGGGGGGGGGGGGGGAGAGAACACACCTGCTCCACAGCTTTGAAGACAAGATGAAAGCATGTCCTCTCAGTTATTACAGTACACTGAGCAACATATAAGCGGCTTTGAGGCATCAACTTACTGCAAATCCAATTTACATTCGGCTAAAACATAAATACATTTATAAATAAATAAAATCCCATCAGCAGGCAGTTGGTCAACAGTGTTCCCCACCATGTTCACCCAATGGGATCCTGATGCTTCTTTGTCACCAAGTTTTTGTTTGTTGTTTTGTTTATAAGTAAGGATACTGAATCTGCGACAGACTGGCGACCTGTCCAGGGTAAACCCCGCCTCTTGCCCGGAACGCTAGCTGGAGATAGACACCAGCAACCCTCCCGACCCCACCAAGGGACAAGGGTGTCAAGAAAATGGATGGATGGATGGATACTGAATAGTGAGCTACAGGGATGTTTATTCACCTCCAAAATAGCCCAAGGTCAGTCTGTGAACAGCATTTCTCAAGCTGGAAACCAAAACTCATTCCCAGCGTTAAATGTTCTGCAGCCTCCGACAGGTCACACACTAACTGATTATAAAGAACCCCGTACCATGATGCTGCCACTACCGTGCTTCGCTGTACAGATTCTATGTGTTTGCTGGGATCCTCTACCTGAATGTGGCTCTCGCTGTGTTTAATCCGGGAATAGCAGAGAAACCA
Source organism: Poecilia picta (assembly GCA_033032245.1). NCBI lineage: Eukaryota > Metazoa > Chordata > Actinopteri > Cyprinodontiformes > Poeciliidae > Poecilia > Poecilia picta. The sequence continues at coordinate 23,073,639 of CM065362.1, forward strand.
AACACAGCTGCGTGCAACAGGTTTTGGATTTTCACTTTGATTTGATACTTTGAAATTTCTCAAATTTCAAAGTATCCAAAGGTTTCAGCTGCAAAGTGTAAAAATAAGAAAAAACAAGAAACACCAAGTGTAATACTTTTCACAATTATCGTCAGTGCTTTCCATTTCTCACTCCGTAGCATTTTTATTTATAGAAAGATGTGTCCAAACTGAGTAATACCTCACACAATATTCCTCAGAGCTCTGTCTGCAGTGTCTCTCTCTCTTTTGAGACTTGTTATATTGTTTTCTCTCTCTCTTTTTTTTTTTTTACTGTTGTCTGATGAAGCGCGCAGACTACCCTAGCCTGGATGCGTGCAGTCGGATGTTGAAATGTTCTGCGTCTTAGTTTCTGCCTAACAGGCAGGGACAGAAGAGGAGATGGGCAGCGAGAATTTACAAACGGGCTTCGCTTCTCTTTCACCAGAACGGCTCCTGGGATGGAGGAGGTGTTTGTTTTCTGTTAAACAGATTTTACAAACATTAAAATCGGATTATCAAATCAGAAGTTGTCATAATGAGATCTGCCAAAATGAATGAAAAGAAAAACGCCTCGTTTTAAAACAAATTCATCATCTGCTAGAATGAAATGAAGATGACAGCTTCTTAAAATCCAGCTGATGATTACTAGGAATCCGTCTGAATAATAAATTAGGAGATACTTATCTTTTTTTAGCTGGGTTTGTCTCATTAAAAAATATGTTTAAGGAGTTATCAGCTTCTCCTTCAGCACAGCCGATTCTAAAAATCTCCTGACTTCTACAAACAACACAAGACAATGATTGAGAGAACCATCTTTATTCACCAGCATTAAAAAAATCATTAAAAAGCTTTAAAGGCTAACAGGGTAATTAACTTAACAAACTAGGGTAATTGGTTGTTACGGCGAGTATCGGTTAAGGCCTACAAATAGTTTAAATGTGATACTAGCGGAAACTGAGCCTTCTCTGTTGATGTCTCTGCAGCGACGGGAAACTTCTACATCTAGTGGCTTTACAGCACAACTGCAACAACTACTGAGTCAGGAATAAACCTTAAAAATACCTTCAAAAATGAGCTTTTGTATATCTATATGTTAATTATTTCAGAAGTGGGTAGAAATCAGATTTTTTTATTACACAAGTTGATTTTCAGTAAACATGCTGCATTCACATAGTGCTGGTGTTTTTTTGTCTCTTCTGAAAAAAAAGGAAGTTTGGTGCTGCTAAATGGGGAAAAAGGAATGTTTCCATCTTTGACTGGATGAAAGGTTCTGTATCTGCACAATTGGACATTTTTTGCTAGACGTTTTATGTTAGTTAAAATACCTATTAGTTTTCAATCTGTAGAAATAAAGATTTGTCACTAAATAACAACTAAAAACAGATTTATCTGCAGTTTATGTTGTGGTGATGTTGACTCATTTCACATTGGTGTCAATATTGTGGAGTTCCTTAGACTTCCTGATCTGAGGAAGATCCAAATGCATGATGATAAGAAAACTTACTAATAAATCAAAGTAATAAGTGTACTGATTTTTTATAACAAGTTATTCCTGGGGGAAAATTACGACTTGCTCAGGAGTTTCAGCCAGATGCGTTGTGATCCAGAGTGTGGCAGAAGACTTATTAGACATTCTGCCACACACCGACTCACACTCTGGATCAGCACCATATCTGCCTTATCCAGCAAGTTTTGCATTAAATTAAGAGATGCAAAATCATACAGAAATACGTACATAAGCAGAATGTCTGCTCAAATTTAGCACATTACTGTGAAATGGGCCTGGGTGACTTACAGGGGATAATTTAGGTTCAAATAAATAAAAAAAACAAACCAAAAGACAACATAAGAAAGCTTGACTCACCAGGTTTAGAATCAAATCCTGCTGTTAAAATTCAGACATTTTGTAAGTGGTGACAGTGGATCATTATGGTTTTGAAAGGATTTAAATTGTTATCATTGACACCTTGTAAGTGGCTATGAAGAGTCTGGATGAGGTCAGAGATGTCTCTCGGCTGACGCTGCAAATTCTGAGAATATATTTAAAAGTCCACAGATGTTTAAAACCGAGAGAGGTGGAAGGTTTCACTTCAACTCACAATTCAGTTTAATCTTCTTTTATTGGGGGAAACGTACCATTCTCTGCACATGGGGTCACACAGGCAGGTTGTCCACACATACAGTAATAAGGTCACCCGGGTACGCTGTCCAGATTTGTCTGATTAGTTCAGAGAAAATGTTTCTCTCTTTCTTTCTGTCTCTCTCTCTCATTAGGATTACGGTGTTATCTACTTTTTACCAGCTCAGCGGCCGCTGCATGATCCTGAAAGCTCTCACAGCACGAGCTCATTCTCCAAAACAGGGAGGCAAAATGGCACAGCAGTCACGCAGGACGCTCAACCTATATTCTAGAGTGCAAGAATAAAGGATTATTCTTTTTTATTATTATTATTTTTACAGTCTCGCTCAAAGACGACTGACTGTCACGCAGATCTCATCGTGTCCGGCTCCAGAGGCCCGGTGGATCGCAGCCCGCTCCTCCAGAACAGGACATGAAAACTGATGGGGGAAATAACCAAAGCTGTGCCAGTCAGCCGTCTCTCGACTGCTGCACAGTTTAAAAAGAAATAAAGAAGCGAGAACCACCGTTTAGATTCAACCGAACTCAGATTTATCAATTTTGATTGAAAATAGTTAAAACATTTTAGAAATAACAACCCCTCTGTATTTAGAGAGTGAGTGCTTGCAAAGGATTTCAGTTTCCAGCCCACAAAGTAACGCAGTATCTTCAGATTTTCAACATGTAAATGAAAAAAAAAAAAAAAAGGCAACCATATTTATTTGAAAACTGCCGGGATTTTCCATCTAAACTGTTTTTGAACAGTTTCCCCATGAAATCTGCCACCATGCTTGCAATGTATCTTTGTGAGGCCGGGATGCTTGTGGAGCTGGAGCTCAGACTGAACGTGCCTCCACGGTTACCTCTTGTACCGAGCAGAGGGCTTGAAAATGCGCTGCGAAATGGAGACATGTGTGCGTCTGCTTTTGTCTCAGGAACAGCACCAGGGAGAGCCGTGAAAGCCAGTTTTCTTCAGCTGTGGACGAAGCGCGAGGGAGACATGCACACACTAAATCGACTGCAGGAACGTTTAGGGACCAAACAACAGCAAATATATGCAGTTTTTAAACATAATAGTGGATTATGTTTAGTAATCCACTATTATGGATTATTAAACAATGATGTTTAATAATCATCATCATTATATGATTATAATAATGAATGAATGAATAATAATGATTAATTATTATTAATCATTATTACAATACAAACACAGTACAGTGTTTGTATTGTATAAGCTGATAGTGTAACTATCAGTTGTTTTAGTTCTGATCCTAAAACAACTGTCTGATAATGGTTTCAGAGAAATGCTGTAACTTTTTATTGAGATCGTCGTCAACTCGAGCCATCGGCACCATGTTGCCATGCCGACACAGGTAACAAATGACAGTGCAAACCAAATCACCATCTCGTCAAAAGAGGTTCATTATAAATTGTATGTAAGGTTCTACCCATGTCACATTACTGCCTATCTCTATTGTGTTTCTATGGCCAAATAATGACACGTGACTCTAGGAAATAACAATCCAATGTTGTTGGTTTTTTTTTGCTAATTTTATTTATCAGTTACTCATCATTATTTAGATTTGAGATCTTTTGAGTTATTAAATTTACCCAACCACCAAAGAAAGTCCAATCCAGTCCAGTCAGACTGGATTTGTTTCATAGGATTTACTCTCTCCCTCACTTTTCATTTTTGACATTTGTCCTTTAAAGAGCTCTGGACAATTTCAGGCAAAAAAGAAAAAAAAAGTATTACTGTATTTGTAGACATTTCAAAGGTCTGTTTGAAATTGACTAGAAAATAAACCACAGGCACGTTTTGATGTGGCATCGCAGTGGCAGCTACTGTTATGACTGGGTTTACAAATGAGCAAGACGCTTCACATTAGCTTGATCTGTCACTTTTCTTTACTCTGAAACGCTGCTCTTGGTGCTTTGCACTTTGATGTCAGTTTTTCTTCATCCTGCCAGAGTCAGCAGTGTTTGTAATGTACAAAGCTGATAGTATCACTTTTTTTTTCTCACAATAAGCCATTTTGTTCAGGTTTGGGTGGGAAAGGTGTTAAAAGCATAAGTCAGGTGAGAGCAAGAAAAGTTAAAGTGCAGCTTCAATGCCGCCTAGATGCTCTGACTCAGCAGATGTCTGTATGCATAGCCAAAGTTACATTAAAATGTAAATCCAGTTACTTCATTGCTTTTTAGCAAATTGTACGACGTGTCTTTTGCAAACTTTAGACCAAAAGATCACTTTTCAACAGGCTACTACACTTTCTAAAACACTACATGTCTTAGTAATTAGAGCAGCAAACCTTTGATCAACAAGCTTAAGGCAACTGCAATTTTTCTAATAAACTGCATCTCTGAAGGTCCTTCAGCTTGTTCCACCGATGATAACCTCACACGCTAATGTATAAGTTACCAGATAAGCTGGCAACTTATCATCAAAATAAGTTGCCAGCTTATAAAAGCACCAGCTCTTTCTGTCGTAGAGTACACATCGGTCCTGTTCTAGTGATGAAATTGATTTATTCTGAGTTTTTATTTACAAATTCTGGATCTAGTGTGTCATGGCCAGCACTTATCGACTAGAAGCAGTCAGTTATTGAGTCACTTATGTAGTATTCAGATATACCTAGTGATCTGTAAAAAATAAAACGAAAAAATAATAGAAGAAACATATCGAGTGTTTGTGAGGTCATTGCCTAAATCAGGCATTTCCACTCTGACTTTATGTAAAGTTGGTAAACGATATGATAGTCAGTCGCAAAAGCCGACATGGGGCAAAAATTGCCATCACACATCAAAAAAAATTAAATAAAAAGCTGACAATTTTTAATTAAATACACTGACTCCAGCTATTGCATGAAAACTTTTAAAACTCACAGTTGTTTTAAGTTTTACTTGAATTAACATCTAAAAAGAATAAAAATACCTAAACGTGTAAAGTTGAAATTTAGATTTCAATAAAACCATAATTACACTAAAACATGATTTTTTTAATTTAAGTAACTTTTGTTGTGATGTTAGTGCTTCATCGTGCTAATGGCCTTGTTAAAAGCTGCATTACACATTTGCTCCCTTGACAAACAGCTGTTTTAACGCAGGTAAGCCTGCCCTCTGGTGGACATATTGTGCAACTGCTGTTACAAGTTCTTCATGTTACGTGGATACAACACATTACACATTAACGTTTAAGAAAGAAATGTCAAAGTTGCTATTTAAACGAAACATAAGAACTATAAGCAAGTAAAACTTGTTCACAGCTCAATTTAATTGAGGAGGACAAAACAATGCTAACATACTTTATTTAATATTTTAGTGCAACAGTCTCAACCTGACAATAAAAATGCCACTGTGTTAATCTTAACACTGGACTGCAATTATGTGTTCCCTTCTAGTCCACAAAAAAAAGCTAAATAAAGACAGATGTTAAGAGCCCATTTAAAGAAACAAACACAAAAAACCCACAATGCCTTTGGATCATTTCCTAAAAATGGTTTTAGTTTGAAAAAAAAAACATCCCCTGGAATCTGCACCAAACTATTCTAAGAGCTGACAGAGTTTAAATAATCTATGCTTAAAGAACACATCTATACATATACATCCTCTGCTTTAACAGTAAGACTTTAATGAAGAGGTTCTGAGGTTGTGAACCAGTCATCATCCTCGGTTGGCCTGGCTGAGGGCAGAAAGCCTTTGTCTGATACGTCGGTTCTCCTCCAGCATCTTGGAGATGGTTCGGAGAACTGAGAGCTTGGCCTACCAAACGCAGTGCACACACACACACAAAAGAGTGAAATGTTGAAATCATTTTAAATGAACCAAAAAGGATGTACATACATTCCGTTTTATTGTTCTCAAACGATTTGAATGAAATCATGAAATCCTACCTTTTCATTTGTAGGCTGGGTGTTTGATCTTTGGGTGAAAGTGAAGACATCTCCGTCAACTAAAGCACAGGATGTGCTGGCACCTGCTGACAAAAGTACAAATTTCTTGTGAAATATAAACGGTAAACATACAATATATTGAATACTTCTATTCTGGTTTTTTCAAAGGTAGGAGTACATTTCTGTGTTGTACATCAAATTGCTACTTATTGAAGAGCTGCTAAGACTCCCACTCCACACACAACTTTATTTTTAAATATACATTTTACATAATTTAAAAAATTCCTCTTGACCATTACTTTAAGAGCAAATTTCAATATTTAAGCCACATTTTCAAACCCCGTTTCTATTCCGAGAAATTAGACTTCATTTCTGTATGTTTTTCCTTTAATTACAATGTTTCATTTTAGTAATGACTGGCTAAGCTAATGCTAGCTTTCCTGGTTTAGTGCTCTTAACTCCTCTCTAGCACTGTTTGTCACCTAGCTAATACAAACTAGCTTGCCATTATCAGAGAATATTAATAACCGTTTTGTTTTTCTTGGTTTCTAGAAGGATTGTTTTTACTTGAGGACGACTTTAGCATCCATTTTGTCGGTGTGTTCGCATCAGCGGTGGCCTTTGGACTCACAGCGCGGCTTTTGAGATTTGGAAATTTGACTTTTAAAAGTGGCTTCTCTGCTTTTTCACGTTTCTTTTTATTCCGCTTCTTTCCGCGCTCATCGTTCTCGGAGGGAGTGGAGGTAACAAGCTGGTCCGATCCAAATTCGGTTCTTTGACTGGAGCTTAGCCGAGACCCGAACCGGGGTACATATTTAACAGGCGACATTCTGCAAACAGAATGAATGTGCGCGTTACCACTGGAAACCAGCAGGTGGCACTGTTGGCTCAACAAAATGGAGGGAGACGAGAAGGAACAAAAAAAAAAAAAAAAAAGAACTCTTTAAGAACTGAATCATTTTCTTCCTCACAGCTGTTTTATTCATTCAACATCTCACATTACAAATACTTCAAATGTATGCATACAGTTACAAACAGTTGGCAGCAAATTAATTTATGACTTTAGGTCTTTTACTTCAATACTACAAACCAACTATAAAAACTGACGTCTGCATTGTAGCGAAAATTAATCAGGAAGAAAATATAAAAATTGGAACTTACATATAAAGGTGAAATGACTTAGTAAAAATCAAAATATCAGGTAAAAAAAAAAGTTAATAAATATAACCTTCCCAACATTCAATTAAAAACTATTGAAATTTAGCAATCAAGCTATACTAAGACATAATCAATGTTCTTTTTTTTCCATGTGAAGCTTGTTACAGCAATTCAAACTGGATAGAGTATAACACTTCACCCCAAAATAAAAAGATAACAAAAAGTTCAGATCAAAATGATGTTAAACATTTCAGTTGAAAATATAGCAAATGCCAAATACATCATCAACCTTGTATATATACAATGTTTTCAATCACAGTAGCATGGTAGTAGCAAAACAAGAAGCACAAAACTAATGTTTACAAAATAAATTTAGGTATAAATTAATTTTTTTATTTTCAGACACCAGCATGAATAGGAAAATAAAATTTAAAAAAAAAAAAAAAAGTAAAAGACTGCATGATTTATATGATTGAATGACGTACACTGCGGAGAACTGTTTCTGGAAAGAAGTATTGCACGTAATGGCTCAAAGTTAACTTGCAACATTAAATAACATTCAGGTTATGTCCCAAAGCATGCCACATCACAAAGGAGGAGGAGGAGGAGGAGGAGGGTCAGGGGGGAGTGAAGTGATCATGTCTCCTCACCTATGTCCTACTGAGTGTCCAATACATTACAAAAAACACATCCAAAGTGTTGTTACGGTGTATATTGCATAAACATGTCTGTGTAAAGGAAGGCAGACTCGATCGTGTAGAGAGACGCTACAACAGAGGCAATCTCACCGAGATAGGAAAAGATTTCTTTTTTTTTCCCTTTAAAAAAAAAAGGAGGAGGAGGAGATCTAGTGCATTACGTTAGGTCCTGCATTATGACTAGCCGTGTTATCACTTACGCATGCCGAGAATAAGTAGAACTAACAGGCAGTTTCAGAAAGAAGATCTAAAACAGATGATATCCACTCTGGTGGCAAAAGGGAAGATTTTACATAGTTCAAAGCCAAACATTTAGTTTTATGAGATTCTTATAGATTACACCAAGGAGAAAAATATTGGATTATACTCAATACTATCAAAATCAGTTTAGAAAGGTCTTGCCATGCCTTAGGGTCCTGTAATAATATTTATTAGGAGAGAGAACTGTATACGACAGGCTTCTGAAAAGCCTCATTTTTTGTCTTTACTCTTTTTTTTTCCATTTTATCTACAGAATTACACCAATGCAACAGACAATTTTCAGATTTACCAGCACTTAAATATATAAAAGCTAATTGAAAAATTATATTAATCACTTTCTTTAAATGAAATTTACCATAAATGCAGATCTCTTAGTAACAAAGGTACAAAATTATTTTTCCACAAAGTGAAAAAAATGAGGTATTGCAAAAGGAGTTCTCCCATTTGTGAAAAATGTGCCTAAAATGACAATTGAAAAAAATATTTAGAAAAAGTAGTGCATAATAAATGTATATATGTTCATGACAAAATAATCAGCTATAAAACACTGTACAAAAATCAGCAGGCCATGTATAAAATAATATCTTTATCTCTGTGACAGCAAATTCAAGCTACTACCATAATCCAACCACAACACTTGTGATAGAGAGCTCCAGTCACGGTAGAGCGTGCAGTGGGTCACCATGAGGACAGCTCAGGGAGACTGGACTGTGCATTCCCATTAGTTAGTACTACATTAGCATGTTAGCTTCCAGTGCTAAGATCCCTGACGATATAAAGTGAATAAATACTACTGCCAATACCTGAGCCCTGAGGGCCGTGTCTTTAATCAGCTGAAAACTACAAACTGAAACCCCAGCCTTGCCTCCGTTAAGCAACAAGAGGACCGCCTCCACGTAAACCCCCAGATCAATTACTGTTCGGACTACAGATTTAGGCCATTCTTTGGTTTGCTCTTTCTGGTTCCAAGTGTTAACTTTTAAACCAAGACCTAAAAGTTCATGCCAACAATCTGAAACGTGTGCCAAACTCGAGGGAGGATTTTTGTTATCCGACATGTTTTTTGTTGTTTTGGTTTTTTTTACCGTGACCAGAGGCTATTCACTAATCTACTTGGAAAAAGTAAATCGATCCATCCGAAACAAGAGTTCCAACCACTTGCACTCAACCTTTGGTAAATGGTACAGTTGTTCTTAAATCCTGCAAGCACAAAGTAAGGAAAAATGCGCCTTTTCAAAAACTCAACATCCACAGTTTGTATACCGATTCAGGCGTGATCAAACCTCGGTTAACTCTTAAGTTACTTTCAACAACAAATGTAAGCAGCTTTGCCAACTAACAAGAAATCAAAAAGTACACTCAGGTAGAAAAGAAAAATAAAAGAAAAAATACCCAAAACATCTAAATTCAAATCTAATGCATCCATATGCTCATGCACACTTAATGTCAAAACATAAATGGGATTGGACTCTTTTCTGTTAACTTCTTTTAGATGGCCAAATTTTAAAAAAATAAAGAAATAAATTAGTTTTTTTAACTTAAAAGAAAAGTGCATTTATTTTTCATACTACAGCCTATACCCCCGTCCCTAATTTTTCGCACTCCCTCCCCTGATCATGCGTTGCTCCCTCCCTCTAGCCTTAGTTCCAGCGGAAGGAGATGTGTCGCGGTCGGTCCCCTCCCTCCTTCACCAGCGGCTTGTGGAACTCGCGTCCGGCCCGGGAGTGGATGGCTGCCCAGCAGTACTCGCAGTAGTACTGCAGGCAGGTCACGTTGGCGCAGAAGAAAGGAGCGAACTTCCCCCCGCAGCGCGTGCCCTGGCACTCGTCGCACAGCTGGTCATCCAGGACATATGGCTTCACTTCCACCTGAGGGGAGAGGAGAACTGTCAAGATGGCGACCCAAGCTGCAGCATGAAGAAAAGGCAGATTCAGATCTTTCTTTTTTTTTTTTTTTTTAATGGCTAAGCACGAGATGACTCAACTGACCCGTTTATCAATCTCCCCGTGTTGTAGTTGAACAAATCGGGCACTGATGGCTGCAATGTAGCTTTGCTGATTGGAGAAGGCCACTCTCCCTGCGCCTTTTGGATACTTCAGTTCGGGATCGGTGTCGATCCCAGCGTAGCACACCCCCCCGTACAGACGATCCATGATCATAGCGAGCTCAACTGGAAAGGATGATAAAATGCATGTTTTTAAGACGCATTTCACTCAGGCCTGCTAGACTCTGCTCATTCACCTGCGCGTAGGGGGCGAGGTACACCTCCTACGAAGATGGTCTTCCTTGGGTCCAACGGCTGAGAGCCGTCCATTACAAAGTCACTGTCGTTAAGGTTCCAGGGTCGAATCTGGACCTACAAAAAGCAAATAAAGCTCCATGTAAATACATGTAAAATATCAAAAAGGCAATTATTCAAATTTCATTACGCAGCGACATACTTCTGTTCATTTTGATGAGTAAGGGCAACAGATGTTTACGAGCCTAAATAAAAAGTTACTGAAAGTTTACAGATTGCATAAAACTAAGTATAATAATAATAAAAAAGAGGACTTTTATACAGAAGTCTTATTTTCAGCTCTACATAATCACTGGAAAGACAGCTGACATGTCAAGGAGAGAGTCACTGAGAGCCTCCAGTGTTAGGGTGAGCCACAAACGGTTATTGCTGTGGAAGCTGTACTCGGGCATATTACAGGAAAATTGAGCAACTGGGGGAAAAACAAAAATGGTCATGGAAAAATATGCAAAAAATAAATGAATAAATAGAAAGGGACAGACATATGCAATATCGTACGTGGATATTTTTTAGTTGGTCGAGATTCAATTCTAGCAGAAAACCAGAAAGTAAAAATGAATTCCAAAAATGGGTTTTGAGTCCAGTCTAGGAGTGTATATCTATCCATCAGGAGTAAAGAAAAATAAGGCAAAACACTCACAGGCTTGTCTTTGATGGTGGGACTGGAGACACACAGGTAGAGTTTCCCGTCCTCCTGAATACAGGCGTCAATCAGAGCCTGGACAGAGCTTTCATCTTGAAACAGCAGGAATGCATATCCTGGAAGGAGTGGTACAGCCAGAATCAGGAGCGTGATTTACACAAACTGATATTTTTAGTCAAAAAGAAAAAAAAAAAAAACTTTAAATCAAGGAAGTGAGGCACACTTAACTCACCTTTTGGTGGAAAATAAGACTTGCTCTCTGCCTTGTGGGGCCAATCAACAAAGAGATGACCAAATCGGCGGAAACTGGCAGTGATTTCATCTGGGAAAACGGAACTCAAAGTCAGAAGTGATCTCCAGCACGACTACCACTTTCTAACCAATAAATGTTAAGACACTTGGGTATTTGAAAAGGTTTTTACCTTCGTCTATGTCTGGTGGGAGGCCTCCAACAAACACCTTGCGGGAGTAGCGCTCCACACGTTCGCCGTTGAGGTGTGGGAAGCAGTGGGCGGAGCCGAGGCCAGCGAGCCCCTGGTCACCGGACTCATCCTCTCCAAAGGAGCGCTCGTCCTCCATGGGGAACAGAGATGAGTGGCCTGGCAGAGAACGTCACTTGGATGAAAAGGCTGACTTGACCCAACTGACGTTTCAGTCAGATCAAAACCATTTCGACAACAAGAAAGGGAAGTAAACGGCAAGGTCTGGATTGAATGAAAAAAATTATGAAATATAAAGGAACCAGCAGAAGAAAGTAGAGAAAACAAGTTTTAACCCATTGTTTTCATTTCTGATTATTGATAATTTTGATTGCGTAAAAGAGAGCGTTAAGAATTGATCATTTAGTTCCTATGAAACTGGTTAAATTCTTGGCAAGGTAAGAAATCTGTAAAGGCAAACGGAAAGGCGCCCTGCCATTATTTTGAGGAAAAGGATGATGAAAATTAAGATCTGGTAGACAAACAAGAGGCTAAAAACAAAATACAGAGGGCAACAATTTACCAGGAAAAACAAGACACATTCATTAGCTTTACCTCGTCTTCTGCCATAACTTCTTGCTGCATGTAAAACACAAAACACTCTTGAAATAGGTTTTAAGACACTAAATATAAATGTTTGTTAAAAAAAAAAAAGACGCTACCAGGGCTTGAAATGTATTGATCACCAGCTACAATTTCTCTTAAAGCAACATCCAATCGAAATGTTCAGAAGATTTTGCATATTTTTCCTAAATACGCTTCATTTACAGTAGTTTTAGTTTAAACTTGAAGGGGCAATCAGCATTTTTTTTAAATCATGTAAATAATACTGGACTGTTTGTTCAACCCTGCCAGAAAACTTGATAAGGTTATTGATTAAATTACAACACACTGTATATTTTTGTAGTTCTTTAATCTAGCATAGATTTAGGTTAAAATGGTTATGTCACATCCATAATTTGCATGATAATTAAAAAAAATAAGTTTAAGATTTTTTGTTTGCATGTGGCAGACAGCAATTTCAAGCCCCAGCTTGGCTTTAGTGCTGCATATTATGCTGCATACCATTCAAAGGTAGAGGCACATCTCCACCCTGATGTGGGAAAGTGTAGCGTCCTAAAAGACAAAAAGATAAAAGGTAAATAAATATCTGAAACCTCAAAATATTGCCACAAGGATTTGAATGTTTTGGAAGAAGCTACCCAAAACAGTGATTACAGATAGTATTTTTGAATCGGTAATGTGCTGCAAAGGTAAAAAAAAAAAAATCCGAACTGTTTGAAAAGAGTAAGAAATATTACAACATTGTGTCTTTATTATGGGAATAAAATTGATTAAAATTTACACAATAAAGAACTCCTAAATTGCTTGTATCAAAGTTTAGTTTAATTAAAATGTCGAGGGGGGAAAAAACAAGTTGCTTGGGGAAAAAAAACAAACAAAAAAACAACAAAGGATTGGGGAGTGGGGGGGTAAATGCTGACCAAAATCCTCTCAAGTGCTTCTTGTAAAACTGAGTCTAATCTGCAAAATACACCGAATCAGAATGTATATTCTCTGCAATATTTGGTAGGATTTTAAATATTAAATACCATGCACTAAATAAGATCTTCAGTCTGTTCTCTCATGCCCCTTGATATCCACACCTGATGTAAAATGTTGATAAAAGTGTTATATCGTCCAATATAACCATGATCGATATTGTGCCTGCGACATTCAGCAATAACAGAAATACATTTCACCCAACCAATAATGTGCTGTAAAGAAGACTGAACTGAGACACGCTTTAATGTTAAATCTGATTTTAAACACAAGGATTAATTGTAAATATCAATATTCTTAGTAGTTCATAAAAACAGGAGAACATTTTGATCATCACGAATCAGGAACAAGTTCCAGTCCATTCACAAAACGTATTAAATAATGTGGATAATCACCAATACTGATAGACTAATGCATTTTATTTTGTTTGTTTTTTTGTTTTTTTTTTTACATTTTGGACATTAAACTGCTGTGGCAGTGTTTTCAAGGTTGCATTGTACTGTGTGTAAAAGATTTATTGAGATAAAGTGCAATAAATGTTTTTTTATTGCAGCTATCACTAAGATTTATGCAAGTTAGCCACATTGGATTCATCCCCTTCCCACTTGGAATGATAGCATCATGCAACACTATTAATTTTTATTAAAAATAAATTAATAAAATAAATGAAAAAACCCAAGCCTTGATCTACTACTGTGTAATACTCCTTGAAGCCATTATTGCTGCTTGACATCAGAAAAACAAGCTGGACATGTTGATGTTTGTGAATTTCATAATTATGACATGACTTGGAATAAAAATAGTTTTAAAGTCTGTTTCGGGTATTGATGCAAGTTTATAATGGCAATAATATTCAATATTTTCAAAGTAGATTTTGTATAGCACACAATGTTAAAGAAATGTTCTCTTTGTTCAAACACCGTATAAGACTTGTATTGTTACAATGTAGATTTAGTTTTAGTTAGGAATCAAACTAAAGCTCAAAAATAACTTGTATCTAACTACATTTACCAAATGAAAATATGAACTCCAATCAACTGCCACTTATTTTACTTCCATATCCGGTCCTCAAACTCAGTCTGAAGCCAGCTGCAAGGAAAACAATTGCTGGTGCAGGAACCAACCTTTTATGGAATCCTGCTCAGCCCTCATAATGTCAATCAGAGAGTTCTCCAGAGAGTGCATGTTGAACCCATCAAAAGACCGTGTCCTATCCTGCTGGAAGAGAAAACCACAACATTTAGACTTGCTGCTTCCCACTTCAGGTACAGCAGCGTACAAAACCTAGCATGGCAAACTACAAAAACCCATCAGTGACAATTCCTGTGACAGTACAGTGATAAGGAGAAAAAAAAGGGAATCTATCCATCGTTTCTTGTAATACCACATTGAAAGATATAACATTCGAGAAGGTGAATAAAAACCCTAAAACTCATCCAATATGTAACATAAACCACTCAAGACTCGCATCACTGAGTATATGAGAGAGCTGAGGGCACACAAAGCAGCAGAGGAGCACAAGACTTCTTAAATCAGGACAAGTGGAAGCACATGTGATCAGACCAGATGATAAGACTGCTCTCATTTAACCAAATGATCTAGATAAGGCCTAAGAACATAAGCACACACTCAACAAGTTTCTATTCATTCAATTAGATGGCTTAGCTGTCACGTATCCTGTTTTGCTAAAAAGGCCCGTTTGTTGCATTCGACACAGACCAGCATGCTAAACAGGATTAACATTTGTCCCTGAAAACCACACGAAACGTATACACAGTTTCAGAATTACTGACTCCCAATTCCGTTTAGACCTTTTCTTAACACGCTTAATATACAGTAACCCATCTGTCTGCCAACCTGGAAAGAATAGACGCCGTCGTTGCGGTTCATGCTGTCCTCAACCCAGCCTTTGTGGTTGATGCCAGAGGTATTTCTGGGGAACTTCTGCGAGGGAATCTGCAAAATAGATTACTAGATTGTTATTTTTCTTAATGGTGGTAAATATCCGAGAAGGTTCACAAATTTGATCTCGGTAATCAGCTACCTGGTTGTTGGGGAAGGATTTCTTCAAAGGGGAGTAGGAGTTTAGGCTGGTCACCCCTCCCCCGACGCCCCGCCGGTACTCTCGAACGCCTTGTGTGCCTCCCCAGCCACTGTAGCCACCTGGACTCCAGGAGGTGGACGTTGGAGTGGACAGACTCTGGTAACTTCCCCAAGGAGACGGGGGCTTGTTTTGAGCAGGAGCAAGATGGGGCAGCTGGGGGAATGGTCCAGCACGATGGGGGTGCGGCGGGAAGGAAGGGTGGGGTTGATGAGGACTAGCTGGGGAGCGGCGGTGCTGCGGAACCCCTTGACCATGAGGATGGGGTGTGGGAGGGTGGTGCTGGGTGACTGGTCCGATCTGTGGTGAGAAACTACCTCCTACGCCGAAGCCAGGCCCGGCGTGGTGAGAGAAGTTCTGGAACAGTAGAGGTGGGCCATTTGTGTTGGAGTCAGCAGGACCGAAGAACGCGCCAACATCTTCCCCGACAACAGGAGACTGGTTAGATGGAACGGCAGGGGACCAGTTGTTAAAGCTGGTCAGCGAAGACGGGGAAGAGGTGGACTGTGCACAGCTTGTAGCCATTCCCAGGTTGTCCTGGTAGTCGAAGCTGCTCAACACCGGAGACTCGATTCTTAACTTCTCCTTTCCGACGCTGCTTTCCAGGGAACCCTTCTCCAAGGAGCCGTCTTCTGGATGGACCCCCTCAAGCTCCGTTAGGCCTCCTCCGACCTCATGTTGGGCTGGAGACAGAGGCTGGGGCTGGGTCTGAACTTGGGACATCTCCTGCATGTCTTGGAGCTCCAGGGCTTTGGACTTGTCCGACTCCAGGATCTCATCTTGCATGTTACCGTGCTGGGCTACGGTAGGGAAGAGCCAAGCACTGCCCCCATTGGTGGAGCAGGCATTGTTTACAAAGGAAGGAGGGCTGGGGGGGTTGGAGGAGTGCTGAAGGTGCTGTGGCTGGAGGTGAGGAGGGATCCTAACAGGGAACGCAGATTTGTTACCACTGCCGTTCTTCACCAGAACTCCAAAGCCGTAGTCCCCCATTTAGGACGCCCTGTAGGTTTTCAGCTTTCACCGTCTTCTTTATCCTGAAACGGGGGTAGAGAACAGTCAGAGGCCGGATTACATGATCATGTTCATCTGATCACTGTTAAATATAATGATAAAAATAAAGAAATAACCACACCAGACGCAGAGAATGTGTCTTTGCTGCAGCCTGCCTGGTCTTGTGATGCAATCAATGAGATTAAATCATTGACTGGCCAGGCCATGGGAGGCCTGGATGAAATATAACACTATGGCAGGCAGGCAGGCAGGCTCGGAAAACACCCAGCCTCACCAACTCAGGCTGCTGGACGCCTTGCTCTGCTCAGGCTGACGTCTCCAAAGGTCGTCAGGCAGCTAGCAGCAAAGCTAACAGCTGCTCATGCGCCCTTTTAATCACGCAGAGTCCATTTTAAACCCCACTCAGGCGAACAGCACGTACACCCACCGTCTAATGTCCCTTTTACCGCAATGACCTCTTCAAACACAACCGTTTAAACACGGGGAAAAGTGTTGCTGACGTCTCCAGGGTAGTTCCCTTCACCAAGCCGCTAAGCTAGGATAATGGTCGATAACCCAGCAGACGTTGTAGCGTATTTGCAAACCAGCCAGAAGGCAATAAAACGACCTCAGCCGCTTTAACGTCTTCCGAAATTTGGCCAGCGTACACGACAGCCGTTATCAGTGGCAAGTTTAGAAACGGTGCGTGGCTCTTTAAACGACCTCGTCTGTTTCGTGTCCTGTACGTTCAATGTCACACACACTTACCAATCCTTGTCATCATTTTTTTACATATCAAAGTAACGCAGCGAGGCCTTTAACCGCAGCTCCATCGAATCAACAACCCGGCAAAAAATTGCATCATTTCACATATAGCTACCTTCAGTTCGCCGTCATGACCTTATCGTTAAGATGTTGCCATATTTTAGCGTTTTCCCTTTTTCTGGGTTTCCTAAGCAGCCGGTGTAAATGGGTCTTCTCTCTCTCTCTCTCTCTCTCTCTCTTCTAGATGACAGCTGGGCCAGTGGGGAGACACTTCCGTCTCCATTCCCCGCCTCCAGCCGCCTTCGCCAGCCACTCTGTGAAAGGATTTCCTCCACATCGCCCCGCCCACATCCTCTGTAATCTGCCGCCTGATAGGATAATTGCTGTAAGCACACGCCCACGTCACATATTGTCAATGAATGGCAGTTCCATCTCTTTCCAAATAAGGACGGCTTGAAATCAATAGCAGTTGTAGGGAAGGTAGATTAATAAAGGTTAAAAATACCATATTAGTGCATGTGTGTTACTGTTTTCCGTGGGGTGTGGAGTGGGCTTTCAAGACAGCTTTTTAAACTTTTTGTAGCACTCAAAACTTTGTGGTCATTCCGGAATATAAAATAGTAGTTTCTTAAAGAAACAGGTCTCTACCAACAGTGCTTTGAAAAAGCATACAAAAGTATTCACACGTCTTTAACCTTTTATTTACAATATCATCATTCTACATGGAGAATATCAGCAAACAGCAAATTTTACATGTTCATTCTAACATGAATTTGTCTTAATCTCAACAATTTCATTGTAGCTCTAGCTAGTTGTTAAGACCTGCCAGAAGGTGAATCATCTGAGCCCTCCTTCCATTTCTCCCTCCATTTCCCTATCAAACTCACCAGTTTTCCTGTCCCTGGTGAAGACAAGCACATACTCAGTATAATGTTTCAACATGAAAACAACGTGTTCAATTTGATGTGCCATGTTAGGGTTTTTTTTGTGTTTTTTTGTCACAAATGGTTTTGGGTGTAGACCAAACTGTTACATTTCTACCAATTTTGACCAAAGTTACCCAAGTAACGCTTGGGTAGCATTTACTTAAAGCTTAAAGAAAATAAGGAAATGAGTTATGAATTTCAATATCCTCGCAGTCAATAGATTTCAAAACCATGGTGTAGTATTTGCACATGCAAATGAGACGATTTGGGTAAACAAATGGTTTGTCCTCCTCTTCAATTTGGATTGTATCTCCATGTCATGACTTAAGACTGATATTTATTATAAAAAAATATATACACATACATTAAAGTGATACCTGCTTTAAAAAAAACTGTTAAGAAAGACAGAGAGTGAGAAATTCATTGGTTTCCCCTCTGTAGTCTTGGTGGCATTGTGAGTCCCCCTGGGCAGACCCACCCTTCATTTGTATCCTGGAGTAACAGTGGCAGACACCAGCCCATCCCACTCTTTGCAGGGCCTGTTGGGTTGGTTTAACAACACAACAATGTGTCTTCAGTGTCTGGTTTCCCTTAGCACTACCAAACAGCAAGTCCAGGTGTTGTAGGTTTAATAGTCTGACCTTCCAAGTGAGAGCAAAGCGTTGACATGGGGGTTTGAAGGTGTGTGCATCTGCATGCCATGAGCCTTTTGAGCCGTGTCAGCATAATTTGTCTGCAAAAGCAACAAACTTTATTCCCCAGAGGAGACAGGAAGAGACTTTATGCAGCAAAATACTTAAAGGACATCCAGTATTATATAAATATGTTTTGAAGGCCCAACAGCAGACAAAAGTGCAGAGCACGCATTCACCCCCAAATGGATCCTAAATGATTCATCTGTGTAACTTAGGCACCCGGTCATTAATTCATTAGTTAGCTGTGGAGGACAGGACAGACGTCCACAGAGTGCCTGGGGCCAGATGTCTCAGGTTTCTCTGCTCTGACACACAGCCTCCTCTCTGTGGTCCAGCCCCCTCTCTGCTAATTTCGCCATATTGGTGAAAAGAAGCTGTGTCACTGTCTTCCAAGTGTGAGCTGGGAGGCAGTGGCTTCTAACTGAAGTCTAGCTGACTTCGGTCAGAGTCAGCCCCCTTTTGTTTTGGCCACGAAGTCATCCATCTCAGACTCAAGTGTTGTTGTAAGCAGCAGAGAGTGACGCAGCATAATTTTCCCTCATACACACTCTGTGGTCTAGACAGTGAGTGCTGCACCACACTGTGGCCTTGATGTTTTTTTTTTTTTTTTTTTTTGCTTTCTGACTAAAATACACACACAGAAAGTACTCCAGCTTTCAAATTTTTTATATCCGCTTTTTCCCTTTTTGCCATTTTACTACCGCAACAGTCAGGGTATTTCACTGGGATTTTATGTGATAGACTGAAAGGTCAATCAAGATTGGACGCAGGGGCGGAGCTATAGGGGGGGCTGGGGGGACGGTTGCCCCCCCGAACCAGGCCGGTGGGGGCCCGGGTCTGGAGGAGCCAGGGAGGGAGGAATGGATTCAAGTCGCTATAGACCGAGAAAGTGAGAAAGTGCGCCCTCGCCTGTTGAGAAAGGTGTATCAATGTCAGTAGTTGTCCGTCCGCACCCCCCACCCCCCTCCGACCCCCACCCCCGCTCAACGGTTTCCAGCTGCTGCACGTGAGGGGCCCGGTGATTGGTCAGGGGCCCGGTGATTGGTCAGGGGGCCGGGTGATTGGTCAGGGGGCCTGGAAATTTGCCCCGCCCCCGGCCCGACTCCGACTTGTTCCGCCACTGATTGGACGGACAGCATCTGTAAACAACGCTATTTAAGACCTGCCACAGATTTTTTTGATTGGATTTTGTACTTTACTTTGACCCAGTTTTTTTGCAGCCTCTGACAGGTTCTCTTCCATTGACAGAACTGCATTTAGCTTCATCCATCTTTCCATCAGCTCTGATCAGCTGTGCTCAGGGTGATGCGCAGTGGTAGTTGTCCTTCACGTTTCTTTTGGCATGAAGATCCAAGGTCAAACGTCTCATCTGACCTTCTTTCATGTGTTTGCTGTGTCCCTTACATGGCTTGAAGTAGACCGCCAGCAGGACTTTTTCATACTTTCAACAATAGCTATTATGGCTACTCTTTGAAGAAAAAAAACATATTTGGTGTAGTGCACAACAGCATCAACACATTCATCCACCTGAGGTGTGGATCTCTACAGCACCTCCAGAGTTACCATGGGCCTCATGATAGCCATGTTTAGAAGGTTGACAGTTCTCTGTTAAATGTTTTAAGCTCAAGCCCAACCCTGCTTTAAGCAACTTAAACATTTTATTCCTGACCCATTTTTCCTCCAATATTCTCAAGCAAAACCTCTGAGGCCTTTACTGGGAGTGTCAGAGTAAAAACCTGAGTTAAATTCATCTAGTTTTGATCTGAAAACCATTATTTTTCTTTCACTTAATTATACACAACTTTCTGTTTGCGTATGAAAACCTATTATATAGTTTGTGGTTGTAAGGTGACAAAGTTCAAGGAAAACATTATTGAAAGGTATTGCATTTTCTACCATGATATCCCAAGTACTTTAAAACTTGTTTCTTTCAAATTTGTCCTGTTGGTCATGCGTAAACCCATAAAAAATGCTGCAGCAATGCACATTAAGGTCACAGTTCAAATAAAATCTCCAAGAGCTATTTGACCTTTATTTGAGTCCCTTAAAGAATTTGTGGCTTTATTTTGTCGCCCTCTCATTAAAAATGTAACACCTGCTTCCAGCACCCATATGGGTTCCAGAGGAAATCCCGCCACCTAGTGGTCGTTTAGAAAAGCTGCACGCTGAGAGCTGACTTGACTTGCAACAGTGTGCGAGGGAGGGACGTACTGAACTGCAGAGGTGCTGCCGTTACAGAAACTGTTTGGTATGGTATGTACCCTCTCTTTCAGAGTGCAGACAAAGTGAAAAAAGAGGGCAGGATTTGTGTTACAAAGATCTAAATGTGTCTCACAAGGAAAACTGTATACTTGAACCCAAGACTACCAGCGAGGCTGCAAAAAAGCAGTTGGAAGGCGCCCTTTCACATTAGAACCCTGTCTAAATGTTTGGCGAGGCAATGTACACTGTTGGGGCAACTCATAAAAACTGACATTCAAAACCCATCTCGCGCATTGCACGCAGTCCAGAGCCGGTGACGTAAACGATTAGGCCTCCCAAAAGGGAGGATATTTCCAGTAGGTGAAACCTGAAACACGGCCTCTGTTTCGCCGTTAGAAAAAGGAGGCAGCATGTCCTGTGAGAATACGGTGTCCTCTAACCCGAGGGTACACCTGAGACAACGGGGCCTTCACTGATGCCCTGCTCAGAGCCGGGTGGAAGATTTGCCTCCAGAAAATAAAAATCAGACACAGATTGTTTGACACAAAATATTTTAATGAGAAAAACAATACAGCTTAGAAGGAGCCAAGGATAGTGAGAGGGCCTGATGCGATAAACTCAAAAAATATTCTCGCTTTCTTTTGCCTTGTGCTTAGCAGAGGAGAGCAACGGGAAGTGGCAGCAGAGCACCAGGAATACAGGGACATGGTGAGTTTTATTTGCCTCAGAGCATATACAAGAAAAGCCATTCAAGCCACAATACATCATTACAAAAAGCCATATTTTAAACCTAATGACAGAGAGCTGAACAGATTGTCACTTTAAAACACATACAGTACATTCTCAAGAGGATTAGCTTATGTCCTGTGTTGGGATTATCACAGCAATCCCAACTTTCCACAATCAAATAAAAAAAAAAACATTAAAATAATCAACGATAGCCTGAAAGCCTTAAGTATTACAGTCTTTAAATGTCCATAGGGAAATAAATTTAAGGAGAAAATGTGTTTGAGCCTGAATTTGTGTTTGCTTTTTGCGTCACCCCCTCCACACCATTATGCTCAAGTACTGAGCTTCTAGAGCTGAAGCATGACTCTGTGTTTTTGATCTTAAGGAGTAAGAGAAAAAAGAACAAATAGGGAAAGTTATGACAGAGTGAAATCAACAATTTGTTCTGAAATAAGACGATGACTGCAACCGTCTCCCTGGCGCTTTCATTCCTCCCTGCCTTCCCTGTGTTGCTGGCTCTTGGCCGCAGGCCAGAGGAATTCTCCGGTGGCCTCGGTAAATATAACATTTACAATAACAACGCTAGAGTCCCAGTGTGTGGATTTAGCCCACTTCCTGGGTCCTTGCTGCGCTGCCTGCAGCTCTGACGGGTAAAATAACAGGCCTTCACGTCTGACCCAGAGTCCGGAGAGGGATAGGGGCTAATTTAGAGACAGCCAGAGATCTGGAAGGTTTCTGTCCAGCCAGTTTCCTGCCCTCAGAGATGCCAGAGAGAGTGGTACGGCCCAAGCGCAGAATGGGGCTAAATCGGGTCTTAAGGAGCCGTGTGGCAATGCGGGACTCGGTGGTTGTGCTTGATAAGGAAACCAGGCTGCTCAGATGAAATATAGCTTTTGATTAGAGGGTGACTGCTGTGCTAATGTGGATCTCTTGGCTAAGCTGTCCAGCACAAACCGACAATCATCCAAAGTGCAAAATCTAAGACTTCTGTGGCTCAACACCATTATAAAAATAACTCAACATTAAATCTTTTCACGACAAAGCAATTATCCATTCACGTAAATCACAGAGAGGCGGTCACTGTGGACATTAACCAGTTTAGGCACGGTGATGTTTCATGATTTTTACATTTCAAACTTAACACCCTCCCTTGGCTGCACTTCACTGATCGCTGACTGAGAATGAATTACTCTTCATTGACAAGCTGAAGTTATACAGTGCTTTGCAGGAGTGTTCATACGCCTTGAACTTTTTCACCTTCTTCACATAGTAGCCACACACTTTATTGTATTAAAATAGGGTTTTATGCAATACACTAGCACAAGGAAGTGCATAATTGTGAAGTAAAACTTGAGATCCAAAGCTCAGGTGGGAAAATCTAATATAAGGACAACTATTAGTCGTGCACTCCACAAGTGTAGCCTATACTGAATGGTGGCTAATGCCAGAAAGACAGTGCTGAAGCAAAGTCATAGGAAGTCGCTTTGGAACTTTGTCCTAAGCCATGTTAAGCACACAAACATGTTAAAGAAGATACTTCTACTAGATAAAAACCCAATATGTAGCTTTTTGTCCTAACTGCAAAATACAATGTGTGGCAGAACACAAACATTCCACATGACTCTGAAACCACCATCAACATATGAAGCTTAGTAGAAGAAGCTATTGGGAGGCTTTTCTTCAGCAAGGTCAGGGAGGCAAAGCATGAAATCATGATTTGATAGTTGATATAGCTACATACAGAGCAATCCTGGAGAAAACCAGTTAAAGACTGAGGTGTAAATTCACCTTTTTGGAAAAATACTCACCCTCACCAAGCCACCCAGAGCTAAAGTAAGAATCTATAACAGGACTTGAAAGTTCCTAAAGAGTATTCAGGCAATCTGATTGAGCTCAAGCTATTTAGTGAACAATATGAAGAGCATTCACTCTATAGCCGTGTAAAGCTGGTAGAAACACACATCAAAACGTAACAGCCATCATTCAACCAGGTTGAAACATTTCTCAAATTCCAGTTTGGAAGAGAAACAATGCATTTTCCCTCCTACTTCCCATTTATGCACCACCTTGTGTAGTTCTATCACATACAATTTGAATAAAAACATATCAAAGTTTGTGATTGTGACATGACTAAAATGTGAAAACGTTGAATGAGTGTGAACACTTTCGGAAGAATCCGAAATGTTTCTGAGACAGAGTTTCTGAAGCTCCGTTAGCAATCAAAGAGAGAGATGAAACACATTTTTGCATGAAAAATAAGATGCATATCAGAGTACACCCAATAACTGAGGCTGCAGGGTATTAAAAAAAAATCTTGCTTTGTTCCTACTCGATGAGCTTAAACTCGATCAGTCTTAGCTTGTATGTCTCTCTATGCAGATGAGCCATTATTATTTTCTGAACTATCTATAACCTCTTAAGAGCGCACTTTTACTTTTAAAAAAATGCACAAGTTTGTCGGCTTTATGGGCATCATGCACTAAGATTCATATGTGCCAGAATTGGACAAAACCTGTACAATTTCTGTTTAATCATCAAGTATCTATGAGGGAATTATAAACATTCTGACTCTGTAACAGCAAAATGGTGTATATTACATATCTACACTTCAATGTATGATTGGTGCAATACTGTAAAGAGAATGACAGCACACTGTATACTTTGTCATTAATAGTATCTCAGTATTGCATATTGTAGCTATATTTATACATGGTCATATAAATATAGATAAGTTTATTTCTATGTACATTTTGATATTTCAACATTGCATAAAGAATCAAATAAATAATACAAATATAATCAAATCTTACAGTCAGTAATGATTTGAGAAATGCTATATTAGAGCCAAAAAAGACCTAACAGTTGAAATAGTTATGGTAACAACTGTTATTCATAACAATTAAAAATAATAAAAAAAAAAAGCTAAAAAAAAACCTGTGGCCTAAAGTCTACACCACAATTACCCTGCAAGTTTACCATGTGGGACTGCTGGAATGACTGGAGAGGCGGAAGAGTAAAAGGAAAGATCAGGGACCCATTTCCTTCTGCTCAGTCTGTCTGGGAGTTTCTGCTTGTGTAGAGCCATGTGTGTGCATGTGTGTCTTCTTGTGATGGCATGGATGTGTGCATAAGTCTGCAAATGTGGCTTTTTAAATGTTGCAAGAGGTACAAAGATCTCTTGAGGTTTCACCTTCGAATGTCGGCCTTTGGATCTTCCTGCTCAGTCACCGCTGCTGCTTCCGG
The DNA here is from genome assembly GCA_033032245.1 of Poecilia picta. Lineage (NCBI taxonomy): Eukaryota > Metazoa > Chordata > Actinopteri > Cyprinodontiformes > Poeciliidae > Poecilia > Poecilia picta. The sequence continues at coordinate 23,098,403 of CM065362.1, forward strand.
ACTTTGGCGGCGGGACCCCGGACTGCGATTGCGCGGGTGAGCGTTGAGGGCCGCCTTACCAGCTCTTTCCTTGTCGCCTTGGCGAGGAAGGTGTGGGTGCTCTGGCTCTAGATGGGGAGAAGGGAAGGGGTGGTGGTGGCGGTGTTGTTCGACGACGGCGCTGGCAGGGGAAGGGACGAGGGAGGAGCAGAGGCTCAGGCTGTCGCACAGCGCCCCCCAGTTCTGCTCGCACTGTAGTCGGACGCTGCGAGTTAGCGCTTCCTTGACTTCCTCGCCGCAGCTCAGGAGAATATTCACCAGCTCCACGTACGGGCTGGGCAGAGAGAGGTGGATTACTCACATGAATCCTGTGATTTAACATTCGGAAGTGAAATACATCACGATCTTGTGCGTTAGGATGAGAAACTGCAGTGAGGCTACTGAAATGACTAGGAATAACTTTAAATGGAAGACTAGAATTACAAAGAGTGAGACAAGAGGTGACCCAGTGCAGCTGCTTACCCTTTAGGGAAAAGATCTTGGAAGTGGATCATCTCCACCATGACGGCCACATTCTCCTTTGCAGCAGAACACAGGTTGTGTTTGATGTAGCACTCTCTCTGGAGCTGGAACACCATCTCCTTAATGGTCACACACTTTCTGCTGATGCAGCTGAACTTGTGACGTAAACCATGGGCCATGCACTTTAGAGCATCCTTGATGAAGGATTTTCCCTGTGTGCATAACACACAGACAAAGACACTGAAATACCCTTGGATAAACGCATCATCAGCTCGCTGAAAAAGAAGGAAACCTGCGTCCATCTATGGGTTGGTACAACTCAGCCAACATGGGCATGTGGGACCTGTGGATTTCGCTCAAGCTGAAGGTGGCCAGTGTTCACAATGAGTTTCTCTGATGGACATACTTGACTTTATGAAAGGCAACTTTTAACAGAAAAATATTTTGGATGCCATGTGTGGGTCTTTGCTGGGTATTAAGAAAATCAGTTTAAATACTGGAATACACAAAAATACTGATGCTAAAATAATAAAATTTCTGTAGTTATAACAATATCATCTACAAAATCCTCCTTTTTAAACTAGAAACTGCCCCATGCAGCCAAATTGCTATTTGTTGCAAGAACAAGAAATGTGTGGCAGTCTTCTTTCAGTCAGCTGACTGGAAGTGTGCAGCAAACAGGTGCGGGAGCGGCAGGGCTGTTTTATTCATTTCCCAATAGACACCAGTATTGCTAAGGCAAAAATGTTAACAGTTAACCATTACTCTTATTCGTCATGGTGTGCAGCAAAGAACAATAAACTTTGCTAGCTAGCTTAGCTGTGCTAATGCTAAAGCCAAAGTGGATAGCAAGTTTAGCTTCTTAACCCAGAGGGAGTTCCTGCCTGTGAATAGTACATTTTAGCTGTAGTCCTCAGGCAGAGGCTGCCCATTGGTCAAAGGGTTTTTAATAGCAATACCAAGTTTCAAACTGTTATCTATTTAAGCAATTTATTTTAATCCACCCAGATGAAATGTAGGAAAATGTTGCACCACATTTTGGCTACATGCTAACAGATTGTTTTATCAGTTCTTTTAGAGTATATGTTGAAAAATGAACTCTGGAATCAGTGGTTAAATGGTCTGGTTTCCATCAAATTTATGCAACTGGCACTCATAGATGTGCATTCCAACTGTGTGACCTTATGGACATATTAACACTGTAGTCGAGCCTGATTTGGCCGGGTGTCAACCTCAGCCATGTATGAAAAGTAAGCTAACTGGGCCCCAGGCCAGCTGGCACACGACCCCGGGGTCCGTAAGCAGCTCATCTTCCGATCAAAACCAAAGAGATTAAATCTGTAGTGCATTTCAGATAGCACATTTGAAAAACAAACAAAAAAAACCCCTAAACATTTATTTTGCGGTTTTAGAGGATACATGCAGCAAAATGTCTGCAAACAGACAGACTAGCTTAGTACCTGAGAGTCGAATTTGCCAGCGTTGTGCAGAAACGTCATGCAGATTTCCTGCAGCCCTCGTATCTCGCAGGAGTTATTCTCAAAGCACTCAAACACGCCACAGCCGACATCCCCAGCACTCACCAGGCAGTGCTGGATCTCAGCTGGAAAAAGAAGAACAGGTCAGGCGAGGGACCTTATCGTGTGTTCACAGCAGAGATGACACATGCCGAAAGGGGTGACGGCTGTAAAGACAGTACAGCTTGAAGGCACAACTTCAGTTCGGGTTTAATCACAAAGCGTATGAGGCGTGTGACTATTTGCACGGACGTGGGCGGTCATTCGTGTCTCCGTGACATCGAGCCAAAGAGGGGGGCAGAAAGGATATGTTGAGGAAAGATGGGCATGAGGAGGTGGGGAACACTTGATGGGAGATGTATATATTGTGTCACTCTGCACCACAGTCATCTGCACTGCCTGGCATTGAAATGGGATGGTGCATTGCAGATATTCCTTTGACAACAAATGCAGCCATTTTATGTCTCTCTCTCTCTGATAAATGTGAATCAACAAGTACTGTAGTTCTGCTTTTGCAGAGAGGAAAGTTGCATGTCGAAAAAGTCACAATAATGCAGTTGGGGAAGCAAAAGCGGAAAAAGAGAAATCAATAAGCTCAGTTTGAACTCACTGGCATTCAAATGCCAATGTTGCAAGAAACATACATTTGATCAAGACCTTAAAACTGTTGTGTTTCATGTATTGTCATAGTTGTGCCAATAACTGTAACCCAGACCTGCTGAGCTGTGAAAACGAGCTGCAATTCGGATAGACCCAAACGGGTTATGACACTTTGCCCTATTGTCACTGTGGATCCTCCAGTTGGATATTGTACAATTAAAGTACAGCTCAATGGTAGTTTTTGAAAGGATTCACTGCTTGGAGTGTCATTCTGTCAGGGAGCGGCACAATGATTTTGGGTTAAAAAAAAAAAAAAAGTTAGCAGTAAAGCCCAAATAGGTCTTCAGTTGCTCTTTCTGTGATGCCAAGTCAGTATCGATTGCATCGTTGACCGCTTGAAGATATCGTCAAGAATCGGACTGCAGAGGAACAAATACAAATATTGGTGAGCAATAAACTCCTAAACTAATTACTGGAGCTACTGGACTTCACTGATACAAAAAAAATATTGAAACAGTTGTGTGCAAGTCAACCCCACAGAGTTCACACCTCATGGGCTTAAAGTACAAGTTCTACATTTTGTCAATTATAGGACCAATATTTGTGAAAGAAGACAGCTTCTAGTCTTTTTTGGCAACAGGACCTCCTCTGAGACCAGCATATATATCGCAACGCATAGAGTGGCCAACCCTGAGGTAAATTACACACAAGACTTTTTCAAAACATGTTAAGATTTCTTTCAAAAATGCAAACATACAAAAACAAAACGGGATCTATCGTTTGCAGAGCGGCATGATGATGATGATGTGTCAGAGGAGACTGCGCACCGGTCGCGTCCTTATGGATTAAAGGTGACTTAATAGAAATCAAGCTTTTCAGCCAAGATCATCTGTTCCGGGTGACCAGAAGTATGAGAGTGGAGGAGTGGGAGAGAAAGAACCGGGGATGAGTTGTGTGCAGGGAGTTGAACTTTAGTGCGCAGGAAAAGTGAGCCGCTGTCAGCAGTGCTTGTTTTGGCATCGCCGGAATGCGCTCGGATTGTACGAGCTCGGCCGCAAACGTGCATTGAATTACACCGCGGCGTTACCCGGGGTCTCTGCTGCGAGACCTGCGCTGGGAGTTTGTCCCCCCATTTCCCCAAGTGAGGAAGAGAAAGCATAACACTGATGTTCTGATACACACGATCGCTCGCCTGTCATGCCTGCTGAAGGACCACCGAGGCGAAAAGTACAGTTTTCTTTTCATTGAGAATTAAGACGGATCTCTCCCACCTGCGTTTTATGGAGATTATAGATACATTAGTTTGTCTTTAGCGGCGATCCGCGACAAGAGCGCTAAAATTCGTTGGATTACATCACTCATCAGTTCTGATTTTTTTTTTCCTGTCGCACATGCAAAAGAAAAAAAAAAGGTTTTCTTCACATAACTGTTAGGACACCTTGGTTACGCGCGCGCGCACGCACGACGCACGCACGCCGGAGCGCGCGCCCTCACCTAGACGTGCAGCCGTATGGATTACCTATCACCTTGTGCCATTCTATTAATAGTTTACCAACGCATTGAATTTCCGTCTCGGAGTATTTACAAAATATCGCCTTTCATGGGAGTCGGGAAGAGTCGCTCAACGCGAAGCGACGGAATTTAAGCCAAAATCGCGGATCTCGGGAGTTTGCCCAACCGTGCCTCCCGGCATGCTTTAATTTGCAGCTACAGAAACACGTGTCCCAGGCAACCCCCCCCCCCCCCCACCGCCTCCTCCTCCTCCTCCAAATCCCCCCTTCCCGTCTCTCTGCGGATACCTCCCCTGTCTTACCTGTGTTCTGCAGGGAGAGGCGTCCTTTCTGGCTCGCGGGCTTCTCCGGGGGCAGCTCGTGAAAATCAATAGTATCCGATCCCACCGCTTGACCCAGCACTGACAAAACCAGCAGCGCCACGGACAGCTTGACCAGCATTGCGTCTCCGACGGTGCGCCTCGGTTCCCGGGAAAGATCCGACAGGAGAGAGAGAGAGAGAGAGAGAGAGTGCGCGTCTCTCTCTCTGTGTGTGTGTGTGCGTGCGTGTGTGTGTGTTAGTGTGTGTGTGTGTCTGCGAGGGTTCACCTTGGATCGGCGATCGGCGCAGCTGCGACTCGGTGTGTCATGGAGCAGCTGTGTGGGACTGAATGCATGAGCTGGAAGGGATGCTGCCTATATTTCTCTAGAGCCCCGGGTGTCAATTTGGATGAAGGAGTTAAGCAGGTGTTGTCGGTCGGGGCATCGCAGCCAATCGGAGTCGGAGAAATCCGCGTCCAAGGTTTTAGGGGAGTGTCCACTTTAAAAGTATCCCCTTTTTGCCGTAAAACTGGCGTCTTATGGCGACGTCGATGATCTGCTGTGATTGAAAAAACTACAGGTCTGTCAGTGATGGGATATCTGGTCTGAAGATAGGTTGCATTCGAGACGGCATGCGAGGAAAATTGGGAGACCTTGAGAGTTTTTTTTTTTTTTTTTTTTTAAAGTTGGTTTGTTTCAGACGAAGGGGGCAACATGTACCTGTAACTTTTCAGCTGTGCACTATGCAGCCTGTTAAATCACTCATAAAACAGCGAGTGAAACAACCACAAAGCTTTACAAGTGACTCCAGGGAAGCCAGAGCAAGTTTTGCGATGACAAAAACTCAGGGGGGGGGGGAATTATATTTTTACGACGCAATCTGGTCAAACAAATACACTTATTTTAAGACTTTGCAATAACAGTTAACTGAAAACAGAATGCGTATAATTAGAAGGCCTTTTTTCCCCCTTTTTCTTCTTAGCATTTTATGAGGGATTTCAAGATTTCTTTTGCACAAAGCCCGATTTATTCTGTGACAACGGGGGTCTGCAAACCACTACAAGGAGCGATCTAAGAACAGAGGGCAAACATTGGCAGGAGTCAAAGACTCTCTTTTTTCTTCTTCTTCTTTTTTTCATGAGCAACATTCTAATGTGCCATGGGCAAAAATTGTAAACTTAATGACTCTGCAGGAGGAACGTTATGTTTCCAGTGACTTGAAAGTACTTGTGCTTTTTGGGTGAAAGCCTCTCTATGTCTATAGGAGCCAGAGGTGCAAATGCAAGCTCCCCTGGAATGCCGTGTGTTGTTACACCATTCATCATGCCAAAGTTCTGACTGCCATGAGGGTGAAAGATGGGAGCCTGCACTAAGTTCTCCAGCCTCAAGGGGGCCCACTGATACTAATTGTTTAAAACCTCCTCTTTTTTTTTTTTTTTTTTTGCACAAGCACAACGTTACAATGGAGAAGTCAAACTACTGTCCGGAGCAACCAGAGACCCAGCAACAACAGGACAACAAGCAGAAAATGTTTGGAAACCAATTGGAGGGGGTGCAGTAGAAAAAGTTTGGGAACCACTGCTTTAGAATATCCACCTAATTAGAAAACAGAGTCAACCTGTGCGTGATTTAATCTCAGCGTAAACATAGATGTGGTCTGAAGTGTTTGTTCAAGAAGATTAATGAACAAACAGCACCGAGGCCGGACAGCACAGCAGAAAGGTCAGAGATAATGTTGCGAAGAAACCTCAGGCGGGTTCTGAAGCAATATTCCAGGCCGTGAACGTCTCGCTGTCCCATCTGTTGTCTGGTTTCCACCGAAACTGAGAGACCCGAACAATTAGAGAAAGTCCAGAGTTTTTAGATGTGCCACAGGTACAAAACACTGGAATGAAACGGCTTAATTACCTCCTTCTTGCATAGAGTCCTGCTAATGACCTAATTATTCTATTCAGGTGTGGCGCAGCAGAGGCACATCTAAAGGTTGCAGGGCAGTGCCCCTCAAGGACTGGAGTTTGACACCTGTGATGCAGAGGCATGTGGTAGACACAGACATACCCCTAAAGACCTGCAGCCTTAATTTCACTGAAACGTGTCTCTAAAGTACGCAAATGCAAATCACACCTATTTCTGATTTCTATTTGTAAAAAAAAAATAGGGATCATACAACATTTTTTTCTTCCATTTATCAAATAAAATAGTTAGTTTGTGTCGGCCTATCACAAAAACTCAGTGAAATATTATCAAAGTTTGTGATTGTAAGGTGACAAAATGTAAAAAAACCCCAAACAAACCGGTGTGAAGACTTTTGCAAAGCACTGCAGTACTTCAGGGAGCCTGGTTTTTCTTTACATCCAACACTAAATGTTTTTTTGACTGTGGGCACACCTCAGGGAAAGCAACATTGACGTGACATGCAAAACTCCCAAAACCTCAGCTGGTGGTTTACTGCTAAAACTCTCAGGTGTGAACCGCAGTTTAACCTCCATCACTCGGCAGCGTAGTAACGAGTAGCAGGGTTTGGAGTCTGTGTGCAATGCGCCACTGCTCAGGCGCCCCATAAATGAACATGGGGGAACGATTGGTGGTTTAGTGTGTGACAAATAAAAAGGCCTCTGATTGACTGTGGCCTCTGATTTCATAGATCAGTGACTTTGAAATCTGTTTATGATAACATTTCATTTACTTTCATAAAATCTTTTTCATGAGAAAATCTGGCATCGTTTGACGGAAAAAGCCTTTAAACCAAATCTATCTTTAGAGTGTTATTGAAATTAGCCTACAGCGGGAACTGGACTACAGCTCCGTCCTAACCAAAATGGTGATCATTCCAAGCTCTAAATATAGATAATTATTATCTTGGGGGCTGCAATATCAATCGTTTTAATTGAACTCGGTAGTCAGCCAAACGAGCCACAGCTCAGAAGCGCAAAAAATTTTGGTAAGGAGAGCAGAAAAAAAATCCCCTCTGCGTTTTGATATTATTATGCTCTTATTATAGAAATGTTAGACTTCATTCCCTCTTTGCCATTTGCTTATCTTACCCATCTTTGTTTTTAGGTTTGTGATATTGCGTTGCATTTAAAATGCCCTTATTAGAGGCTTTCTACAACTCCCAGAAGAAAGAAATAAAAGTTTTTTCCAATCTTTGGTTAAAAGTTGGCATTATCTTAATCTGGGTATTCAGCCGTTTGGATTTCCATCATGCTCACACAGGGGGGTGTAGCACACCATGACACGTCTGGAGATGAGCTTAGTATTCAGAGGAGCCTTGACCACAAGCTGGAATCTCCAGTTCAATTGACGTCTGTTAGGCACAGCCCACGCTCTCCACACACCCTTGATTTGGCCCAATCGCCATGCTGCAGAGAACCACAGGCTTGTAATAGAGTGTGTGAGTGTGAGTGTGTGTGTGCGTGCGCGCATGTGTTTGTGAGTGTCAGCACTGCCCTCTGATGTTGCATTCGGGTTGTGTGGGAAACAACTGCTGTAGACCTTCAATCCAAGTTTAACGTCGAGAAGATACCTGATCATAACGCTTGCTTGCTTGCATGCAGGCTTCGCTATCCCTGCAATAATCGTTGGGACGTGCACATCATTAAATACCTAGAAACTATTCAGCAAATCTTTTGGTAATACGAAAAGCTGCTGCGCTGTGAAAAATCTTCCATCCATCCATCCATCCATCCATTTTCTTGACACCCTTGTCCCTTGGTGGGGTCGGGAGGGTTGCTGGTGTGAAAAATCTTCATCTGTTGAAATGTTAAAAATGTTGATTACAGGGGTTTTAGTATTATACTTGAGATGCGGTATGTATGTGCAGAATGCGGGAAATAAATCTATACGAGTAAATATATCACAAGTTTTTTCTGCTAACGATAAGTAAATGTTATTTCCCATTTTTCAAGCAATTCAGCAACTTTTTTTAATCAATTCTTTTTTTTACAGCAACTCTTACCTTTGTCTGGAGACAATTCACTTGACTGTTCTCTAGGATTCAATGTAGTTTCTTAGATTCTTTTATTGAAACCAACCAGTGAAGTGATGCAGTTTTCTGAGCAATCTCTGTTTGGAAAAAGCAAAGATATCAATCAATCAATCAATCAATCAAGTCATGGCACATCCACACATTCAGATGTTCTAAGCATCTGTTTACTACATGGATGGGTTCGGAGTCATCATAATGTAGAGCTGTGTATCGTCTGTGTAGTGTTGATAGGTAATCATTAGAGGTGTGCCGATTGATCGGTAACCGATCATAGTAGTAATCAGCTAGCCGCCATGCTAACAGGAAGTTTTCATTCAGTAACTCTGGATTGTTTATTGCAATGGATCCTGTATTTGCCTTTGAATGTTAAATTTTATACTTGAATTTTTTTGGCAGTGTTGAAAGGTTATATTTTAGCTCTTTGCATTATATAGCCTCTTCACAACCTTCAGATGTTATCAGTCTGTTAAAGATAGTATTATTAATAGCAGTTCAATTTGCACAATACCTGTTTTGTTTAGTTTTCTTCTTGGAAAAAGTTATTAAAAACAAGTTTTTGTCTAAATTAAGGTGAATTCATGGTTCCTTTTTTCACATAATGTAACGGTAGTGTTTATGATAAAAATAAATCATAACTATGTGATCGGTATCGGGGATCGGTATCGGGGATCGGAATTGGCGATCGGCCCTCAGGGGTGATCGGTATCGGTATCGGCAGAAAAGAAACTGATCGGCACATCCCTAGTAATTATATTGTCACTTGTGAGACATGTCACCAGTTAGTCATACTAACTAGTCAGGAACCTCTTATCTGTTTTGCTCTCAGTGACTTGTTGTCATGTAATAGGCAACAATGGTTATCTGGGCGAGCTTCCACTAGAGTCATCCTCCAGGTACTTCCTGATTTAGTCCTCAGCTGCAGTGCTCACCCAGAGAACCTTCATCAGTGTTTCTCCCTCTTCCAATCTGTTGTACTTCGCTAGCCTTTCAACCAGAGAGTCACTGAAGATCAGCAAGTGTAATGACTTTCTATGGTCTGCCTGGGCCACCAATAAATCCACGGCATCCTTTATCCGTTTCTGATTCAGTGGCCATCTTAACTCAATTATGACGCACAGTTGAGTTAATTTTACCGGCACAGAGGGACAGATGTTAGTAGTGTTGCTTTTGAGCAAAGATATTTTGTGTTCAAACCTGGCATTTTTTCTTCCTGCACAGAGTTTGCATCTTCTCACATAAGTGGGTTCTCTCCAGGTACGACAGCATCCTCCACTGTCTCTAAATTGCTCTTAGATGTCAGCTTAAAAAGCATTCATTGTTGTGAATCTCTGTGTTGCCCTGTCATTTACTTCCACATACCAGGTATGCCCATCTCTCGCCCAATGACAGCTGGTAATAGGCACCAGCCCCTGGTAGGATAATCTGGTATGAAGGACCTGTGGATATCCAACTGATTGCAAACCAACCTGGTCTGTAGACATTTGTGTAAATAATCCCTTCACGCAAGCCTGATGGTCTTGTAAAGCTTTGCAACATTGTGTTTCCCAGCCCTCTGTTGAGAACTTCATGTTTCTCCAAAGTGAGTTTAGACAGGCATGCACCGTCAAGTAGCCAGTTAATTAATGACAATCCTAGAAAATACTACAACAAAATATCGGAACAGTTCCTTCACTGGCTTAAATGTTGTTCTTGTTAAAAATATATATTGTGCATACAAAGCAAGACGGTGTTATCCACTTCGTAGGGATGCCATTGCAGGAACAAAACTTTGACTGGCATAAAGTTCATTCCTCATTGACTGCTGCATTGCAAACATAAAGAAAGCAGACATGTGTTCTGAGTTGGGACCCCTGGGGAGCTGGCAAGTGATGGACCAATGAAACCACAAGGGAGAGGCCAGCCTGGGGTGTGTGCTGGCATGTTTGTGTGTAAACTGTGGGTGCGAGGGGAGAGGAGATGCTTCTCCTGGAGGGAGGCTTCTGTAACAGCTATTAATGTTACCAATTTACAGACTCCTTATTTCACTTTACGGGAAGTATGTGGGTGTAATTTGGTTACAAAGTGAAGACTTTGTAGTACAAAGCAGCAGTATAACAACTAGTGAGTGACCCCACATGAAGCTTCTCTAAAAATACCACACTAATATTGCAGCCACTTTTATGTGCAAAAAGGCAAAAGGGAAAGTATAATTGCAAACAATATGTTTGCTTTTGAGGGTTTTTTTTGTTGTTGCAAACTTTCAGACGTTATTCAGAAATGTCTACTGTGTGGCTACAATGTTCAGAATCTATATGCAGTAAGTGTGTCTTGACTACTTTTATTAATTTATTTATTCCTTCCTGCCAAGCGCAAACATGAGCATAAATAGTATCAGTTTTTTTTTCTTATATAACTACCAGCAAGAAAACAAAGAAGCCCATAAAGCATATTTAAAGCCATTTCCAGAACAAAGCCCTGTTATGTAATTTGTAAACATTTTTCTGCCTCCAGGGCTTTGCAAAACCACCTTTCACTACAATACAGCTGCACATCCTGCGATTGAAATTGTTGGTATTTCTGTTTTTTTTTTATAGTTGTTGTTTTTTTTAATAGCTCAAGTTCAGTCATGAAGATGAATTGGTTCTCTTATCTTTCACAGGGACATTGTAATCATATTCCTATTTATGTATTTACAGTATGTTTTGGGTTGTTTGAAAAACTACGCTCTCTAGTGGACACTAAGGGAATTAAAGACTCACCAGTTAAGTAATAAAATGAATGCATGTATTTTAGTGCTGCTGTCAGTGCAAGAGCCATAAATGTCAATTTGTAACATTGTTTATTGTTGTGTATGCCTTTTTTATACTTAGACATTTTCTTAACACTGAGATTCTCTTGTAGTATGTTTTTGTGAAAAAGCGCCACCTAGCGGAAGTACTTGAAAATAAATGAAAAGTGCTGCGTCACGGCAGATCAAAAGGCAAAATTGGAGGTTACGTGTTTAGATCGGCTCTACGCATTTTTTTCACTGTTATATGTGGGAAGCTGTGCAAGATTGAAGAATTATTTTTGATATCTGCTCAAAGAGAAGTAAAGTTTGCCGTTCATCAGATTTTGTGTGAATCATTGTAAGTACATCTAAGAGATGCACAAGAGCTAAACCCCAAGCTTAGGAACGTTAATAAAAGGAAACTCAAACTCATTGAGCAATATAGTGGTTTTACATTGAAACGAATAAGCAGCCATTACAGACAGGAATAAAGCATGTTACTTTCCTACCACTACTATCTTCTACTACAATTGTTATATGAATTTTCTTCAATTTACTGGTCTGATTGCATAGGCCCGTCGTCTGAAAAGGTGAACCTCCCCTTAGTTGTAAAGTGATTTGTAACTCCTACTTTTCTTTAAGAGTTTCCCGTTTTTTTCCCCATAGACTCTGACCAGCTTCCCTGTTTCTGCTTACAAAATTCTTTCCACAACATTATGTTGCTGTGTTAGTTGTCAGTCTCACTTTTTGCATGAAGACCAAAAATTCAGTTTGGTTCTGATGTGACCTAAGCCTCTTCTTTTAGGTTTGGGCATACCTTACTTCCTGCGGCGGACTGGCAACCTGTCCAGGGTGACCCCGCCTCTCGCCCGGAACGTTAGCTGGAGATTGGCACCAGCAACCCTCCTGACCCCACTAAGGGACAAGGGTTTAAGAGAAATGGATGGATGGATGGATGGATGGATGGATGATATGGATGGATGGATGGGCATACCTTACTTCACCTGGGGCAAACAAGTGGAAGACGGTGCCACTTGACTTGTAGCATCTTAAGGAGTTCTTTAAATACATTATTCTTTGTATCATTCTTTCATAGATGCCAGCTTTATGTGTCCAATTGATAGATTCTCAACATATTCTTCTACATGAGCTTTGGATCTCTGCATCTGCATAATATGTTGGTAGTATAGAATAAACTTGTACAACCATGCACTTTCATTCCACTGAAAATATTATAAACTACTCTGTGTTGTCTATCATAAAATCTCACGAAAATAACACAAGTTCAAATCATTAAAAAAATCATTGCAATGCATTATATGTACTTTTTTCTCAATTTAATTCATATTTCATAGTAAAACATACTTGCTCCATTGGTTTACCACCAAAAAGAAGGTCACTTCTTTATCTCTAAGATTATATGCAGGAAAAAACAAATGTTAAATATGTGTTTTTAAAAAGGGATACAGCCTGCAGCATATAACCTACTGGAGTTGTGTAATGCATATAGCCTCCCTTGCATTTGCACATTTCTAAGTATGACAGATGTTTAGTCTCCGCAGTGTTTTTAGAGGGTCATCACAAAATCATGACCAGTTTCAAGCGGTGTTGGAAAAAGCCATAAAAACATAATGTGAAGAGAAAATATCAGTGCAGTAAATCCCAGCCGAGTTCTGGGTCTCACTGTGTAAACACACTGTAACTTAAAAAGTCCCACAGAGGAGAGGAGAGAATGAGCATGAGACTGCAGCAGTGTTGGTTTCTGAGAAATAGAAGCTGCGAAATATCAAATACCACAGTCTTCGAGGAACCTGAAGACGATATCTTAGCTTCTAAATTTGACTCAGCCAAGATCTGCATGCCCAGTGTGCTCAGTTTAGATGCCAGACAACAGGGCATTTATGGGTCTTTAAACGAAATTGCGATTTGAAGATGTTGAACTGTTAAAGATGTTTTTATATACCTTTCTGCATAGTGCGGCAGGGGGGGAAAAAAAGTGCAGTCTCATTGCTGGGTGCAGAGGATGGGGTGAGGTGAGGAAGGGGGTGTATGGCTCCTCTCTGCCTTGAACATTAATGCACTCCTTGGTGTGTTAACTCACCTGACTCGTGAAAAGAGAGGTTTTACTGGCCCAGCTCAGCAGGCCAACTCTGGGCTCTGATTCCAACTGGTGTGAAAGCGCCACATGTCAGACTTAACTCAGCTTGAACAATGTGCTATTATAGACTTTACTCCGTATGGGTTATATTGCTACAGCGCTGGCAGATTGCAAAGTGCCCCGTCTCATTACTGTCCATGTAAGCTCACGGGCCTGGTCAAGACAAAGGAGTCATTGAGTGACAAGGGGAAAGGGATGGAACGTAGCTGTCCCCGAGAGCCCTCACCTTGGCCGCTTCCATCAGGTCCGAGGTGATGTCATCGTGGCCGGAGACACAGGGGTCGACCCTTGTGGCAGATCGAGAGGCTGGGACAAACGAGAGCAGCCGGGACACAGAGGCCCCTTTTAATGAGGGTGAGACATGAGGCCAGCGTGGACTCCGTGGGTGGCACATAGTGTCATAGCCACTGAAAAGACCACCGGACAATTAATCATCAGATTCAAGAACTGGCCAAAGTGCCTATTACGTAAGGTCATCTTTGACATCATCATCCAAGCGAAAGTTTTGTTTCTAGGTAATGCCTTTATTTGATCACACACAAGTTTTTTTTTTTTTTTTTTTTTTTTTTCTTGGATCCCCGGACTTCCGCAACCAGGGATGTTATATTTATCAAGCTCATCAGGTCCAACAATTGTGCAAGATGATATGACACACTTACCCCTCATTAGAGTTGAAGGGTTCTTTGTGGCAGCTTGACAATCATTAAAACTTCTCCCCTGGCTTGGCTTGTTTACTCTCTGATAATTACCAGGTGATTGTGTAGCTCATGACCCATATTCAGAGTCAGGTCAGCCAAGACATGGGGGGATAATTGACAAAATTCAGAGAAGTGCACGTACAGAAAGAGTGTTAGAGTGGATACTCTTTTGTTCCTGCCTCATTAGACTGTGTTAGAAGACAAGCTGGCTCACAGTATTCTTGTAGTGGAACAATACATCATCCCATTGTGCGACCAAAACCTTGGCTCTGGCACTAAGGTGTATTTATGATGGTATATAGCAGTTTCATACTTTACTTTATATTTTAAAGTTCATGTACATCCTTAGTAACTGTTCAGCTGGTGGCAATATTGTTCAAAGTGTCATAGCACACAAATGGAAAGAAAACATATACTCCTGATGGTACGTTATATCATGCACTTTGAACTGTGGTCTGCTGTTGCAAAGGCTCTACTTGTAACTTAATCATGGTATGAATACAGTTGTTCTGTGAAGGACACAGAGGTTTCGTTTGAGAACATTGGTGATCAAACAGTATCATTAAGACTAGTGAGCACACCTCACAGATCAGAAATAAAGTTGTTCAGGAATTAAAGGCAGGCTGAGCTTGTGAAATGATTCCCTATGCTTTGGATAACTCATGGAGTACCGTTAAATCCCTTCACCAGGAAACAAAAACAGCACGGCAACTGTAAAACAACGTAAAACATGGTTGTCCACCTAAACCAGTGGTCTCAAATTGCAGCACTCGAGATCCAGAGTCCTGCAACTCTTGTCCTCCACAGTTGAATTAAATGACTAGACTGCCTCACCATTATGCGGTCCAGCTCTACAGAGCTCTGCTAATTGGCTAATATTGGAGCCAGGTGTGCTGAAGTAGACATCTAAAAGTTGCAGGACACCGGCCCCTGAGGACTGCAGTTTGAGACCGCTGACCTACACTGACCTGGCAAAGAGAGCCCTGTTGAGAGAAGCAACCAAGACCCCCCATGGTAACTCCAGAGTAGTGCAGACAATCTGACAAGAGAAAGAACTCCACAGATCTGAGATGTATCAAAGAATATAGAAAGAAGCATGACAAAAAAATCTGCCTGTGAAAGTCACGCAAAGGCAAACTTGGCAAGTTGATTGAAAATGACCATGAGCAGATTCTCTCCATCCAGTCCGACTACGCTTAAGCTATTCACATATCGGAAGAGGTCAAATACTCAAACACACTCAAAACAACCTGCTGCAGCAAAACATGGGTTACAAAGTGTTGATTGACTGAGCAGTCTGGAAACAAATGGATATTAAAATGTATGTCAAAAATGCTTCTTCTTCCACTTCACTACAATTCACAACTTTGTGTTGGTTAATAATATGAAGCATGCAAGGCAGAATACAAAGCCCCTATAAAATACATCAAAGTTTGTGGTGGTTTTTCACTTTCACAATGGATTGTTGAGGCATTGTTTGAACAGTCATGATAACCGAAAGACCTTCCAGCTTCCAGGCACCATTTAAAATTTCAAACATTCAGATGGACAACAAAATATTCCAAAGAGAAATTAGACAAACTTACACCACTACCAACCTATTTCAAGAATTTTAATCATAGTTTGCGAAGCAGATGTTTAAAAGTATCGAGCACAGCCAACTCCCTGCTGAGCTTCAGCTCTCACAATAACACCATTACATGTACATTCCACAGGCTCCTTAATTTAGATTTACTGGTATGTGAGCAGTCCGATTTCGAGGCAGAAGCGCCCAGGCTTTTATTTGATTAGTCGAAATAGAAATATCGAACCGTGCACAATAAGGAATGGGCGAGTTATAATTATCCCTCGGCTGCTCGTTAAAAAACAAGTGTTGTGCGACTACCTGTCTGTGGAGAAAACCTTTCATTGTGCAGCTGAGAAGTACCATATGCATTCACTACTTTTTTTTTTCCACCCCCTTGTTTGGAAAACAAAAACACCCAAGAAAGGAACTGTTTTCTGATGGCGGTATAAATAAGCACACGATATATTTAGAATAGTTGAGGTTAATTAGCCAGCTCTTGAATTAGTGGTTGGGTCGAGATTAATCCAACATGTCACAGATGCTTGTGAACCTCAGTGCCATGAGGTTACAATTGTAGGATGTTTGGGGATATTTGTTGTTTACGATGTGTGTTGTGCAGTTAGAGGTAATTGATTGTTGTGATGGTGTGTGTTGGAACACATTGTATTTTTCCGTAAGGCCAGCGGCTTAGCGGGGCAGGCCCCGATGCAACAGATGAAAAGCCTCTGCACTGTCTAAACTTCCCAGGAATTTTCAGAATTCCAGCTCCCTAATTATGACATCCGCGCAGCAGAGACTGAGCAGCCGCAGCGCCACAACACACATGTACCCACACACAAACATGTAGATTCCTTGGACCTCTGCGATGCCATCGTCACAGATGTCAGAGGAGAAGAAATGCAGAAATGGAAACAAAAAAGGTGAAATGTACAACAATAAAGCCAAAGCTCTCACTCCTGAAAGGTCTGCTGGTTCAAGCTGTAGATCCTGAGGAAACCGTTAAGTTGACCTAACAATTTATGGATTGTTGTTTCTTTTTTATATATATATTTTTAGCTACTGTATTTATCGTTTAGGACATATTTTTTTCATGTGTATATCCATAACTGTACTCTACATGTTTTTACAGTTTGAAGCAGATATTTATACACACTGAGGTAAAAGTAGTTTAAACTTTTTTTTTTCAAATTTTCAGACTTTGCCCTTTTAGGTCAGTTATGATCATCAAAAATATTATTATTTATTAAATGCCAGAGTTAATTTTATTTAATTAACACTTCCTCATTTTTTTTTCAAATGTAGTAGTTTGCAAGATCACTATGTAACTAAATTTGAATTAAACAGATCCACACTTCAAATACACTGATGCCTTCAGTGAAATGGAAAAATAAAAATAAATCAGCTGGTATCAAAGAGAGAATCGTGGACCTTGTTTAGTCTGATCTATTCACTGAGTACCAGTTTCAGATCCCTTAAGGTGCCACGATTATTGGTTCAAACAACAATATGCAAGCATAAGCTGCAGTCATTTTATTGTTCATAAAAGAGATTAATTCTGTGACCCAAAAATGATGTGTGTTGGTGAGAAACATACAGATAATCTTCAGAAGAAAAGCAAAAGTCCTTGTGAAGATGTCTGATTTTTTTTATGTCTCCATGTCTGCACAGGACTTTTTTTTCTACAGGTGAAATTAGTGACAAAGAGCCCTAAGAACCTGCTTTATATGGTTGGTTTATGACACAACATCGAGCTGAAAAGCAGGTGATCTTACCAAAGAAAACATTTTTGAGTAATACTTTAAAAGGCTTCCAGATTTTTCACTTAGCGTGATTTGAGCAAGAATTGTTTGATTTGTTGGTGGAGGCAAAAACTTAGTTTGTTCAGGTATTTATGATGACATTATAAGACTGGTAATGATGCATATATTATGATGAAGAACAATGTTGGCTTTCATTTGATGTTGCATGTTAGGTCCCACATGACATCCTGTGTTGCGGCATCATTTACTGCACTTATTCAAAAAGTTATTGTTGCTTTGCATTAAACACATTTATTGGGTGCTTGTCTAACTGAATCAACATTAAACACAGCTGAGTATCAACATTAGAGACTGGTATTGAATTTAAACATCTAAGAAGAATTTCTTCTCTCATTTTTTGTGCACAAGATAATTTTTTTTGTGTGTTTCTTAACATTCTTGCTTGTTGGACATTACAGCATAGTTTAACAAGCATGTTGAAATTGTAACTTCAGATTGGTTCATGGTGTTATGTTCTGATCCAGTTCGATACAATTTGTTTCTATGACAACATATTACAATCAAGGGGAAGCTGTTTATATACAACCTCTTGGTAGACAGACAAGCCCTGGCAATCGCTCTTCATGAGCAAGCATGTGGCGTCAGTGGAAAGAAACAACTCTAATGTAGTTGTAAGAAATATCCAGCAGAACCAGCTTCAGTCTTAGCTGGAATATGCAGAAAAAAATAGAAATAACATGAGGAGAGGGTGCTAAAGCATTGCAAAAACACCAAGCAAAAGGTTTGTTAGCATAGCTCCCAGACAATGGTATTTAAAGTATGAAACCCTGAAAATATCCACATGTTTAACTATGTGCATTTCATTTTCATTTTAACAAAGTAATGTTTGGGCTCTGGAACAAGGAGGTGCAATTTCTTTTCCACTTGGATCTGGATTCATTTTCTTCATGTGAGAACATGCTATTTGTCGAAATCCCTCCGTCTGAGAGAGGAGAAATTAAAACGGGACACAAAAATCAATGCTCAGGATAGGACCGTTTTTCTGTGTTATAAACCTGGCTCCATGCACAGCCCCCTCATTTATAGTGCCAAAAAGGCTTTTGGACACAGATTCTTTGGTGTGAATCGTGGGAGGTATGAACTGAGCCTTGGTGTTTCTGTTTGCTCTGTACATTTTGTTCCTTGGGGAAATCTCACTGATTAAGTGCTACTATTTTGACAATATGTCAACTCACTGGGAGAGAAGATGAATTTATGTCCTTGGCTGTTCTGTAAACAGCTTTGCTAACCAACTTATTCCCCACTTCTTCCAAAGTGCTGTCTGTGAAATGGGGTCAGAGAATATGTGTGTGTGTATATATATATATATATAATATATATATATATATATAACTTTTTTTGCTTTTGTCAAACTATACAGTATCTTTGAATACATTAGTCTAAAAGTCATGAAATGGCTTCTTTTTGTTTTTTATTTAAAAAAAATGTTCTTCCAAATATTTGGTTCAACATAAAATGTGTGTACATAACCTCTCCATGATAAAAATATACCTATCCCTGAATTGCATATTAATGGCTATATTTTTAGGACGCCTTGCCCAGACCGGTCTGTGAGCAGCCATGGGAATAAAAAGATCCCTTCATTAGAGATGGCACACAGGGATCCTTCATGAGGCCCACATAGACAACTTTTTAACATCTGACATAAGTAATTTTCATTGAGGTTACCGGCGCTTATGGTTCCATTACTGACATTTCATGGGTGAGAGAGTCCAATCGTACGGGGTTAGGAGGGTTAGTTTCCCCACCCTACTCTACATTTCCCTTCAAAATAATGGAACAGGGAACACAGAACTAGAAGACTGAGAATGAGGGGGGAAAAAGAAAATGTTATCCTGGACCAAAATCGCACAGAAGCAGTTGGATACAGACCATGAAATTCATATAAAAATGAAGAAATTTCTATTCTTAGCCAACATGAAGTAAAGGTTGACTTTATTACTTGCTGCACTAAGCAACTCCAAAATTCTTCTCACACATATTTTCTGCTTCTTCAACCCTGAAGTAAGATTGCATGACGCACATCAGTTTGCAAAACGGATTTTCACAACAATTTCCTAATCTCCAAATATTAAGGGAATGAACTGCATTCAGTTTTTCACATTAATCACAAACTGGGTAAACTCATGACTGAAGGCAAACTTTTCCTCTTACAACACACATGCCAAAAATACATTGCAATGTATTTTTAATAAAACCTATCAAATAAAACCTATCAAATTAAGAATGATGTTTTTGTGATTCTCGTGCCTGCAAAGAATAATCAGCAGGAAAACAAAAATATTATACATTAGAAAATCTAAATATAGAAACTACAGACAATTTTAGTGATTTTTTTTAAACATCACATATCCCTCCCTACATTATAGTTATTCTGGACAGAAATGTGTCATAACCTGCATCTAGTCTGCAGGCCACGTTTGAGCGTGTAAATTTACATGTTAGCATTTCTGCCATGAGCTCATGTTAGATCTGGAGGCCGAGAAAGGAGGTCAGTGAGCACAGTGAGGCCTCTCTCCTTCTTCGTCATCAATATCCGTTGAAAGATTACACTGAAACACACAGCAAGTTGCCTTCGGATGTCGGGGTGCTTTCTTCTTCTTTGAAAACCTTTTTTTTCCATTGCCTCTCGAATATATTTATTACTGTTGACGTCTTCACATGTTGCCTTGCAGTGACAAGGTGTGCTGTATTTTTGTAAGATTCAATAGACAGACTATCACAGGGTTTTGCGTAGCTATGAAAGTGAAAGGTTTTCATTTTTATTATGACAAATAAAAATGAGGTATTTTTTTTGCGCATTTCTCTTTTTATTCTGATATCACTTAATGAGATTACGTAAAAACGATTGCCTTCAGAAGCCACGTTATGAAACAACTCCAGTCCTTTGATATAGTTTTTAAAGTCTAGTAAAGGTGATGCTTTGACAAATCTTCATGTTGTTTTCGTGCATTCATCAAACTCGTTCCCTTACGAATGAGACGCTATTTCAGCAACACGCTGTTGGGCAAAAAAAAAAAAAGTTGAAGTAAATTGGAAACATAAGTACTTGCTGACGTATTCCGTCACAGCGGACCTGATTTGTGGCTTTCAACTGTCTATTAAGGGAGACAACAGAGAAGACCAAAGATCAGGGAGCCTTCTTGTTGTACAGCTAAGATTTCAGGATGTTGCGCTGGTGGGCGCCACTCATCTTCATGGTTGTGGACTCAAAACCCCAATCTGGTGATTATACTGTCTTGGCCATTCCAGTGTGTCCAGTCATACCTGTGGGTTGGGCAAAAGATTCAGGCAGCCAGTGAATTGAGCGTTTATGGTGTGAGAAGCAAGCCCTGGTCTGAAAGTGGTCTTAGTGGAGTCTGTCACGGTAGCTTTGGTGAGCCAGGCAGACAATGGCTCCTCTGGTGCTGCTGTGGTTAAAGGCTTTGGTGGTTAGAGATACTTTCAGGAGCCATACCACATGATTCAAATTAGCTTAAACCTATACGTCTTTGGGCTAATGCCTTTGGTTAATAGCTCGGCTGACAATGTGTGCTGTGGCTTGTGTCGAGACGCTAACCCCAACGACCGCCAGTTTTTGTGAGATGAATTGGACGACGTTGCGTTGCGAGTTGTTTGGCGGTTTTACGTGCACTGTGGGTTGGAGGGAGTCGGCCCGAGTTGCCGAGGATACAGCAGACAAGCACAGCGGTGGGAAGTATGTGATAATTATCGTGTTCAGCACTGCCATCTGTCAACTCTGTATCCTTCTAGATATTTCCTGGACCTGCATCACCCCCAACCCCCCTGTTGGGTTAGTGGATGAGATGCACTTTGTAGCGAGTGTGTGAATTTGTGTGTGCTTGTTGTAAATGCATGCATCCAGAGCACAAAGGCATGCATATGGTGTGCACACCAGATTCAAGGCCTTGGGCAATCTTCCATTGTTGTAACTTATTGTCCAATTGCATCTCTTTCCCCTTCGTTTCTTATTTTGTCCGTGTTTATATTCCATCTACAGATTCAATTTGTCTTTCCGAGTTGCTTACATTTTTCAGAGATACATTTATCTACTGGACACATAAATATAACTCACTATGTTTATAAGTTGAGTGTATGGAAGATTTTCAGTGTGCCCCCCTCAAATGTTTCGAAAATAAAATAAATAATATTTGCTGTGTCTGTATTTGGAGAAAATGCAGAAGTTTTGTTGCCATACATAAATGACATTTAAGTTGCTGCCAGCTGTGCACCAAAGGAGCCAGATGTTGTTGGCAACCTGCAGAAACAAGCTCTGTAAAAGCTAAACTTTTGCTGAAATGTTTACTTAAACCTTTTGCACTACAGTTTTTGCTTTGCAAAACAAAACTGAGTTGCATTTTATTTTCATCAGACCAACACAACATATCTCCAAAATTTAGGTTTTTATTCTGTGGTGCATTTGTAAACTATGACTGGGCTTTTATATATATATATATATATATATTCTAGCTTCTTCCTCTTCAAGTGACCTTTGAACAGGTTAGCACAGGACACATTTCAGTCCTTTTTCAGCTCACTCCAACATTGAAAATTTTTTTTATACGCAACTCCCACCAAAACTCGTCCCTCCTGAACAACGTAATGTCTGAAGATTCACATGATTTTTAGATTTATAGTTGGTTTCAATGTGGCACTTTGAGGCATCGAGACACTGTACTTTAATGAACCAGACCCGTGGAGGAACACTATTCTGTTTCTGATGTCTTGCCTGATTTTTTGTACATTTTTGTGTGTGTGTTTCCTTAAAACATATTCCTTGAGGAATCCTACAAATCAAAAGTTTAAAAATAGCCATGACATTGTCACATATATAAGGCAGAGCAGTCAATATGTATGTACATTTTCAAATTTGAAGAAAATATTAAGGAAATTCTCTAAATAATTTGGCAAATTGAGCTAGTTTTGATGATTCTAATTAATTCATTATCTAACGAGGACAACTTGAGTGTCATTTAAATATTATTACTTAAATGACTAATAGGTAGCTTATTGTGTCTCAAGTTTGATCAATTGTAACTTTTACTTTTTTATCTGATAATATGTGACAACTGTGTATCACTGTCAGTATACAGATCTGCTTTGTTTCGTGGGCGTGAGTTTAGCTTTGTTCGGTTTGGATTCATGTAAAGTTGCTGCTCGTGCATGGCTTTAATTCCACTCACTTGACCTTTTCAAAGCCCTGCTCTAGTTTAATTGTTTATATCTTTTGCAATTTTGAGGTAAATAAATCCCGCTCATTTTTCCCTACTTGCTCATCTTTATACCTCCCAGTTCCTGACACCAATAAAGATGCGGTTTCAATTTAGAAATATAGATGATGATGATACCAAAAGCTGGGGAACTGAAAAAGAAAATGAAAAAAAAAACTGGAGTGTGCATGTATAAAGCAGTCGTCAAATTCATGGAGAAATCCAGGAGTTTGTTTGCTTCTCTAATATCTCACGATTATAATAAAAACAAAACAAACCAGCTGGTTAAAAATAAATTAGACACTAGGTTTAGTTATTTTGCATTTAAAAAGTGCAAAAACAATAGCAGAAAGTGTTTCTGCTTAGTAAACATCCAGGTCACCAATGAGATCAAGAGTTTTTTGGGGTTTTCTTTTACAAAAGAGGCAGAAAACAATTGTAAACAACAAGACTTAACACAAAGACAAGTGTTTTAGGTGATTTGGTGGCTTTAGATACAATTCTGACATTTAGTAATATCTTCTAAATATTCCTGAAAAGATTGTGAAGTATTTGCATCCAGAGATTTTGTTGTTCCCTAACAAATGCAATGACAATATAGAGTACATCCCGGCTACAAGGAGTTCAACCTTATCTATATGTCTGAGCCAGAATAAGACTCTGATGCCGAGGCTCAAACATGGGATGGAGAGGATACAATTTTTTTATGTCCTTTCCTGAAGTCTAGGATTTATTTCCACATATTTCCATCACTACTACTACCACTACTACGTAAATCATAAAGTTGGCTCCTACTGCCTCGGTTTTGTAAAGAATACAAAACTGAACTCCAGTCCTGTGTCTCTGGCCCAACACACCTGAATCATATGACTGAATCCCTTTCCTCAGCATGCAGTGATAATTCACAAAGTCCTGCTAATGACCTAATTATTTGATCCCGGTGTGTTGAAACAGAGAAACATCTGGAAGTAGCAGGACATCAGCCCTTGAGGACTGGAGTTGGACACCTGTGCACTACAAAATGCATTGTTGAGAGCGAGCAGAGAAAATCTGAGCATTCTGAGCGTAAATTGAACATAGTTCTGCGTTTTTATGCTGGATTGTTCAGTTGCTACAAAGTACCGAAAATCTTTATGTTGAAATCAAAAATATACCTTGGGATATATTTTGCCTGGCAAAGCTTGCCAATAATTCCTGGAAGTTGTGGCAGATAATATGATTGTTTTGCACATTAGGGTAGGATATATTTGAAAATCAAATCTGGCCATCCTGGCCCTTTTCCTAAACCACTTCCATGTGGTTTTTTCCCCTGAATTATCTGGGAATCTATTTGAATTTAATCTAACTTCTTTTTTCTTGTGAGTTTTACAAGTCCCTATGAAATGTTGTTGCGAACATAAATATCCAGTTGAATGACATTTTTCAAAGAAACAGTAAAATATGTTTATTTCATAGATTTACTCCATGTGATGTGATATTGATTTGATTTTATTTGGCCAGTTTCTTCATTGGAAAAAAAACAAAAAATCATCAAAACAATATTTTGTTCAGTTTTTCTCTACAAAAACATGAGTTTAAAATTACTGACAGGTGCAAAGGCTGTAGAAAAGTTTTTGCAAAAATACCACAGGTATTGCAGACGGGGCCTAAAGACACACGTGACGTGCATATGCATTTTCTTTGGTGTTGTTCTTCACTTTTATTGCACAGCTCCATGGTTGATGAGATGTGTTGTGATGCCAGGCGAGAGTTGTTATAGGAAGGCTCCCAAGCCGCACCATTAGCTCTCATTCCCCACAGCCACTCATGACAGACCAGCAGGTTACACATGTGGCTTATTTCATACACACACACACATACACACACACACACACACACACACACATGCCCACGCACACACACACCCACACACACAAGTGTATAGCAGTTCAGACTAATATTTTACAGACCTATAAAAACAGCACCATATTCTTGGGGGTCTTGTCCTGTAAACCAGCAACTCATCAAGGCATCGACTTTAGCATGCTGTCACACGACGCAGGGTGCACAACCCTAGCCACGTAAAATTAGGAGTGTTATTTAATGAATGCGAAGTCAACAGTTTATAAGGTATTGCTGTACGTGCTGCACACCCACAGCCTGTGGGCGGAGTCTTTTAAACACCGCGTTTGTGGTAACTTTACTGACATCTCGACGTTTTTTGTTCAAGGGCTGCCTTTTTTGAGGGCAGTAAACGTTAATTGCTTGGCCTCATCTCCAGCTGGCTCGAGAGTCGAAATCACACTTTCTTAAATCCAAAAAACCCTCCGGTGAAATATAGTTCTCTGAAATATCTTATGGTAGAACTTTCCCAGAATACATTGTTCCTAGAAAACCTATTGCTAAATCTCAGAAATGCTGCTGAGGCCAAATGTGGGCCAGATGGTTTGTGCGAAAGTCAAAAGCGGAAACAGGCTCACCGCCGAGGCGTTTTCGATTATCTCAGCCTAGGATATCATGATAGGAAATGTGTAAAGGAAGAAGGAGGTGTCACGAAATGATTATGTTGCCCCGTGGTCTGGAGTTCTCAGATGAGTGAGCAGTTTTCCCCACTTCGACATGAACAGACTGGATGGTGCGAGTTGTTTTCTTTAGTTGCGCACGCTCTCATAACGCAGGCACACACCGCCTCAAGCTTGAGTACCACCACAAAAGAATGGAGATAAATGCACTGAGTGCCTGAGGTTACCAACGTGGCTGTGTTATATGAGTAAATGATTAATCCGCATAGCTGGATGCTTGTCTCCTGTCTGTGCAGCGGCATACTCCAAGGCCACACAGCTGGTACCAATTTGCGCTCCCTCGCCACATCGCGATCCAACTGCATGTGTAGGCATCATGGCTTATTGCAGCCGTAATTCACTCTCTCCTCTCATGCCAAGGCTATTCTTGGCCTTACTGTCTCTTTATTTTTAGATAGGGCCACTTCTCTGGGTCATTTAAATGGCCTTGATGTGGCATATTAGCTTGAAGCAGCAGACTCGGAGTCCTTCGCTGTCATGAATTACCTCTGGTATGTGTGCTTTACTGCAGTTACAATCTTTTCTGGGCAAAACAAGAACTGGTTCAAGTTGCTCTTAAAAGCAGCAGATGTTAATGTTCACCTGAATGTGATGGGGGAGAATAGTTTCTGTTAAGGTGCATTGATAAGGTGCATTGAGTAGTGCCTTATACTGAATCAAGTTTTAATGTATTATGCACACAAGAAGTTTTACACAAGAGTATTCATATGAAAGATGTAAACTTTTTTGGAGTAACAATGTCGTTTTTAATTGGGGATATAACTAAATCCGTAGTTCACGTGAATAACACGTTCAAGGTCTGTGTGGGTCTTCCATGGAGGACCTTACCAGATTTCTTTGGTTGAGCAATCAGCCTACAGAGGAAGCTAATCTTACCCACGTCTTTGAGGATACTGATCACGATCTCTACTTTATGACAAAACCTTACACTCAGAACATAGACAGACTGGTACTTTGGTTTCTCAGCTGCACGCCTGCTGTCGTAAGACAAAGATACACAAACCTCCTGATTTGGAGGAGAGAAATCCTTCTTATCTTTATTGAGAAGGGTCATCTTGGATTTAAGAGAGTTGACTTTCATGTTGGTTGCTTCACAGTTTAATGATGTGACGTTCCTTAGCCAGGCATGCTGCCCATGATTCTGCACTGAGATCCTCTCATGAACTCAATAAGGTAAAAGAGATAGTTCTTAAACAAGTTCAGTTTTGCTATTAACTGGAAGCCGGATTAGCATGTGGACCAGACACCAACACAACTCCATAAGCTAATGCTTCGTAGTTGGTTGACTCTACCCCCAGGGAGTTTTTTTTTAACTATCTCACCAATATCTGGCATAATAATTGACTTACCTTCACTGAATCTGAGACTGCCTCCTACATGGAAGACATGAACCACGAGTCGAGGAAATCCTCTAAATGTGCCTGCCTGACAAAAGCCTCAGTCCGAGAAGGCGGTTTTCCTCCCAAATCATGCGCAGTCCCCAACCGTCCCTGCTTTCAAAACAAAAGTGTAATCATCACAGCTTCTAGAAGACGGTTTCCTGTTTTCTGCACCGCAGCTCTGTGGTTACTGCAGGCTTGTAGAAAAGCAGAAGAATGAAGCTGCGTCCAGAAGCAGTTTAATGTGGGACACCTCAAAGTAAAAATCACTCAAGTTTCAATCGTTTTTGATGTGGAATTTAGAAAATAAAACGCTATAAATAAAGAAAGTTAGATCATCCAGAGTTGTCAATATTGTTAGAATATTTTTTTAAAAAGGGAAGCTTTACATTTCTTTTTGATTTGAAATTTCAAAATGAAAGCATTGTGGGTATTGTGATGTCACTCAATGCAAGCGGTATGATTTTGATATTATAAAAACAAAAGAATCCTGGTTAGGTCAGGAAGAATCCTTGTTATCCGAAGATTGTTTTGTGGCATCACAGACGTTTCTTTAAAGATCATAAACTGTCATCAGTTTTCTTTACATTAGTACCAAATTATCTTAAAAAACTGTATTTTTAAACCTTTTATCAAAGTTTTTTTGTTCAGTTTATTGGTCAGATGACCAATAAAAGGTGTCTCTAAGTATACTTTTGCTTTTTATAGGTGATGATAAGCAAGAACACAGTGATTAAATGCTTATTTGTCCCAAATAAAACTGTGTAAGGGCCAGCTTGAATGTACAATTTCAGACGTTTTTTTGCTTGCAGTTAAAAAAGCATCTTTAAAGAAAATCTACTTGCATAGCCTGGGCCATTGCCAAATAGGAATACCAACATGGACAACATGATTTCTGACATATTTTTGTTTGATAGTATCAGTATTAAGAGCATCCGTCTTAAATGTGGTAATTTATTGTTGTGGTCAGCAGGAAATAAATGCGTCTCCCAGTTGTCATGGTGTTTCGGCTGACTGCTTGGCTCCTGCATTGACTAAGAGCCACAAGGAACATGGCGCAAATACCAGATTAACATAATAGAGTCAATTGATTGAATAAAGTTGATTTCGGGCACAGCCCTCAAATGCTTTCAGTCTTTTTCTAATTGTTGGTCCAGGATGACCTCACTGCATTTATCTAACTTTAACCTGAATCTGAGCTCCCGGTTCACATCAAACGTGTCACAGCACCGATTGTTTCCTGTCTGTCATTCGTTTGTTAATAAATTTACCCCATTTTTCACCAGGTGAATGGAGGTTAGCTGACAGAAATATAAATAGAATAAGGACATGATTTGTATTTTATCATCAATTTATTATTGTTACTAAACACATAAAAGGATACATTTAATTAAGTAAATTAATAAAACATACATTTAATTTTGTTTTTTGGAGAGCGAGTATGTAATAATGACATCTCTTTTATTAACATAACTTACCTAAATAAAATCAGCGATTCCTTAGTCACCGCCAGCCTGCCATAGCAAAGCTCAATCGAACTGGTAAATGAGTAATGGTAACGCCCATCGATTTTATAACCTCTTCGTATTCTTTTCTCAAATATTTATCACAGATCCAGGACATTAAAATGTAAGATGAAGACTCTGCAGATCAGTGCAGATGGATCCTAGTGCTGCTAAATTGTCCCGTTGATTTCAAAGGCGTTGCTGTGAAGCCAGTGAAAAACAAAAAAAACACAGCTCTGCTCTAGTTCAAATGCTACAACCTCACCTGAGGCAGTAAATAATTACCCTTCTCTTTTATTCTTCCTTCCTATTAAAATGAAGACAATTGGCAGAAAGAAGTGGTGGCGCAATCGTTTCAAGTCAAGCTCAACTAACTATTCTGCTCTCCAAGTTTTATGCCTCCCCACTTGATTAGGGGACTGCCTTTTCAACAAATGGCTGTGCTTTAGCGGATACTTCCTATTTCATGGTTCAGCTTTTACAGATTCACCTATTCTTTTCTGTGGAACAAAATTCTAATGTAGTTGCTGAAACTCCGCCTATTTGCAGATTATATAATATATATATATATATATATATATATATATATATATATATATATATATATATATATATATATATATATATATATATATATATATATATATATATATATATTTTATAGTATGCACCTTTGGAAGCTGAAATGTCTACATCAATGCTAATTATCATGCTGTTGGATGAGATGTGCAAAGCAGCCAATCCAGAGGTGCCATTCATTTTCCTAGATGCTAATTGGCTGTACCCCAGAGAGCAAAGATCAACAGTTTGCAGTGTGTGTGTGTTAATGCATGTTGAGATAAATTTAGTGTTTGAACTATTAAAATGGACTGTGAATCTTACCCCCAGCAAATACCAAGGATTCACCGCACTCCTTTGAAGGATGTCTTTTATGCTCCATACATTATCAAAGGTTATCATTAATCGAAGACCAACTAAAAAAATAGCCACATTCGGTCCTTGTAGCCAGAAATAAACGTCCTAGAGGAGCAAGAATGGCTGCTGCATGAGATTATTTTCAACATAAAATGACACAGCCAACTTTATTTTATTTATTTGCTCAAAAAGATATCTGAGTCAGAATCAGGTTTCCACTATTATAATGAAATCCTATGAGTTGGTTTACGTTTTCTGTGGCAATAAGAACTAGCTTGAATATAAAGCAAATGGATTTCAATTAAGTTCCTTTTTATTTAGCCCAGACAGCTTTTGCACTAAATTTAAAGGCTCCCACATTGATTTCTGAATATCTGTCACTCATAAAGTGTTTTAATAAAGCTGTGAGATTAAAAAGGGCCCGTCTGTATGACGAAAAGCAGTCTCCTCGACAGAATCACGAAGCCATTAATCTTACATTTCCCCTGTCTCGATAGGACCAGAGAGAGTTAAACTGCTGTATGCACTCTTTGTTTAAAGGAGTGAATGAAAAGCAAATTTAACTTACTTTGGGAGGTAATTTTTTTTCATTATTATTTTTGCTTCAAGTTACTGGAAACACTGCTAAACATAATCCAGATTAGACTTCGATTCCTGGAAGCGGAGTCTGCTGTGCTGCTAAGCGATCCTGAAATTACCAATTCAACAATGGAGGTTTTCTTTTTTATCACTCACTGTGGTTGAATTTATGCATTTTCACATGGAAGGTAAAAGCTAATGGAACCCCCCTGCCCCCCCCAAAAAATTGCCACGTTTGTTGGGGACCTTCGACTTAAATAAGAATATAAGGTTCAGATTTGGTTTTTAATCTTATCTCACACTTAATGCTCAAGAAGAGGAATTCCAGTCTCTGTGTTTTTGTGTCCTCCCAGTTGTAAACTATGTTATATTCACCAGAAGTCAGAAATCTAAATAATAATCAGGGTTTTTCCAAACCAATTGGAAGTCCATTATCAAATGGTAAGAAAAAATATCAACAAATGGAAATTTGTTCCATTTGTTGGAACAAATTCTGAAGTTCTGAGTCTGAAGTGGACCTCCCAGGACTGAAGAGTTAGACTGGTGAAATGCTCGGAGACATTGCTAAAACCAAAGGGCTTTGTCTTGTACTCTACACACTTAACTTAATGTTCATAACTGGACAATTAAACCTGGTTTGCTGGTAAGAGCTACCAAGTGAAAGTTTTCTGTTCTCTATTCTTCACTTGACAGACGACCTCAACTACTTCCACTATTCTTTTACTCTTCCCTCAAACTCTTTCCCATCTCCCTCTGACCAAAAAGAACAGAAATGAAAGAAGCCTATACATACACCAACCACTCTCCTCTTTTCAGACTCCCAGACTGTGCTGAGGATCTCTGAGGAAAACCTGAATGGGCTCGTTCAGAGTCAAACCTCTTGTCCCCTTGTTTACTCAGATCTTTAACAACTCTCTGGAGCTTTGTGAAGTTTATTTCCTGCTAGAAATGCTCTACCATCATCCTGGTCACACAAGAAACACACCATTACAGGATTAAATGAGGCCACTAGCCCTGCTCATTAGCCCTGACCTCTGAGGTCATGAAATCCTTTGAGCGACTGCTGCCAAACCATTTGAAGGACATCACCCTTTGTCACCTCTGCAAACTCTTTACTGAACAAGCAGGTCGCTGGATGAAAGAACCAACCTGTGACTACACTTCACCCTGCACCAGCTTGATTACCTAGGGATGTACGCCAGGATCCTGTTTGTGGATGTTAGCTCAACCTTAAATGCAGACATCCTCCACCAGAAACTCACCAAACTCACAGTGCCAGCCTCCACCTGATAGTGGATCACCAACCTCTTGACTGACCAGCAGGAGCTTGACAGGCTGCAGAGCATCTTCTCCATCAGCAGCGGTTGCCCCCAGGGGTGCGTCCTTTCTCTGCTCCTCTTCTCACTTTGCTCAAATGGCTGCACATCAGTGGACCCGTCTCTGAAACTCCTGAAACGCAGGAGTTTCGGCAGATGACACCACTGCTATCTAAAGACAATGTTGAGTCTGCGTACGAGCAGGAGTAGAATCACATGCTCCACTGCTGCGTACAGTGTGATTCTACCATGAGAGTTTAATTGACTCCCACCCAGAGAACCCTTGCATGTTATCTTATGGGTCCATGAGGACACCGGTGTCCGTGTGGGGTCCGCTTAAGACTTCTGGAGGTGACGATGGACTCCCAGAACAGACCTCACAGTCCCTCCCAATGAACCACAAGACCAAGGCCAAAGCGGAGATATTTGGAAATACAGTACAGCGTCATGTCGGAGGTAAACAAACTTCAGCACAACCTTTCATCGCAAACACAACTTACCATTTGTCAAGCACAGTGGTGGAAAACTGATGGTTTGAGTTAGATTTCAGACAAAGCGCCTAAACACCTTACATCATACACAAACAATGAACTACATATGAAAAGTATTCTGGAGTCAAATTTGGGTCATCTCCCTGGTAAAAAAAAAGTATACTTTAGTATACTTCAGACATACTTTCATTTGTGAAAGTACGCTTTAAGTATGCTAATTATTAAGTGTACTACCTATAAGTATATCTGAAGTATACTAAAAATACACTTGTACCAATTTCCAAATTAGTACTCTAAACACACTTAAACATAATTGTACCAAAAATACACTTTTAATATATTAAATAAAAGTATGCTCTAAGCGAGCAAAATATGAATGAATATGTATGAACTTTTAAGTGCCTTAATAATCTTTTACTATTTATTACAATTGCATACCATAAAAAAAGGATAATCATGATGTAATTTTTAAGAAAGTACCCAATCAATTTTCAGATGTTTGATGTAAAAACCTAATAATCAACGGCATTAGCTCCAGTTCACACTCCAGACCAGATGGTGGCGGTATTGCACATTTTCATTTATTTAAAAAACGCCACAAAGAGAAGAAAAAACTTGAAGCAAGGAAGATAACAGACGCTGTTCAAATTCGCCATGTTTACTTGCATAATATTGCCTTAAAATTAGAGAGGGCCTTGACAATAGTTACTAAATTCAATCTGGTGACGTCCTAATCCGAGTTAGACGACAACACAATGGGACAACAACCGATGAAAATGAAATGTGTCACAAAAGGAGCCTGGGGGACGAAGGCTGCTAAGTTGCTAGCTGGTGGTAAGTTTGCTTATTAATTATCTTCATTTAATTATAAACAGTGCAGTAAAGATATATAACTTACGTTGGTTTCTTAAATAATAATTTTATAAATTTTATTGTGACTTGTATGATTATTAGTATAGTAATAATTCAGCTTCATGTTATAACTGCATGAAGGCTGTTTGTTGTGACTTTTACTTTAATTCATAAACTTAACCTGGTTCTAATTAAGCTCCCTAACCCTAAGGGTAGGGTTAGGGTTAGGGTTGTTTTTTCAATGAGGCGCTAGCTACATTTTCAACAACAAAAACTGCTGTTACCAACACTAAGTGCTTAATAATCATGATTTGATTTAAAGGTAACTGGAAAGAATTTTTCTCTTCTTGTTACTCTAACATTTATCTTTCTGTTTTTATTTGTAGTTGACTTTCAGGGGCCTGTGATGGACTGGTGACCTGTCCATGGTGAACCTGCCTCTCATCTGATGGCTGCTGGAGATGGGCACCACCAGCCCCCCTCACCACCCTGCAAGGATCAGTGTGTTCAGATCATGGATGGAAAGATTTTAAGGTAGTTTGTCTCCTTAAGTCACACTTAAAACAGTTTCATAGTTAATGCCAACAGCAACAGACTCTATGACATTGCTGACATTTTTTCTACTTCCAAAATAAACAGGCAAAGAAGACACTCAGAAATGTGACATCATCAGTTCTGATGATGTCACTCACATACATGGCGAGTCCACAAAGTCTTGAAATTGTAAGTATTATTTTTTATTTGCCATTTTTCTGTTCTCTTTAAATACAAATGCTTTCTCTGTTTAATTGCTCTATTGTTCTTTTTTGTAGGTTTCTGTAAAGGGCGGTGAACAGGAATGTTCTGTCATTGATCCTCACTTTCATGTTTTATTGTCACACTTACATTTTCATGTTCATGTGTTCACTTTTGATGTGTAAACTGATAATTTATCTTTCCATGTAATTCTAGCCTAAAACAATGTAAGTACTGTAGTGTAGTTATGCATGTCATTTACAAAATATTTACGTAGGAATAAAGACTTTCACAAATAATTAAAGTTGTAGTTTATTATCAATAGCAGGAAATAAAAAATAACAATTAATTATAATTTAAATTTAAAATAAGTATATATATATTATATACATATATATACTGTATTATAATATATATACATATATATATATAATATATATATATGTATATATATATATACATATATATATATATATATATATATATATATAGTATATATATACATATATATATGTATATATATACATATATTAGATCGACAGGCGGATTGGGGCAGCGTCTGCTTTGAAGCGGGCGCTGTACCGGTCCGTCGTGGTGAAGAGGGAGCTGAGTCAAAAAGCGAAGCTCTCGATTTACCGGTCGATCTACGTTCCCACCCTCATCTATGGTCATGAGCTTTGGGTCATGACCGAAAGAACGAGATCACGGATACAAGCGGCCGAAATGGGTTTCCTCCGCAGGGTGGCCGGGCTCTCCCTTAGAGATAGGGTGAGAAGCTCGGTCATCTGGGAGGGACTCAAAGTAGAGCTGCTGCTCCTCCATGTCGAGAGGAGCCAGTTGAGGCTCAGGCATCTGGTCAGGATGCCTCCTGGACGCCTCCCTGGTGAGGTGTTCCGGGCACGTCCCACCGGGAGGAGGCCCCGAGGAAGACCCAGGACACGCTGGAGGGACTATGTCTCTCGGCTGGCCTGGGAACGCCTTGGGGTTCCCGGAGGAGCTGGAAGAAGTGGCTGGGGAGAGGGAAGTCTGGGCCTCCCTTCTGAAGCTGCTGCCCCCGTGACCCGACCCCGGATAAGCAGAAGAAAATGGATGGATGGATATTATAATTTTGAGACATAATTATATAATTAATAATAACACTCATAATATAATAATTATATCAAAATGTAATAATAAAGTTCTGAAATATGGAATTTAAAAAGTATACTTTAAGTACACTGTAAGTATACTTGAAGTTGTTCCAAAAATGTACATGTAGTATACTAAAGTATACTATTAGTTGTATTTTTAAACAATTTAAATACTACTAAAGTATACTAAGTATAAAAAAAGTTGTTCCAAAATATCACAGTTGAAGTACATTGCTAAAAGTATACTAAAGTATGTTAAAATTTAGTATACTAAAGTATACTTTTTTTTTTTACCAGGGCTCTCTGACAACTTAGCTCAGTCTAAAGTGGGTTGTGTGCAGGACCAAACGCAACAGCAAATCATAGCTGGAAAACACAACTGGGTGTTGAAATTGTCCAGGTAGAGTCTAGATTTCAATTTAAATGTGGTAACACGATGTTGCAAAGATAAATGACGTGAACCAATAAAGCCATATATAACATGACTAGTTGAAGTTCAAGTTTACACTGAATGCTACAATATCACACAAACTGGAAGTACACTAAAATAAACTGGAAACTTGTAGTTTATGAAACACACACTTTTTATATCTATCTCTCTTCAAATTATACAGTGGAGCCAAGTGGTAATGCGTGCTTATAAATGCTAGTTTTGTTATTATTTCAGGAAAATATGTTGCGGGTTAAGGGTTTAAAATCTTAGTTTTTAGTTCAGGGAAGGTAATCTGTAGAGGAAGATCCAAATTCCTGAATCACCACAGCCAGTCTGCTTTGCTTTTGCTCATTCTTTGATAAAGCAGCATGTGCTCGCTGTACCAGTTTCCTTTTGCAAACGATAATGAAATGCTAACTTTATCTTTGGCTTTTAAAGTCGGTTAGCTTCCTACTCTATCAATCTCCACCCTGACATTCACTAGAGCATTTGTAAAAACTCGAGGCGGTTACCAAAAACGGTAGCGCATGTTTACTTGAACGGACTCTCATTGCCCACAAATATGATGCTTCAATAATTTCAGTGTTGGTCCTCAAACCGATGCAGTTGGTATTTTTAGAAAATCTGCACTGGTTTGCCAAGGTTCCTCTGTTTTGTTGGCATAACATTTTATGAACTTCAGCGTGTTTTAACAGATTCATTTTGATGAGATTGCGCCTGACAGAGAGATCGGTACGTACTGTCAGAACCAGAAGTCCTAGGGTAATTAAAGAATATGAGCTTTAACATGCCAGTTAGCCGGCTTCCAGTGCGTGCAAATATGAGCTGTCAGGCCAGGTATTTTACATTCCATTGAGTGTGTTTAAAAACCGAAGCATGTCACAGACGATTAATTGGACCTCAGGAAATGGCATCAGCTTGTGATAATTTGGCTTCTTATTTTGGCGTTCAATGAATATAGATTGCTATGCTGAAATAATAAATGAAGAAAACGCATCCAAACCCTTTGCACAAAAAAAAGATGCATTGGATGTTGTTAAAATGGATAATTGCAAAATTTTATTCACTATTTTTTATATATATTTTAAATTTACTGTAGTATTGTGAGAAGCTTTAAATTGGAAACCTTGTTCACAATTTATAAATGCCCCAGTGGCATTAAAGACAAGCCACATGGAAAGACGCACGTTGTCCAGGTTACGATGGGTTAAAATATCAGCGGAACTGACTCTCAGCTAAATGTGAATGATTAGCAGTGATTGGTTCTTTGCTTATCAGGTTTTAGAGACTGTGGCACCAACATTATTCATACTGCTGAAGCTTTTGCAGGGCATCTTTTCTTTTCTTGAAGTTAGGTGAGTGGAGCCATCGCCAGCATTGCATTGTTTACTACAAATTCACTCCAGGTTTAAATAAAAAACAGATACTTCACAAAATATGGTATTCTGGTTGTGACTGAATGAGCAACACCTGTTTTCTACAGGAGAAGGGGGTTTCCTGGACTGTCCTGCTGAGTCTTGTTGCTACCATCTCTATTTCCAACCAACCTGATTGTAGCTTGAACAAAAACAATCGGCTATTTTGTGCACTCTGCGACAAACGCACATGCAGACTAAAAATGTCGACACCCCCAAAACTAACAATGTAATATCCGAAGTTCTGGATTCAATGTGAAGCCCCTGGATCTGTCTGTCTCAGTTGGATGGATGGATGGATGGATGGATGGATGGATGGATATTTTTTCCCATTTTATATGTAAAAAAAAAGCTGCAAAACAAAAATAAATATTAAAGAGTTTTAACCTCCTATTGCTTGCTGAAAAGTTCATTGTAAGTTAGTTTTGTCTTATTTCAAGTGTAGTAACAGGTAGTTAAGGTAGTGCATGCTCACAACATGATATTTTTTGCACCGGCAGCTAGACAAAAAAAGAAAAAACTTGGTAAGATTTTGTCATTTTGCAGAGCGTGTATGTGGATAACTGTATGTAATAAAAGTACAGGCCGTTAGCCGTTTGTTACTTCATTAGAGATACATAAAAACGCTAAATATGACTGAATAAAAATTGACTATTAGGAATCGACTGTCAATTGAAATATGTCTTTCTTTAAGTTTTAATTACAACATATACAGTATGTCACCATATATTCTTGCTGCTTATTAAGTGAAACAAATGATGTATTTTGCCTCCACCAGCCGAGATCTTCCTCAGCCTTGCCACGTATTAAATTAGTTCAGGAGCCATTGGTCCAAGCAACTGCATTCCTCTAATTAGAGAGCTTTAACTTCACTTTCCCTCTACAATCCATCAAACTCTGCCTTTGACTTGACTGACAGATAAACATCTTAATGTAGAAGGCATTAAAACACTGGCCTAGTATCCAAGTCCTGTCCACAAACTTAGTCAATGTCCAATTGCACTACTTTTATGTACATATCATCCAATTAGGTCTAATTTTTCAAGAAAAGAAAACACTTTAAAGGACCTCAAGGCATTTAAGATTCCTATCAGGAAAAGCAGCGATCTGAGACTGCTGGCTTTGCTTTCTACCGAGCACGAACCAGCCCAAGCACTAAAGCACTTCGTGTCGTATAATGGCATTTATGCATGTCTCCTGGTTCGCTGCAGTGATTTAACTGTTTTGTGGGGTGGAAGAAAAAAAGAAACACTGATAAATATAATTTGTTAAAACCAGTTTTTCCACTATTCATCACCGTACTTTAGGGTAATTGCGGCGCGCACAGCATAGGGAACATTCCACAGGGGGAGGCGAGGCGGGGGCAGATGGATCCAGCATCTCTCCTGAGCTGCACAGAACTATCCTCCATTAAGGCATGTGCTCTGATGAGTGATTCAGTGGGTCTATATTGGGCAGGAGCTCGAAAACAGTGACATGAAAAGGCAGCTGGCAGCAGCTTCACAAATCCCACATCAGGCCCGAAGAAAACCATAATCACCACTTTCGTTTTTTTAGCCTTGTTTATTTCAGAGGCCGGGGTTACAATTAAGATCATTTGCCTTGCAATTACTGTGTTAAAAATAATAAAACAATCTCAACTTACCTAAAATACCTGCATTTTGTGTAATGATTCAGAGCATGCAAATTGAAATTGCAACGTTTGGACATTGTCAAGGGGTCGTGTGAAGTGGTCAGAGTAATGGAACTATGTTTATCTGGATGTTTGTCCGCCTGTGGATTGCTAGGACTTTTGTCAGGTTTCAGCCAAACCCCGGTGACAATTAGTGTCCGACCTTCAGAGGATAATTTTAGCTGCGTGAATGCATAATGCCATGATTTACTACGAGGATTAGCTTTTCAGCAGCCACAACGTAACTGAGGAACGTCTCCCCAAGGCCAGTAAATAAATTCCGCTGTCAGTAACACATGCTGTACACCGCACCACTTACTCTAATTTTCCCAATAAAGTCACACAGTTCAGCCAGTCTCTGCCCTCCAGCCAGGATCTACTAAAAAAAAGGGGTTTTATAGACAATATGATGGTGAGCGGTTTGGTTCAAAGACCAGACCCACACAAACATTTCCATTGTAATGCGTTCTCACTTGTATGCACCATGCGGTTGGTCTGCCGTCACATAAAATATGCTTGACAAGCCAGTCTTATTTACGGTGCCTTGCAAAAGTATTCGTACCATGTAAGCTTTCTTACATTTTACACATTTTGACACATTACAACCACAGACTTCAAAACATTTAATTGGGATTGTAAAGAAAAATGATGCACAATTTTCTTTTTTTGTTTTACCAATACGAATAATACCCAAAATATTCAGCACAACCACTTAGCTTTTTGATAACTTTGCCTGTTTGTAATTTAATCTCAGTATGAATGCAGTTGTTAAGGCTGCAGAAGTTTCGATGGGAAACAGAAAGCGAACAAACAGCATCGCAAGGTCCAAGAAACCAGGGGCGGAGCTATAGGGGGGGCTGGGGGGGCGTTTGCCCCCCGAACCAGGCCGGTGGGGGCCCGGGTCTGGAGGAGCCAGGGAGGGAGGAATGGATTCAAGTCGCTCGAATGTCGGACTATAGACCGAGAAAGTGAGAAAGTGCGCCCCCGCCTGTTGAGAAAGGTGTATCAATGTCAGTAGTTATCCATCCGCACCCCCCCCCCCCCCCCCCCGCCCAGAACTATCATCAAATGACATGTCATTTTATGTGGCCCCCCAGTGTTTTATAAGCCCATGATTGACTTAAAATATGTTTTGAGCACGAATTGACTACAAACTACATCTCCCACAATGCATTGCGATTGTTACCGGCCAACATTATGGCTTCTCACCACTAAAGAGCGGCAGAGTCACCTCAAGCTGCTTATTGATTTTACCAGCGAATAAAACCAAAACATCGACAAGCTAACATCAAAATGTCAAAGAAAAATCGATTTACAAGTAAGACTTGTAAATCGAAGATGTGTGTAAGTTGGTGTCAGGGCGGCAGGTGGCGCTAGACGTTTTTTGCTATCCGTCATCTTGACCGACAGCATTAAAAAAAAATCGGTCATGTACTATTTTTATCTGTGAAATTACAATCATCGGCTATTTAGCCGCATTTTATGCGGTTTAGCTAATATTTGCCGTGAATCCAGATCCCATCACAAATTAAGCAGATAAATGTATCTACATTTTTCCCCGTAGTGACAAAAATCACTGACTGTGGCCTCAATAACTTAATAAATTAAATTAAGCGACTTCACTTAAATTAGCATCACTTCCCCCTCTGGGGTCTGAACCACTTCCTCCTGGTTCCCATCTGCAGAAACATCTGCGCTGATCAAACAGATCAACTGAAATCTGTGAGTGTTTTACCCTTCGCGCTCTGCTGTGCGCTTTTATCAGGTTTATTTTTTATTTTTTATTTTTTTCGCTTTTCCGAAACGGACAGATGTTAAGTCTGCAGCTCCTTCAGAGCGCCGGTCTCCTGGGTAACGTGGACCCAGAGGCTCCATTTGTTAAACGCGCTGGATGAGTTACCTCCAGTGGTTTTTAATTCTTTGCAGTGGTTGAG
Organism: Poecilia picta; assembly: GCA_033032245.1. Lineage (NCBI taxonomy): Eukaryota > Metazoa > Chordata > Actinopteri > Cyprinodontiformes > Poeciliidae > Poecilia > Poecilia picta. The sequence continues at coordinate 23,137,939 of CM065362.1, forward strand.
CAGCGGACTGCGCATGTTACAGTTTAATTAACTTTTGTGTCGTCATTTATTTCCTCAAGATAAACTGCCGGCTCCTCAAATGGATTAACACAACGTTGCATTCTCTTCAGTTTTCTCTGGTCTGTAATGGAGACTCGAATTTAATGCGCCATTGAATGAATGCGTAATCTGGAGGACCGAACCTGGGCTCTCCTGATTTGTACCGTCAATGTGGCCCGTTGACGGTGGCCAATAAGCTCAAGTGGCCCTCGGTGAAATTGAGTTTGACACCCCTGCTCTAGACGGTCAGGCTTGCAACTCTGGAGAAGATTCAGAGATCTCCAACCCTCAGGGGAGACAGTGTAAACAGAACAGCATTAGTCGTGCACTCCATGAGTCTGGCTGTAATTTGTTGCAAAAAAAAAAGAAGGCAATAAGAATTCCTGCTTGGGGAGAGAGCAAACTCGAGGAAGACGAGCTTTGATCAGATAGGACAAAAATGTTGCTTTCTAGCCAGGAAATTGTCTGGCTTAAACAGCAACGCTACTCATAACCTTCATGTTTCAAAGAGTGTCCCGAACACACTTTGAAACATGGTGGTGGCAGCATTATGCCGTGGGGATTCTTTTCTTCAAAAGTGGCAGAGAAGCTCATCAAAGTTAATGGGACGATGGTAGGAGCTGTAAATAGAGGGCGAATCTGGGAAAAGAAAGTTGTTGAGACACAGAGAAAGACTGGAAACGTGGAAATTTACCTTCCAGCAAGACAACGGTCCTTGCAGCTCGAGAATCGTTCAGAGGTCTAGAGTCTCAGCGACTGAGAACTTATTTCTTTCTGGAGGTGTGGACTCTGTTGAAGTTTTAAATGATCTGATTTTACCCAATTGGCTATGCTTGCACAATGTAGCTTACCGGAACGTAAACAGGAGTACGACCATGGCATCTCTGCCAGCAAATAAAAAAATGTCTCATAGGTTCCTCTGGCTCCGACTTTATTTGCTCAAAATTTTTGAAGCATAGTCACAGGACTTGAATGGCTTCGTTCACTTCCTCCACTGCCATTGCCAAACTATAACCAGAGGCAGACTACAGTCCCCAAAACCAGCACGGAAAACAGAGTCATTCACAACTCCACATTCTGTTCACCAATTGGCCGTTTTTGAAATTCAACTCAAATCAAGCTGGTCGGGGGGAGAAATCCCAGATGGAGCGTTGATGGGGGATGAGAATTGAGCAGAACTGCAGGAAATAGTGGATACAATTGCACATTGTTTTTGTGTTGGTCTATCACATAGATTTCCAATAAATAAAAAAAAAAAACTTAGTTGCAACATGACACAAAGAGGAAAAAGTGTTATGAATATTTATAAAACCCTGATAACGGCAAATAAAACTGCAGAAGAATGTTTCTTGTTGCTGATTGCTCAAATCCTAGCAATGAAAAAAAATCGACAGCTCTTTTGAACAGCTGCTGCAGCAGCAGCATCTATACCTTCCCCGTGACCTTATTGGGTCCCTCGCATCATTGTTCTCTACTTTACTTTGCAGCATTGCTTCACTTTAATGAGGCTTGTTGGCATTTGTTGTTTTCACAGGTCTTTTAAAATACCACAGAATTTCAATCTGGTTTAGGTCTGGAGTCTGAGTGGGAGATTTCAACATACTGATGCTTCGATTTCCCAGGCAATTCTGTCCAATAGTTTCAAGTGTGGTTGGGATCGTGGCCCTGCCATGTGACCCAGTTTCAGCAACTCTTGCATTTGACCCGTGAACAGTGGTCCCCAACCCTCTGGTTTTAAGGGCAGGACTTTACTGCAAGGAGTAGTTGTTACCATGTTGATTTGTTTTCTTTGTTTCTTTTAAAAAGGGGGTCACTGCAAGGTGCAATGTTTTATTGCATGCCGAGAAGGTAATGCAATCATTAGCATCAGATGTGTTGGGGCAGGGCTCGTTCTAAGTCACGCAATGGACCCGGAGGACCGGAACAGGAGAACCGCTTCCCTGGGACATGCAGAAACTATTGTAAATGTTCACATTCTGGAAGCAGGTAATGTGAGCCCAAACCATCAGCTCCTCCAACTCTGTGTGTGTTTAGTGTTTGTGCTAACATTTGATACCAAATATGTCCATTCAAAGTTTTTTTTTTCTAAAATCCTGATTGTTTTTTTTTTGTTTGTTTGTTTTGAACACCTTTTTTGCAGACAACTTTTTTTCAGGGCTTCATCTGGAAATCGTGCTTTTTTTTATTCACCCAAGTGTAGAGTCATGAAATAAAACATTTGACATGGTGAGTGAGGCCTAAAGCGTCTGCGATATTCCTCTTGACTTCATTTTTTACCAGACTGCAGCATGTGACCTCGGGGTGAACTTGCGGTGGTGATCGCTCTTTGGAGATCTTGCAGCTGTCCTGAAAACTGTCCATTTGTGAATAATTTCTCCAAGTGTGAAATGATTGATGCCATGTTATTTTGCAAACGACCTTTTAATGTTCTTAAATGCTTGGACAGAAAGAAAACCATGATGCTAACACAGCTGAATGCTTCAGACCAGTCTGCTTATGAAAAAGGTTGTTCTTCATCTTATTAATCAACAATTCAAGAATGCTTGATTAGTGATTCGCATGTGTTTCTTATTTTATTTTGGAAGGAAGCTTGAAAACTGCTTTGACATTTTAGCTTAATTTGTATAAACCAAAATGTTTAACAAGGGATTTTTCATCTGAGGTTGGTTAACTGTAGAGGCCCAGACAGTGGCTGTAAAATTTTATTTTGTCCTTATGCTTAAGCCTCTGACTGTCCCATACTTCTGACAAAGTATTTGTCTCCTTACTGCGTCCTTCTCTTTCGGCATTCTCGTCCCACTCGCAAGTTGCAGACCAGAGAGATAAGACAGATGAAGATAACCGAAACGAAGCTTTGTCCCGCTGCATAAAATGAAACTCCCAAACTGATGGCTCCGCGTTTTTTTCTTTGTTAAGGGTACAGAACCTGGAGGCATTTTCTTGAAGAACCTAGACTTGACCAATTTCTCATTTCTTGCATATTACAATTCTATGTTCAGAAATGGAAAATTTCTTATCCTCAGCTTCATGGGTTCTTGTGTAATGCTACTAAAGAGGTCAAAAGTCACAGTAATCCCTCAGTTGTGTCTTGGCTTGGATCGGGTTTGATGACTCCTTAAGGGTGTCTCGGGATTTTTTGTAAGACCCCCTCAAGGAATTTTATACCCGCTTTTATACCCGATAACAACAACCTCACTGATCATCTACAAGTATAAACTGTAATATTCTCCATTACTGCTGTCACTTGAGTCAGTAGTACATTTGTTTGCCTTTTTTCTAACTATTTCGAATGTTTCTGACTCTTGACTTTTTATAAACACTTGGAATGGATACATTGCCCTTGCTGGTCCTGCAAGAGACCATATGGGGATGGGAAGGTTTGGGGGATTTTCAGGGCGGGAGGAGATTTGGTTCCATTGCTAAAGTATCATTGCGTTTAGGAGCCAAAGCTATTTCATTTTGGTTAGAGCAGGATCACTGCTTGGTGTAAAATACAGCCTTCCAAACACTGCACCCTCCTGGCATTTCATGATGAGGTGAGAGTGGTGCCAGGTACGGCTCTGAGGTGCTGGAATGACATGGATTCATGGTTTCCAAAATGAAAAGAACATAAAAAATAAAAGACTGCCTTTTTTTTAACTTGGCAACTGACTGACTGACAAAGGTTTTATATATAAAAATAAAAAATCACCTTAAAATTAACTTTTTTTCTGTAATTTTTTTCTGTCTTTTGATAGCCACACATCTCCCTCCTATAGAGGACGTTTAAGTTGTCTCACTTTAAATTTTTCCCCCTTCAATATCCTCGATTCTTGTCTCGTAGATTTCAGACCAACTCAGGCCGAGATGGAAAAAAGAAAAAAAAAAAGCTGGACAACTTTTGGCGGTGATAAGCGCCGCTTTGTTTGTGCAAGGGTCATACAAGAAATGAGTATCTGTGCTGTTGTGCTTTTGATCTTGTGGAATTTTATACACAATGTGACACATGTGCTTTTAAGATGAGAAGTAGAAAACCCATAAAAGTTGTGCGTCACGTCCCACGCAATGCATGCCATGTAAGCATAAGGTCTGCTGGTGCCGTGTGGGGGGAACTTTAGCAGTGCACGAAAACTCATGTCTCAAACCAAGCTCTGTGTTGCAGACCCACATGCGCTAATTAGACCTGATATAAAGCCTGATGTGGGTGATTGAAAGCAGGCTCATCTTAACTCAGGACAGTCCTGTTGCACCGCTGTCGAGCGCTGGAGGGTGTGATTTTTTTTTCCACTCACCGGCTCTAAGGTCAGCTTCTTGGTATTCACACAAACGTTCTTTGGTCTTAATTTAAAAGAGATGAATTGATGCAGGTCTGTGGACTTTTAGCATTTAGAACTTATTAACCGTGGAGAGGGATTTGGCAGTTTGCATTGTGCAGCTGCCCATGTGGCGACAGCAATCAGCTACACACAGAAATGCGTGGCATGCGTCAGGCTGCGCCACTCCATTCCCCCTCCCAGCCCTCACAGTGGCACCATGCCAACCATGCCAGGCACTCGCCTGGATCTTCGTGCAGCGTGCCGGATTTGCTACACTTTCGTGCCTTGCTTGATAAACTGGAAGACCTGTTTATCTGCATCTCTCTCTTCTTGTCATTACTTGTTCCTTTTTTTTTGTTTTTTATTTGATCTTTTTTTTCAGATGGGCTGTATCTTGTTGGAAAACAGAACATTGGGAAGGCTTTAGGGAAAAAAACAAAGACAAGAGTTGCAGGACAATTATCAAATGAGCTGTTTTCACTGGAATGCAGATCAAGAACCGGTACCGCTCTGCGACCCGACTCGAAGCCAAAGCTTTATTTGGGAGATAATAGATTCAGTGCTATCTTCGTTTTCTTATCGAGGAAAATGTCACTCTTTATTCTGAACGCCGTCCAGGGCGTAAAACAGTTGAACTACAGATGCAAGAATAGCTAGCATGGTGTTTCTGCTCCAAACAACCACACATAGTAAAAAAAAAAATTACACTCATGCCATCACAACCAGGCTAATTTTATAAGTGCTGTGCAACTGCAGATTAATTAACTAAGAACACTCAGCTTTAATTAAAAAGCAGCAATAAACGAACACATCTGTCCTGATTGCTTTTTCTAACTTTTGCCTTTCCAACATGCTTCTTTGGAAGATTGCCACTTGTGCAAGGCTAAACGATGCTCTGAGGCGGCTTGACATTCCCTAAACAGGAACAAGCCAAGTCGCAATCTTACATTTCTTTGCTCAGTGAGTGCTATATTTTTAACAAAATCCAAATACAGCATCACAACGCCAGCAGACTACGGATGCAGCTTCACAGCTGCTATTTTGAATTATATGGATGGAAATTATCACTTCAAGCTGCAGTATGTAACTTTTATAAGCATGATGATTTTTTGTGCATATATGTTAAAACTGTCACTTTGTCCTGACAGTATAACAGCCACTCTGCACTTACAATCAGGTTTAGACAATGGATGGATGTTTAAAGTTGACTTGCATTCCTACTAAAAGGGTGGAAAATTATAACTCATTATAACTCATTGTATATTTTTGTTTAACTCTACTGTTAGGCCTTTAAAAGAAAGTTCAGACGTTTAGTGGGATTTTTTTTCAAAGGTTGTGACTAGCAAATATCTTACTTGTAGTAGTCAGTTCTCCAAGTGTCTTAACTTAATGAAATCTGGATTAGCTACAGAGCTAACGGCTAATCAAAGCAGGGTTAAAAGACTTATGTCAAAAATACTCCAATCTCAAAAACATCACAGTAGTTAGTGTAAAAAGAACACATCACATTGGCAATAGGTATTTATTTATGAAGAAACCTAAGATCTAAGGTCTAATAATTTTCTCATGTAAAACATAAAAACGACAGCAAATGGAAGAGGTTTAGCCTGTCTTGCTATCAAAATTTAAGTTATTTTACTCTTTCCTTCAGATTGCTCGTGCGGACAAATACTCTGAACCGTTTCTGTTTTGCTGCTTGTGTTTTACATCACGAGGTTATTACCACGGACCAACTCAAACTCTAAAATTGCGATAGCCAGCGAAGGGAACACTACGCTGTGAATTCTTAACAGGTTGCAACGAACCGAAAACTTTGCTTCATGACACTCTCTCTTCTCTGTAAACAACTACAGATGCTCAGAGTTGCTCCAGGTCTGTGTCACATGTTGACTACAGTGACAGTCTTCTGATTCTCTTGAGCTGAAAATTTCTCAGACTGCCGTCTGTGCTACAGGTTAAGGAGACCAGCTGATTGGTCCGTGTTACTTTGTTAAAAAGGCAGCAAATGTCCCGGCTGTGGCAAACGTAAGATACTCAAGCCTGGCTTTAGAAAGATGCTGATGCTGCTCATACTGTTCTGCATCTGAAAAAAAAGAAGAGAGAAAGCAGGAACTCTTTCTGACAGAAGATAAATGCAGAAGAGATGCATGATGGCTTGACCCATGATTAAGCTACCAGTTGGAAGCACTTAGAGCAGGACAGATATTTTATACAAATCATTTCGGCAGCGCCAACTCAAGCCAGCAGTAATGATGAGTTGCAGTGCAAACCGCATGGTGGACGCTACATTACCGCCAGGATCCACACAGACCTCAGGCTGTCTTTGTGGAGAAACACCTTACTATTATGTTGATTTTTCTGGTTGAAAAAAACATGTTTTTCTTTTTTTTTCCTTTCCAGACGCTAAAAGACAGTTGTAGAGCAGCAGTGATGCATTTGTCTATCATATAAAAACCCCATCATTGTTAACGTCGTCCACCTACGGGGGGCATTAGTCGTCTTTAGTTCATTTTCTCCTCCTTATCCCTTTTATGTTTAAGCGGATTCTGCTTCATGTTGACAGCTTTTCTCTGCTAAATTAAAAAAAAAGTCAAATTACTGAGCAAGAGGGGGAAAAAAAGAGAGACCAAATAACAGCTCTGAGAATGTTTGGATTGTGAAACCAGAACATTAGTACAAACCATAATGGCTGGCCCAAAGAGTCCAGTGCCTCTCCAGAACTTCACTCTCACAGGCAATGATGTAACACCAGCCATTTCACATGAAGCATTTACTTGTTGCACTATTCAAAGTCTATTTATACCGTCTTCGTTCACTCAAAATAAAGCAGCTTATGTTAGGCTGATGTCCTTTAAATAGCCTGTTTGTTTAAGCTGGATGAATTAGAATACAACTTGCCCAAAGCAATTCTGGAAAATTTTAATGTGCCTATAATGTCTGCAGAGTAGAAAAGAAAAAAGATGTTATTTAGTTCGTGAAATGATGAGAGACAGCGCTGCAAAGTGTGTTTGTCACAATGCATTGCACTCGGATAAACATGGAGGGAACATGGTTAGAAATTGAAACAGTGTTTTCATAATCCCTGAACATTTTGTCATTTTGTCACGTTACAACCACAAACTTCAAAGTGTTCATTGGGATTTTATGTGATAGACAACATGGACTGTTGTGAAGAAGAATATCTATATTCTGTGAGAAAAGAGGATGTTTTTTTATAGTTTTTAATGTCTTGTGTATGCATTCTAAGCTGGGAGTTGCCACAAAATTTTATTGTAGTTTAATAATGACAACAAAGATGCCCATAGCTCATAATGATTGTCTGTTCTGTGTTAACAGCGGATGGGAAAAGGCAGAGAGTACTGGCAGCAGAATAGGTGGCATTCTGGGAGGATGGTGGTGTCAGGATGGATTACACTGGAGACCCCACGTTTCCCCATCCAGGAGCTCAGTGACCTCAGGTCTACACTACAGGAGAGGCGTGGGGCCTCCAGCGTAATGGTGGATCGTTTGGACAAAGAAACACCACCAGATGGTCCAGAAGTGGACAAGCATTTATGTGTTATTTTGTGTGGAAACAGTGGGAAAAAAATTTAATAAAGAAAAAAAATTCTGTGCCTTATTTATGTTCCTCACATATGAACAATGTCATATGAAATATTTTAATACAGCATTTATTTTCAATATAGATTTTTTTTTAATATATTAAAAATTTTAATGATTAGGACGGGGTTTATTTATAAAGACATATGTGCTGTCCAATAGGAACACATCCACTAACCAATCACATGTCAGTAAAAACTTATGATGTAATTTTGTTTCGTCCAATGACCGAGAATCCACGTCGGCGAAAAAATAAAAATAAAAAATCCACGTCGGTGTGCTGAAGCGCCTTTGCATATATGCTAGGCTATTTGTATGCAAAGTAGATTCAATAATTCCCCCCCACCACCCCCCGCTTATGGGACTCCGCAATCGACAATATTTGACTCCCGTGAGTGACAATGCGCTGGTCCGCTAGCTGCCGCTAGCAGCCGCTAGCTGTGTACAGTGTACAGGGTCAAACCGCCACTTTTCGTGCCATGTCTGGTTTTCAAATTATTTTTTCTCGATGTTACAGTATTATTGAATTCCTTTATATATGATGCCACCAAATAAATGTGCAGCCTCCAGCAGTCACTTTGTTGATAAGTTGAGTTCACCTTTACCTCCGATGCATGGGATGATGCATCGGAGTTTTACCTGCAAGTTCAAGTTTCACATTTCAACTTGAAGTTCAAGAAACACATTTAAGCAACTAACAGCTGAAAGAGCTTCAAATATAAAAACTCCAAACAGTCACCAGCTGTGAAAACAGGCAATAAACATTTTGATCAACAAGGTTGATTCATGTAAAGTGTTTCAAAGCAGCTCTAACCCGTTTACAAAACCTGAACAATTTTGCAAGGAAAAAACAAGCAAGAATAAGCAAAACTGGTCTAGATATATTCCAAAAGAATATGTAGCAAATAGAGTATGAGCAAACAGTGGATCGACAAAGCGTACTTATTTGAAATGTGCACGATGTCCTTCCCCTTTAAGTTCTGTTTGTAAAGACTTTTGATAACTTTTTGTGCATTTCCTTCCACTTTGCAATTATCCACTACTTTGTGCTGCTTGGTCACATAACATCCCAATAAAATAAAATTTTTAAAAAATCAGACAAACGTTTATTTGCAGTGCGACAAAAATTTGAAAAGACCCAGGAGCCACGACTACTTCTCCAAGGCACTTCAGACGAGACATATTTTACTGGCTGGTACAACCTGTGCCATCCAGGAGAGAGACTTTTACTACTACTAATCCGCGTACGACTGTCCGGGTGTGTGGGACGCGTGTGCTTGCGGTGCTAACCAGGCCTCAGCGCATACTGTGCAGCAGAATAAACAAGTCTGTCTGTGTTCACAGGCTGCTATTAAAGCCATATAAAAGTACACACACACACACATATGCTATAACAGCACACGTCATGGGCCTGAGCGGCTCCGTGTCCCTCGGCATGGGTTTGACAACAGCTGACCTAAACTATCTACGGCTTGCATCTCTGCACAGATATATAGGAAGACATAAAACATTTGGCACGAGCTTAGCTGTGCAGGCACAGAGCAGCAGGGCTTACCTCGATGAAACCGCATACGATAAATACAGCGTAATAACATGCTGCTGCGTCTAACAGCCGTCCTTCACCGTCTCGCTTCAGCAAAGCTGTCTTCACGGCGCAGTTACCATGTATCATCTACCGCTGCAGAGTATGTCGACTGGAATCACTTTTGTTTTTTGTTTTTTTTTTTTTTTTACAAATTTCCTGGAGGCTTCATTTCCTAAGACATGAAATATTAGATGTAAAACCGCATCACGCCAAAACCTGTAAAGAGAAGTTTTACAGCCAATAGGGAGATGGGGGGGGAAAAACCCACCGTGGCCCAGAATGAAGACGTCAACGCTGAGACGTAGTAAATAAGAGACTAGTGTTACCTATGTGGAGGTTTCACTTATGGATTTATTCAGTCCTACTGATCCCAACTTAGCGTATCTTTACTGCTGTTTTAGCGGTATGGCAGTTTTGTTCTTGCTCCATAACTTAACATAATGTGTGCGTGAGTGAGTGGTTGCGTGGATCTGCGCTTGATGCACACGATCGCCTTTGTTTCTCAGTGTCTCTAGGTGCATTTCCATGTGAACTCCATAGACTCCATGTGCTGTCCACAATGGTTTATGACCAGCTTTTGCCCTCTGCTGGTGCAATTTAAGTAGCACTGTTATTGGTTATAGTTTAGAACCGTATATTTTTAGGGGGTATTTTTTTACTTTACAGCAATTTAACTCACACCCATTAATTAATCAGACATAAGACGTTTCCTAAAGTTTCCCTTTGGGCTTGTTACAACCACAATAGCCCGACCCGACACGTAGCGACACCAAATTGTGAACAGGAAGGAAAAGGATTCATTGCAGATGGGAGAATCTGTTGACAGTCATTAGTCAGGCACACCAAGAATGAGGCCTTTATGAAAAAGTGGGAAGAATGGCAAATAGAGTGAACTTAAATGCTGCTTTTCCAGTCTGTTTGGCCACCCAAAGTATCACCCGTTTCCACTCCCAAACACTCACATGTACACACCGATCAGTAGGCAAAATGTGCTTAAGTGCCTTGCTCAGGGCACATTGACATGTGACAGGAGAGAGCTGGAACTGAACCTACAACCTTCCAATTGTAAAACAACAAGTCTACCCACTGAGCCACAGCCTCCCCCAGAATAAAAGCCATTGTTGCAAGAAAGCCATCAGAAGTAGTGTTTGCGGTTTGCCCCAAGTCACGCAAGTGACATATCAAACATGTGGAAGAAGGGTAACCTAGTCAAAGTAGACCAAAATTGAAATTTTTGTCCCACAAGCAAACACCGACACTGCACATCGAGCACACTACAGTGAAACTATGGGATCATTTTAAGAAAACAGTCAGAAGTTGCTAAAGTCAAAAACCGTCCAAAACCACCATAATGACTTTAATCATACAGCCACAGCTACGATGGAAAGGGCTTGGATCAAAATAGTTTAAAATAGCCTACACCTAAGTTCAACTGAGAATCTGTGGCAGGATAAGAAAACTGCTCTTTCACCACCTCTGGATGACCTGGAGCTATTAAGCAACAAAAGGATGGGCAAAATATTTGAATGTAGCGAGTTTCTGGTGGTCTACTCTTTGCTCCTGCAGCTCAGCCAGGACCGAGTCTGAAAAGGCGGCAGGAGGCAGACTCCTTGCAGGAGCCACCTGTAAGAAGAAGGTCAGCTGCCACAACCATCTCAATTACAACAGCAAGGAAACAAATAGGCAAGAGTTGGAGCCTGACCGTGCTGATTCACAAGAAAGAAAACTTTTGCAGAACAATAGGTTTAGTTTGGTTTTGTTAAAAATGAAAAATTGCTAAGGGTATATTGGTAAACAGAACAAGTCATTTAGATTAATATTACCAAGCAGAGTCACCACTTGATTATCAGGTGTGACGCTAGTGTTGCTAATGTTGTTTATTGTAAAATGTGTTGCTTGATCTGCCTATGTGTTCTTCCCTCCCTGCCAGGTCATTACTGTAAATATTTTTTTTACTTGAATAAAGGTTAAATAAAATAAAAATAAATACAATGCCAAATAGTCCAATCCCAGTTGTTTTCTATAAATACCTGCCTTTTAAGGCGTAGATGCTAAAATAACAACAGATGAAGGGACTACAGCAAAGAACCAAACTTTGAAAGACTCTGGTACTATTAGCCAGATGCAACAAAGCCAACTTTGGTGCAACAAACTGATTCTCAAAAAGGAATCAAGTCAAAATTTGAGAAGATGTGACACAAAAGACAAGAATGACAGAATCAGCTATATTATATGACATTGTCAGTGCAGAAGAGTGATTTGATGTCGATTTTAGCATTCAGATAATAGGCATATTCTTGCTGTACAATTGAGAAAAACGATTCTGATGGAGACTTGGGATGTGCGCCATCCTTCAAGTTAAGCACTGGCTACATGTCAGATGGATTCTTATTAATGTAGATAGTAAACCCAACAGATTGGTGAAGTGCCATAAGTCCCACGCATTTCCCATGCTAGCTCACACCAAGCAGTGAGTTCCACCTCTCTGTCTCACCACTCTCCTTTTCATTCTCTCTCTCTTCCCTCTCTCTGTCTCTCGTTTTCATCCTGCCATGTCCTCTTCCCATCTCCTTTTCATTCTGGCTTCCGTCGTGCAGCACTGTCATTATTGCCACTTTGTTTTTAGCTCATTTTCAGCCTGACCTCATCTCTGGAGGACGACAATTATCAAACGGGGACATTGTGTTTTAACATCGATTTTGCGGTCAGCGACTCGCTCACGTTTGACGGTCGTTTTTGTTCTCTGCAGTGAAACTTGCCAAGTCCCAATGCCCACCCCCATCCCGCCTGCCCTCAAAACCACACCATCCAAACTCACTCCCTGAACCCCAACGTATAGCCCCAGTCCAATCTGAAAAGAGGGGGGCTTAAGAGCAATCATATAAATGGATCATGGGCCAACATGTCAGTGCTGTTCTAGATGTCAAAGGAGAGTTTTGGATAAGGTGTAGCATACAAGTACCGTATTTTCCGCACTATAAGGCACACCGGTTATAAGGCGCACCTTCAATGAATGGCCTATTTTAAAACTTTTTTTTATATAAAAGGCACACCAGATTATAAGGCGCATAGAATAGACGCTACAGTAGAGGCTGGAGTTACGTTATACATCCACTAGATGGAGCTGCACTAAAGTGAATGTCAACAAAACAGTTTGACTCCAGTTGGCGACTAGGCCAGGGCGTGGCCGGATGATGGTCACCCTTCTCCGTTCGCACACAGCCTTTTCGTGGAAAACGTGGTGCTAAATGACCTGCAGACGACCTGATTCTAGACGGTTGGTAGGTAGATAGGTCAGTCAAACTTTATTAATAGATTACAAACCAGCATTCTGACAACTATTCCAGCATGCACTGCGCGCTTCTTCTTCTACGGGCGAAAATGAAGTCGGCGGCTGCTTACCGTAGTTGCTAGACCTGTTGTGGCTCAATATCGGTCCATATAAAAGGCGCAGCGGATTATAAGGCGCACTGTCGGCTTTTGAGGAAATTGAAGGTTTGTAGGTGAACCTTATAATGTGGACAATACGGTAGTCTGGCAGTGCAAAGGGGCAAAAGCGTGTGAGTAATGCCAGGTTGATATGAGCAGTAAGGTGACTGATGAGCAGCTACATTCTGGTTTTATTCATGTGACCTGCTTTGAGAAGGATGTTGAAGCAGGTGGCAGATGGTTCAAACAGCAGAGGCAAAGCCCTGGGCAAACGGACTGTGGTGGTATTTCACTCACCTTGAGCATATAAAACACTATCCCTGTGGAAGCAACAGGCTGCATGGGGGGAAGGGGTCAGGCTTCTCCTCCTTGGCATGACATAGATCGCATAACTGGGCTGGCACGGGTCTTAGCCTGCCTTGAGCTGATGAAAGTGAACCTCTAGAAAGAAAAACACCTCTAAAACTCAGCAGGTGAGTTTAATCCTCGTGCGGTCCTGACAGGAGATACACTGACTTAACTGATGGTTTATGGCAAAATGCATCGACTTGGAGAGAAGCGGCCTGAGACACACGAGCCGTCTTGCAACCCTCTAATAAGAAATCGAAGACACATGTCCGAATCTGCACCTTTTTACTTCCCATTGGCTTTGCCAGAAGCTCTCATCACTGGCAGTGCATTTCATATTGAAAGAGCAGCATTCAGGGAATGTAACTAATGCTGTACGTACTTTGGAGTTGCCACAGAAATGAAGCACATAGGTGTTAAGAAATGCCAGTCAGGCTCCCTCAGTTCAGCTCCTGGCAGTGTGCTGGCAAGGCCCAAGGCCCAGGAATGCTGTGCCCGTCTGTCAACAAGAAGCTGCCTTCCCTGGCAGATACCACAGAGGAATTTTGTAACCTGGCCCTGGGTGGATTTCATAACCTGGCCAGAGGGCCTGAGGACTGTGAGAAGATTATGTTCAGGAGCTGCATGCATTTGTATGCCTGCAACAGAAGTGAGTTCAGAAACACTGCGAAGTGAAAAGATTAAGAACCGTGTCATCGCACAGGAGCTGTTTTCCTCCTAAACTGAATAAAGACCCTTATAAGTGAAAGTTAGAACCAGAAAAAAAGAAGAAATCGTGGACAGAGATCTGACTATGAAAGTTGGGTCATAACAGCACTGGAAATTTAATTACAGTGACCTGAAGCAATTGATGAGGTGTCTTGTCACCTAAGTTATTATCAAACATTGCAGTCATATATTTGATTATATTTCATTGCAGTTTATTACACCAAAGAGTGCCCTTGCAAAAGCATTCATACCCATTACACTTTTTAAAACTTTGTGATATTGCAAGATGAAACTTCAACATTAGATTTTCCTTAGATTTTATGTTACAGACTAACACGAAGAATCTGATAATGGTCAAGCGGAAGGGAGAGGTACATGGAAAATAAATTCTTCACAAATTGAATTTTGAAAAGTGTGGTGTCATTCAGCCTCCCACATGCTGAGACCTCGACATAAAATGAAGTGCAGCAAATTAAAAACAGGTTGATGTGAACTCTGTAGGAGCAGCAAAGAATCTGCACTCCATAAATCTGTCCGCTGTGAAAGAAGACAAGACGAACAATGCTCTTCAATGAAGAAGTCTGGTTGCAGTTTAGCACAAGCCGTGACACATTCACATCCCCCTGAGCACACCATGATGTGAAACATGGTGGTGACAGCATCATACTGTGGGGAAGCTTTTCTTCAGCAGGGACAGGCAAGCTATGTTAGGGATCTTACATTCATGTCATCTTTGACAATATTGGAACCACAATAACAATAGTTCCAATATGCATCATCCAGGTTGTCACGTGACATAGCTTGGCTTAATACCATTCATTACTTTGATAACTTCTGCAACGCATCTAAATAACATGACAAGCAACTTAATGTTGCTTTAATTAATTTGGCCATGGATATAGTAACTTTGTGGAAGAATATTCCGTTCTTTTCAAACCCTTATTTATTTATTTGGTTTTTTTTTAGTTCTGTGTCAAAATGTAATTAAGCCTCTTGGAACTCATAAGCGAGAAAAATTTTGCTGCAATAAACATACTTTCTTTTCCTCTCTAGCGGATTCAGTTGTTACGAAGTGAATGTCTCTATTGTTTTTATTTTATTGCGCTCGTGCAGTTATCGCTCACGAGAAACCTATCAGCCGAAACGTTTCGCTTTCGCTGGGTAGATGAATGTGGGGTTGGGGTGAGGCGGGAGGCGGGGGGTTTACAACTGAATTATTAACATCTTCTAACGTGCAGCATCCCTCTACCCCGGCCCTTAGCTCATCTTGCTGCCCGACGCTGTCCTTCTTCACCTTCTCCTTCCCCGCCTCCCCACCAAATGTCCCTTCCAACCATAGTCTGACCTGATCCTGTTGCTCTGATTCTTATAATGAATGGTTTTCTCTATGTGGGGCCTGTATATGTGCAATGGACCTAAGGGAGCACCACCTGAGTGATGAATCTGTCTCTCACTCTCTCCCTCTCTCTCTCTCTCTCACGCTTCCTGGGAACACAGGCTCTTGCTGTATCAGGCCTCTGTGGCAGGGGCAATTAGAAAGGTCCAGACGGAGCACAAGCTCTCTTCTCATGCTGTCCCCATTAGTGAGGGACAGACAAGCAGTGAGGATAGACAAGAAGAGAACACATAACAACAAGCTCTCAGAATAACACCGTAACCTTACCGAGCTCTGAAACTCTTAAGGTAACATCGCCTCCCAACTTGCACAAAAAAGGGGGTTTCATTGGTGCCAATTTGACATCGCTTTAGCTCCTCTGCTGTGACAAAAAAAAGAAAAATCTCATCATCGCGTTAATTAATAAAAAACACACACACACACACAACAGGGCAGAGTGGGATGAAGCCCAGCTGCGTGCCAAGATGATGACACAATGATTGAAGTTTTGGATGCTGCACTGGCCGCCACACACAGTGGAAGGTGTTAAAAATGGATCCAGAGTAAGTAAATTATGTGTTTGCGTGTTTTCTAACAGGAAGCAGTCGATTCGATGCCAAGGACACACATAGTCTTTGGGAAGCCAATGTATGTCGCAGCTCGCAGTTTCTGTGTGGACATGTGTTTGTGTCTCTTATCCTTGACCACAGACATGTGCAGAGAGACCAGAGCTGTTTCCATGTCGCCTTTGTCTCCACATCAATTATCTATTGAGCCAAGTGTGGAACCGAAGCTGCCCTGGCAAGCAACGCTTTCGGTCCTGGCCATTTAGCTTGTTTGCAATGCCCTTACCTCATTTCTTGGTCAACTCCAGTTGCATGGAAAATGGGGCAGTCAGCATGTTAAACAGGGCCAGGCAGCAACGGCACCTAAATGCTGCTCCAGGAGGCTCCGCGACGAAAGTGCTGAAGAGCGTGGACGAACGGAGACTGTCTCAAAGGTCTCACAAACAAATAAGAAGCAAACGTACAAAGTTTTTACAAAATCTGCAAACATTCCCGCTGTTTTATCGCTACCAAAACACCACTGGAAAATGAAACATGTTTTGTGTACTCGGTCCAGTATGCGCAATGAATTTGGCTATTCAGGATCCTATAATCAGAATTGAAAAAACAACAACTTGATATCTGGTGTTTCTTTAGTTTTAACACAAGTAGAAGGAAACAGATTGGTCCAAGTTCGTTCTCTAAGTTGAGGCAAAGAGGTGCGCTGCTACCCTCCAGTGGTGGATATTTATACTGACTTTCAAAAGTTCCATGGAAAGTCATGAAGTTTAGTCAATTAAAGAAAGGAGGATGTCATGATACTGGCTTGATATATTTGACTTTGCACTTAAAATTTGCACATTTTGTCACATTACAACCCCAAACATCTGTGTATTTTATTGGGATTTTATTTGACAAACCAACACACACATAATTGTGACAAAGAAGACAAATTATATAAGTCTTCTGCTGTATGTCTTAACCAGCTTAGCAAATCAATTTTTTTTTTTGCAAAATAGTTCAAGTTCAGTCAGACTGGATGGAGAGTAACAAGTATTACATTTTGCTATTCAGTCTCAAATGTCTTAAGGTAACAGACTAGACTATTCTAGGTCATGAACATACTTTAACCTTAATTTCACTCTACTGGACTTTGCTATGGAGATTTTTGTCCTAATTCAGAAAGAGCTGATAAATTGCTGCATACTGTTTGCTTAAAATCACTTTATCATCTCAAAAAGCGACAAAAGAATCTCTTCCCTGACTTCAAACATCAGCTGCAAAGAGACGTAGACAAAACTAAATTCGGGGTAGCATCGGATCTGTCCTCCGTTCGTCCCCTGAGGGCCCTCACATCACCTTGAACTCAGCAGAAGGCTGTGTGAAGCGTTGCCAAGTCTAAGAACATGAACACTGGTCTGAGTGTGACTGCGAGACTGGGCTTAGGGAGGTGGGCTGGAAGGGGCAGAAGATGGAAGGGAGATGAAGGAGATGTTGGCGAATCCATCATAGACAAGACAAATGATGCACAGACAGATGGCACTTAACATGGTGGCCGGGTCCAGTTAGTTTCCAGTTACAGCAGCTCGAGCTCGGCTGCTTACGGTTACAGTCACGCTGACAGCCCTGACCCCTGCGTGATCTTTGCCCAAAAAGGACTTCTATAGTTTTCATTCTCCAAGATAAAGCCTCCTAATTCAAGAAGGCAAAACCACAATTTGGCTCAGCAGACACAAAGGGGGAATCTAGCGGATTTAGCAGCTCCGTCCTGCTACATTGAAAGTACTGTCGTCTGCTGGGAAAGACCCGTCAGCTATCGGGACACAGATGTAAAATTTTGAGAATAAGATTTCACTGTCTCCTCACTTTAGACCTTCTTTTCCTAAATGCGATTTGATCTATTAAAAGTTATAACCCCGTACTATCTCAAGTGTAACCTTTTTGGTCTTCGCTGTCTAGTTCAAATGGATTTTGTGCAGTACCGTCTTTCTGTGTTTTATACTAAACATTCAACTGATGTGTTCTCACACTGACTCCATAACAAGACCTTCTGTCGCTGGATAACACGACAGTCCGCTTCACAACAGCCGCATGAACAGTAAAGGTAAAAAGAAAACGTGTCCTATTTAAACTCTAAGGTTCTGCATAATTTGCATATGATGAAGTATTTGGTTTTTCATGTTTTATTTTGGTCTAATTTTTGCTTCAATAAATGTTCAAATTGTGGAAAAGGACATTTGCTTCTTTACACTAGAGGTGTGACATAAATAGTTTTAGAAACTATTTTAGACCAAATTGCTTATTTTTCACAAACAGAAAGTGTGCATTATTTTGCAAGTGGACATTTACATTTATCTTTTTATATCAAGAAAGTGTGTTGCTGCTGTTTTTTGAGTGGGATTTTATTGCATATTGTCTTTGTGCTGCCAAAAAAAGAGAAGACTGTTCTGCTACATGAGTCCTTAAGCATTAAAGGCATTTTTCATCCCAATGGTGGAACATTTCTACATTTGTCTGGATTAGATGATTACCTTATATCGGTCACTTATTGATCTTTTTGATAGAAATAAAGACAAATCAAATCTCCCACTGATGCTGATCAGATCCAAGACTTTGTCCATCTTTATTTTAATTGAGAAATAAAAAAGCTTTTTGGCTTTTCTTGTTTCGCAAAACAATATATTGCCTATAGGTTCATTTTATTTGATCCCTTTTGTCTTTTTGTAGTCACTCTTATCAGATAACCAGTTTTCTCTATAAATATACCACAAACATAGGTCACATGGTGTTATTAGTTGTCTGCTTATACTGGAAAAGTGGCAATAAAATACAATTTTCATAGAAGTAATATTCGTACTTTGATGTCCACGCAAATGAATGATAAAGACAACCAAAAAAAAGTTATGTGCATTTTTACATTTATAATTCAGTCACTATCTGCATAGGTATATCTGTTACAGTTTTTTTACATTTTTATTTGTGTCACTTGTGCATACTCGTTTAGATTCACAGCTATATTGTAATTAATTGATTTAGCCAGTGATGAGTTCACTTTTTCTTTTTTTCTTTTTTTCAGGAAAATCTGTACAGCAAACATGATTTAAATTCGTCCGGTAGGGGGCCCCCGAGAGCGAGACAGGCTTCTTTCTCACTTCAAAGCTTCAAGTTTGTGATTAGATTCACAAAGAAGCCCGCTTTGGTTGGCTGCAAAAAATTCTGGGGGAAAAAAAGTTGTAAAAGAAATAAGAATTATTTTTATTTATTTATTCACTTTTTAAAAGAACTAATAATCTGACAGCTCTGACCGTTCTTTGACTTACACAGGTAGAAAGAAAATCTTCATTGTCTAATGAAGAATATTAAGGTCATGAATTTATGCATGTAGGCAATTTAATAATTCCTCCTGCTTGTGCAAGTCCTGAAGTCTAATTCATGTCCACCATAACTGCTTTTACCTTCAATAAATAATGAACAGTCTGTTTTGCATCCTCAATTAAACTTCAATATTCATTCTTTACCCCCTGATGAATGTACTCTGGAATTACAATATTACATTATTAACATAGAAATGTTAAGCTATGGGCATATTATGGCTTATACAATCATGGGGAAAACTGCTGACCTGATAGTTATTAGGCAGACAGTTACTGACCTCCTCAAAAAGCCACAAACAATCCTAAAGAAGCTGGCTGTATGTAAGCACATTCAAGGAAAGTTGAGAGAAAGGAAAAAAGCATGGTAGAAGGAGTTACACAAGCAGTAGGGATAGTCGTACCCTATAAAATCCGTTCAAGAGTTTCACGGACCTCAGAACTTCAAGTGCCATCACACACAGTCACATTACGTTTTACATTAGCGTAAAAGTCATGGACAGAAGTAAATACCTGAAATACATCATATTTGAATTTCATCTTAGAATTGATTGAAATTGAAACAAATCAACTCATGATGTTCCCATCGAGATACGCCCTGAATAAGGAAAGTCAATTTGCCACAGCCTGCACCTTGTGCATCTGCACCAAGGCCTTTGTATCCACAGTCCTTAAAAAAAGCTGCAGTTATTTCTGTCACCTGTACATATTCTTCCACCAAACGTTTTTCGTTTCTCTCAACTTTCCGTTACGGTGCTTAGACACAGCCCTTTGGGGACAAATTCAGCAGTTCATTGTACAGGGAGTCGATGTCTGTCTAAAGAACAGCTGTCAATTAGTTTGATTTTATAACCCATGCCATTTCTTCATTAAAACCCTTTTTAATTGTCTCTAAACGTTCTAAAAGTTTATATATATATATATATATATGTATATATATATATATACGTAGATCACTAAAGTAAATTTGTTGAATATTCCACTTATTATATGCCTGTATTTAAACATGAATCTGCTCCGTCAGACATTTTGAACATAGTTAGATTTTTGTGGCACAATACCAGCATGTTGTAATAGGTCCATTAACTCGAATAAAAACATTTCATTTGGGAGAGTAACATGGTAGTAGTGTGTGTGTGTGTGTGTGTGTGTGTGTGTGTGTGTGTGTGTGTGTGTGTGTGGTGTGTGTGTGTGTGTACGTGTGTGCGTGCGTGTGCATGTGTGGAGGGGGCGGAGGGGATGGATACACCCTCAGTCCAACACGCATCCCTTAAAAATACCCACTCATTCGTGGAGCGGAAGTTTTTAAGCGACCTTATCTGCAGCTTTATCTGAGCTGGAGATGTGCTGCAGAAAGACAGGTCAAAGGGGACCGCGGGGCTGCTGCAGGAAGGAGCATTAGGGATGTGAAACACATGCCAGGCCTAGTCATGTTCAAATTACAGTTGACAGAGTAAATTAGTGTCCATGTGTGGGTACAGTTTTTGTTGTTTCGCCTTCTTTGAGTTCATTTCGGCAACAAACTGCAGGAAAAAGACCCCCGACCCCATTAAAAAAAAAAAAAAAAAGAAAAAAATGCGGGAACTGCACTCTGACTCCTTGGAAATCAATCATGATGGGAACATTTCCCAACGTCTTGTTTTACTCTCTTTCCGCGATTATTATAGCAGGAGCGGGGCCAGTGTTGACTCTCGCACCGGCCGGGAAGGATTTTAGGGCCATTCATCAGCTGGCGAGGCGCACAAATAGTCTTAAAAACTATAAACACCACAGCCGGCGTGGAGACAGGGGGACCCATTTACCCCGTGGCTGCGCTAAACGCCGCAGATAAAACAAACGATAATACTGTCTGTCTCCTGGGAGCGTCTCCACAGGCTTTAATGCCAGAGGAAGGAAAACCGCGCGGAGGCTGCGCGTCCTTACGCACACAGAAATTGGCTATTACTGGTCACTGCAGGGATTTTGGTGGTTTGTGAGTATATATTTTCATTTATGAGGAGCATATTTTTTTTTCAGACACAATGGCATAATTTTTTAATTCGACAAAAAAAAAAAAAGATTGCACGTGAATAAATATTACGCCAGCCAAGAAAGTGTCAGTCGTGACACTTTCTTAGGATTACCTGGCCCGGCAGCGTGGGTGGGAGTGTGTGTGTGTGTGTGTGTGTGTGTGTGTGTGTGTGTGTGTGTGTGTGTGTGTGTGTGTGTGTGTGTGTGTGTGTGTGTTTGTGTGTTTGTGTGTGGATTTGTTGTCATCTGTTATCACATCCCGATAAGACAGACAGCGGCTCCAGAATCTCTTGGAGGCAGACAGCAGAGTGTGTCGCTCCCGGTTTCAGGTTCCGTGTTCAGGGACCCCAAACTGATTCTTTTTTTTTTTTTTTTTTGCCCCCTCCCAAACGCTTGTCTGCCGCGTTTATCTTCGAATGAACGACAAAACTGACGCCTCGAAACGCACAACAACCACAAGAAACATAAACTTTTCCTAATTAGGCCACGTTATCAAAACGTGGCCCTAATTAATCAGGTCTGACGCACGGTGATTGGATAAGTTGTCCCTCTTGAGAACTGAAGTCAGTTGAGCCCAAAATGTTGGGTTTTACCCAAAAAAAAAAAAAAACCCTCAGAAACACAAAACGAGCTCTACCTAAACACATCAGTCCTGCAATGAAACACGGTGGTGGCAGCATTACGCTGTAGAGATACTGTCCTTATTGAGGAACAGGAAGCCAGATGAGAGATAGACACAGGTAAATCAGCCAAAGTTCATGTTCAAGCAGGACTAGCAGTAAACCAACAGCCCACTGTAAGAAACAAACAAAGAAGAAAAACCAACAACAACCAAAAAGTCTCTATAGTACATTTTACTAATTTCTTGCAAACACAGAATTTTACCGTAAAATACTGGCAAACACAGCTGCTGGTATTTTACTGTAAATTACAGTCGTTTATTGTTAGTTTTTTTTTTTTTTTTTACAGAGGTTTTAATCAACGCAGATTCAGGTGTTTGAATGGACCAGTCAAAGTACAAAGATGGCAGATGCTCTTCAGCCAGTTTGAGCTAAGAATCAGCCCAAACTCACAACAAAAGTTGTGCTATAACAGCATTTTGTTAGCATATTTTTTTTTACATATAAAAAAGTAAATAAATAAATAAAAATAATAATAATAATAAAATGACGTACTGAACATGCTGTATGGCATCACCTCACGTCATAGAACGCATGCATTAGGTTAAAATCTCCTCCTCCTCCTCCTCGGCGTCACAGCCAGGAGAGAGACAGACAGAGGCCCGGAAAGAAAGAAAGAAAAAACTTTGGAGACAGAGCTGACATCCAAAATGCACACTTCACTCAAGTCTGGTCTGGTTGACCAAACTAACACTTAAAACCAGTAAATATTCCCAGGCAGGAGAGTCTTTGTTGACATCTTTTTTTTTTTCTTTTTTGCTTCCACATGACAGATTCATAGTTTTTTTTCCACCCCCCCCCACCTCCCCTCTTTTCTCGTGCGTCTTTTTGGCAATGTTTCCCAGCCCCAGCACGTCCACACCCTTCTCTGTCAAGGATATATTAAACTTGGAGCAGAATCCCGACGTGATGGTATCTTCTCTTGACCTGATTTCCCCGCGCATGGACTGCTCTGCCACCTCATCCTGCATGCTGGCCCGCTTGAAGCAGGAGCCTCTCCGGGACATGTCCACCACCGCCGCCTCCTCCTCCGCTCTGTCTCAGCAGGACATCCAAGACTCCAACAAGGCCGGCAGAGGCAACTTTGCGCCCACATTTTACGGCAAATCGTACACGGGCATGGAAATGGAGAGGGGTGCGAAATCAGACGCGTTTGAGGAGAAACGAAGAAAAGGTGAGCAGAAACTCGCGGGCCTGCGTGGAAAAATTAGGGCACTTTACTTTGAATAAATCGTATAGTGGAGTTAAGCATCAGGGAGGAATTGAATAGCTTAATATAAACAGGCAACAAGACTTGAAACAAATAAGTGATTGGAATCGGCGTCAAATCTGTCAATGCGCGCGTTGCTCACCCGCAAATGCGCCATTGACGCGCATAAAAACGACCTTTGTTAGGAATTATTCATAACATGAACTCTTAATCAACTACATCTGCTGGTAAATATGAAGTTAAAGGAAAAAAATGGATGACGTCCAACTAAATTAAATATATCCTTCCTGTCATTAAGACTCTTATTGAAGATGTTGGGGTCAGTCGTGATGTGTTGCTTGTGGAAGGTAAGGATATGGATGCATTCAGAATGTGTTACGAAAGAAGACATCGATTTTGTAGAAGCTAAGAACTTTCCTAGGACTTGTAGATGAGAGTGAATATCTTTAAGAGACAGATTTTTATTTTATTTTATTTCTTACTTTCAACTTATTTAGCATCAACACTAATGCCCAAAGTAAAACTTAGCAACATGAGTTTCTTACCTCAGGCTAATGGCTGGATCTGGCATTGATCCAGTTGATCTTGCAGGTTTTCAAGGCAGATGATTCTGGATTAAGGATTTAAACATATGCTTTCGGTTCTTTATTTTTAATATTGATATTTAGTCGGTAAATATCGCCTACTCTAAAGAATAAATCGTAAAAAAAAACCTAAATGTAATTTATTTAAGGATTTTAATTAACCAGCGTTATTCATTTCAATATAAGCAATTTGTTAAGTATTTAAAATTAATTTGGTTTTAGCTGTAAAGCAGCTTTCACGATTCTCCTCACTAAAATTAACCTACATGACAATATCTGCAAATTGATGACATTGATTAAATTACAACAAAGTTTTATTAGTGCAGCACCA
Source organism: Poecilia picta (assembly GCA_033032245.1). Lineage (NCBI taxonomy): Eukaryota > Metazoa > Chordata > Actinopteri > Cyprinodontiformes > Poeciliidae > Poecilia > Poecilia picta. The sequence continues at coordinate 23,162,049 of CM065362.1, forward strand.
TTTGATCGTGTCTGCATTCACGTCCGACGCAATAAAGTTGATGGAAACTCGCACATTTATTTATTTATTTATTCCCCCCCCCCCCCGCTCTTTCTTTCTCTGGACCGCCGGAAGATTTCCGCGCCCCTGCGGGGCCTCTGGAGGACGAGAAGCCCGAGGAGCCGGAGCGGCCCCGGCCTCGGAGACGCAGGAAGCCGCGGGTCCTCTTCTCCCAGGCGCAGGTGTACGAGCTGGAGCGCCGCTTCAAGCAGCAGAGGTATCTGTCCGCCCCGGAGCGAGACCACCTGGCCGGGGTGCTCAAACTCACCCCGACCCAAGTGAAGATCTGGTTCCAGAACAGGAGGTACAAGTGCAAGCGACAGAGGCAGGACCAGAGCCTGGAGATGGTGTCCCTGCCGCCGCCCAGGAGGGTGTCGGTTCCGGTGCTGGTGCGGGACGGGAAGCCCTGCCTCGCCGGGGAAGCGGCCGCCTACAACCCGTCGTCCTACAGCATGGGCCCCATCAACCACTTCGCCTACAACAACTACCCGGCCTTCAGCAACTACGCCGGGCCCGGATGCAACACAAACTACGCGTGCGGTTATCCTGCAGGCGCCATGCAGACTGTGCAGGGCTCGTCCGCCAACGGGAATTACGTGAACTTTGGAGTGGGAGACTTGAGTAATGTCCAGAACACGTTTTCTCCCGGCAACGGAGGAGTGTCCTCGCTGCACGGCATCAGGACGTGGTAGCAAAATCATCCGGTAGTAAAAGTTAGTTTGGGTGGATTCTGAGGCAGCGTGAGGATTTCTAAAGGTGTCCACACAGCAAGGGATGTTTATGTGGCTCTAGCTATATGTACCTTAGGGGTTGTTCTTGTTTCTAGCACCAGGTTGTTGGTTTTTTTGGTTTGCTTTTTTTGTTTTGTTTTGTTTTGTTATTTTTCCCTAAGTAACTCAAACGTCAATTTATGGCGCACTGTGTAATTTCTGCGTAAATTATAGTAATAAAAAAAAGGTTGAAACATAAGCTCACATATTCTACTTTTGTTTTGATTTTCAAATTGGTCAGGACATTATTATTATTATTATTATTATTATTATTATTTATTATTATTATTATTGTAAACATATTCAAACAGTTTGTTAAATTTAGAGAAAGAAAGCCAATGGGCTGCTTCATATATTTGTTGTACAAAATTCTCCCTGTAAGGACTTTGGATTTTAAACAATTCAATAATTTAAATTTGACATTGATGCAGTGTGAACAATCATTAAATTCTAGCAGCCTTAGCAGAGATTAATCAAGGAAATTGGTGCAAACATCTATGCTTATGAATATTCCCGAGGAGATATTCAACAATTCGTTCCTCGGCAAATTGAAGGAAATTTGCATTCAAAGATCATTTTACTCCAGTTGATTAGCAAAGTTATGGTTTTGTATTAACTTACATACTAAACACAAAATATATTGTTTGTCCATTTGTATTTTATGAATTAAAAAGTAAATATAACCCCTGCATAGCTCATATAGGATTATGAGCTCAGTTAGCTTCCACCGTGGAGTCATAAATCACACAGAACAAGATTCTCAGTCAAATTCTAATCAAAACAAAGTACTTAGTGTTCAGAGAGTTTAAAGTTAATCCAGTGTTCCATGTACAAATTAGACTTTTGGTTAAAACTTTGAATTTTTACTAATAAACACCCTTCAAGACTAACTTTTACAGTGTAGATATACTTTGTTTTGGATATGTGGCTTGTATTATAAGTAAAAGTTAAGAACTGTCATGATTGCGGATATGAGACTCGCCTCGACTGAGCAGGAACTCAAGTTTGAATCCAGCTTTAGGTGGATAGACCTGCTGAGCTAACGTTATAGTCAAACTTGCCAGCAAAAGGAGCTTTGTAGGCTTTATATGCAAAGGAAATGGCATATAAAGGTTTACGGGCAACTTGTTTGGAACACAATCTAAAAAATACATTACAGTTTCAGTCTTATTTTCAACCTTAAGCAGAGTTCTGCAATAATTTTTTTGTGTATGTGTTTTTTTCTGTGGTTTTTCTAGTATAAGAAGACAACGCAGTTTAGCAAAATTATTTCACAATCAGTTAAAATTTATTTGACTCAACTTAGGGTCATTTTTCTTCACAGCTCCCACACTTTTGGGACAGGAAATATTAAAACACTTGAAGAATATGTATGCAATTCATTTGTCAAAAGACTCCCAACAATTTGCTTTCCCAATTTTCCTTGGATTTGAAATAAAATCGGTGACTTAGTGGTGACCAAGAGGAAACTTTAAATACGACCTCAGTGTGTTAATATGACATCCTGACAGAATGAACTATAAACCCTCATAATGGAGATTAGTGGTCGTTAAAAACCCTGGCATGGTTCCTGTCAGGTTAAAATGTTCAAGTGGCTGTTAGAAAGCTTCAGTCATTTTTACTTAGACAAGGTGAAAAGGTTGTTAAAAGTTTATTCATTTTTACAGCCGGCTGTCAGCCGACTTCGCTCTGTACACAAATGCTTAGAGGCCGCTGGGGGCAGAGCCGGCTGCCGGTCGCGACCTTGACCCATAATAAACCGTTAGAAGACAACTTGAAATGTAAAAAAAATGCTCACACCGAAAAGATTGAAGAAAAAAAAAAAACCCAACTTGAAATCTATATTGTCGGTGTACTTATTTCTCACACACACTGAGAAGTAGGTTTAAATGAAGCTAAATTTAAAATAATTAATCTGAACTGGACTCGGCAGTAGGAATGTGTGATTTATGTACTTTGGCACGTGCGTTTCTGGCTATTAATGTGTCTGCATGCAGTCAAAGCTTGACAAAAGCCTCCCTTCAAAATTCAAACCTAACCAGTAAATACTTGAGATCACTACAGCCGTTAGACTCAAAAGTGAAACTGTGCCCCTGAAAAGCAGTTTATTCAGTCAGGTTTTACAAAGTAAACGACGAACCAGCAGTAGACAAATTAGTCGATAATTTTTTGACTGATAAACCTTTAGGATTAAATAACATTTACTGTAACAGTTTGCAAACATCTATTTGAATAAGTCTTAAATAGGATGTTTACTTATCAACATTCTGTATGTCTAAGGCAAGTTAAAAACTTCTCAAGTGGGCTAAAAACATAATTATTCAACTAAATTAGTTGAATTTTAAATCATCACGAAGGTAATTTTGCCCCTCTGGTTTATCCTGCACGCTAAAAAGAAACAAATAAAAAGATGGCTTGTGATAAAATGTTAATTATATTATTGTTTTCCCTGACAACCAGCTAGGGTGTGCAGTTTTCAGGGTTAGTAAGCTAACTTTGTAGAAAAGTTTGACTTTAGCATTAGATTTGTAGCAAAGCTAGCTGGAAACAAACTAAGTTTTTGCTGTAGCGTAGAAAACTCTCTCACCACAAATTTTAGAATAGCTCCTTCGGTGAAAGGATGTGTTAACAATCCATGATACAACCCTTAAAAACACAGATGAGAGGCGGAGCAGAAGCATCCTCAGTCCTTTTTACAGTGCAATATTAGTTTCAGGGGTTTGAAGAGCATCATTAGAAAATGAAAAATACTTATTCTTAGGGGGAAATTATTCCCAAAAACAACGCAAATGGATTTCTGTGCGTCACGCTTTTCATCTCAGGAAAGAGCTGCGTGTCAAACAAACGAGGAGCTGCTGAAGTTTGGGCCTCTTGTTTGGTGTGCGGGGAAACGTGCTCCCCATTGTGCTCTTCAGAGACCCTGACCCACTTGTTGAGATACAAACGAAACCACTCGATCCACAATATCTCTGTGCTAAATGGAAGAATAGTCTAATTTGCTCAACAGAGAGCGCCAGGCCTCGTCTAAGTGTCCAGTTATATACGAACAGGAGAGGAGCAGGCTCAGCCCAACTGCCTCCACTTCAGATGAGAAGGAGATGCTTACGCGTCTCTCAGGTCTCTTCACACATACTCTGTCTGTCATCCTCTTTAAAACAATACACACAATCTGCAATTCGAATGTGAATACAGAAGCGGTAAATGTTTATTAAAAATTTGGCAAAAAAAAAAAATGATTACAAATAAAAATAATTCGCATGACAAACCAACAGGCAATGGAAAAGCAGTTGCACAGAGGCTAGCAAGGTCATGTAGCTTCTCTGACCATCCTCTCCTCTGTGGTGTTGAAAAGGCGACGTCAGATAACGGCAGCGCACAAACCTAAAAATATCAGCCCTCACTCATCCACCACCCACACAAGAGGGCAGAGGGGGGGGGCGGGGGGGCTGACGGAATCATCTGCTTTTCCGGGTCTTATCTGAAGAAAGGCAGCGGATGAATGTGGCTCTATCTCTGCCGGTGTGAACGGCGCTGCTGCTGCTTCAGTGCAGCACACCAAACCCTGCTGAGTTTGAAGCCGGAATTAAACCTGAAACAAGTGCGGTCCCTCAAAAAAAAAAAAAAAAAAAAAAAAAAAAAAAGAAAGAAAAACATAAAAGCATTTTGTCATCTTTGTAAAAATAATGGTCCGTGTCCTTTTTTTTGTTAAAAGTAACTTATTTTGGTAACACTTTATTTGAAGGGGGGTGAAGAAGATTGTCATGACACTATCATAAACATGACATAACATCTGACATGAACATGAATAAGCCTTCATGAATATTTATGACTGTTGTCATAAAGTGTCATTTGGTAAATGATGACACTTTTAATACAAAGTTGACATTATTCAAAATGTCTTTGTTATGACAACTTGACATTAACAGACATTTTCAATAACGTCAACTTTGTATTAAAAGCGTCATAATTTACAGAATGATGCTTCACGACAACAGTCATAAATATTCATGAAGGCTTATGTTTATAACAGTGTAATGACAGTCTTCACCCCACTTCAAATAAAGTGTTACCCTTATTTTTTTCCTTGCTCAGGAGATGTTGCCAGACGTTTTTGTTTTTCCAAAAATCACTTTTGGGGAAAAAAAAGACTTAAGCCATTATAATATGAAGGTAACAATATTCGACATGGCAATTCAGAAAATCAGGACACTTTCTAGCAGTCATAAATTATACATAATAGTAATTGTACAGAACTTGATGACGAACAGAGTTTCTACAAAAAGGTTCAAGTGTTTTTGCAAGTTGCTTATGCTGAATGATAAAAAATGGGCAAACTCGGCTGCACAAATATTAAGCTCTGGATTTGCTTCCAAAATGCACATGCATGTAATTTCAGGTTACCATTTAAAATGAATCAACTATATTACAAACTATTGTAGTTTTAGAACTTTTATCAGACTAATTATCTGATGAAGAGAGAAAATTATGATTTGCACGGTCTTTCCACCTCTAAGATCATTTAAGAACAAAAACAATAACGACGCACAATCACATTGTAATCTAACTGGCCGTTAAACCACAGATCTACATTTAAAGCATTGTTTTCTTTAGTGTGACAAACGTGAAGCTCAATAAATTAAACACCAAGAAGAGCTGCAGACATGCAGGACTATCCTCCTATTTGTGAACAGAATTTTTCCAGAGCAGCTTGGAATTCACAGCGAACGTCGGCCAGCTACGGTAGGGAGATTCGTCTGGATTGGGGAGGGGGATCCTCCGAAGCCTCTGGTCTATAAGAAAGGGAACAGCCTCTTTTTGAGGATGTAGAGAACCGTTGCAAAGAACAGAGCCAACGCCAAGAAGATGAGCAGCTTGTCAGTGAGCTCCCTGCGGTTGTACTTGGTGATGAGCTTCCTGCCCAGCTGGATGGTCCCAGTCATGGCTTTGAACTCCTCGTTCGTCTCTTGGATCGTTCTCGACGAGGTTGCTTGAACCAAAAATAAAAAAAATTTTAAAAAAGGGGTGTTTGTTATAATATTCTCTCTGAAAAGGTCGCTGCAATGCGTGAAGTGTTTGCAAAAGCATAAATCTGACGTTGACGAAGTTTAGCGTTAGCAACCGGTCTTCCCGTGACTAACCTAGTGTTGTTATGGAGTCTTCGCTCTGCTGGACCTGTTGGGCCATCATCCGGCTGATGCTCATGAGATTCTCCGTAATGTCGCTGGCACTTTGGGCGAGGCCCTCTTTGGTCACCTTCCTGAAATCCGAAAGCAGCTCTTTTAAAAAAAAAAAACAACAACAACCCGAAAAGCTACTTTCTTCTGTCTTAAGGGCATCTTAAGACAGAGCAGCAGGCCGCCCTCTCACCTCTTCCTCACGTCGCCATCGGCTCCATTAAGCAGCGCCTGCTTCTCCATTTTGTCCATGGACAGTTTGCTGGCGAGGTTGGCTTTCCTCCAGGCCGTCTGGTTGCTGCAAACAAAAGAATGAGCAGAAATGCTCTCAGAAATATGACATAGCTAAGACGCGGCCGGTTGTCCGATGGTGATCACCTCAGCATCTGCTTTCTGTGTCCCTCGACTTGACTGAGCAAAGCCTGCTTGTCCGACTCTCTGTCTTGTTCCATCGCCATCCGCTCAAAGTCCTGATGAAACGGCAAAGCGACACGGACATTTTGCGAAACGTGTTCTCACCAGAAGCAATGTTTTTTTTTGTTTTGTTTTCTCTTGTACCAAAAATAAATGAAGACTCTCCACCTGAATCCTTAGTCTGAGGTTGTGAAAGTGCTTTTTCACGTCTGTGTTTATTTCTGTCAGCTTGCTCTGAGGGCCGTCGCACTCCGTGATGTCCTGTCGAGACAAGACGGATGAGGCTGCTCACATCCAGAACTGCATCACGTTAGGCTTAAAGGGATTCGTGTGTTACTCTCCCCCACGCACGTTTCGTAAATGTTCGAAGAAGAATGAAATCCTGAGCGCAGGACAGAATATTACTGGAAAAAAAAAAGTCTAAAAAGAACTCCTCATGAGTGGCTAATTTTATTCTAAAATTAAAAAAAGTTTTTATATTTCTGAAAATAAAATAAATGTATTGGATTTAAAAAGAAATGAAGAAAAACATGTTTCAAAAGCGCCAAGAGTTAACTGTTTGACAAACGGCATAGGAGTTTTAACAATAAAACCTAGAGAAAAGAAATGACAAAAGTTAGCAAGTGAAACAAATCCTCTAGCCGTGATGAAATTGAAAATTAGTTTTACTTTTATGAGTACAAGAAAAAAAAATGATTGAGAAAATAATTAGATATTTTTAAACTTGACCCAGGTTTAAGCACGTGGAATATTAGATAGACATTTATACCCTAAAAGAAGTTTAAGATTTCTAAATAGAAAAGTAAAATAAATAAGAATAAAATATTCTTTATTCATCCATTCGTGCAAGAATAAAACTATATACTTTTTCAAACAAAACCCAGAACTGCACTTTTTAGATCGAGAGTATACGCCAGCATTAAAAAAATATATAGTAATACAAGGATACAATTTAATCCGGCCTTTAAAGTAAACTCATCACATTTTAGCTCCACTTTAATCCCCATTTCATTCACCTTACAAAATGCCTGTTTAAAATTCTATTAAGCTTTATGTATAAATAATGAATAATCTAGCCAATAACTTATTGTTGGGATCTAAAAAGAATAGCAAAAAATACATCTTCATCCCATATATGTACTTGAAATATTGCTATTAATAATCATAACACTGCAATAGTTCAAATATGTTTGCCTGACTAGTACACAAGTCAGGGAGTTTTTAATTTTCCTTTGAGATTATTGAAGTATTTATGAATTTTAACCCTCTTTGCTGTTTCTTTCTAAACTTTAAAGCACACCTCTTTGATAATACAATTATTTAATTATGATAAATTTACATATATAATCTCTATTTTCCCCCAGACTGTATGTTTCTTACACCAGTGTGAAAATTTGTTTTCATTGCGATTACTAATTCTCCCCACTCTACTCTTTGCAAATATAAGAAATGCTAAACGTCACCCCGTAGAACTGGCGTAACCTTTCTAGAACAATTCATGACGTAGTCGGCTGACTTGGTACACATTTTTTGCACCTTTTATTTCCCATATGAAAAGTAACTACCCTAAATCCCTTCAAATACAGTTTAACAGTTAATTTGTGACATACGCGGTCACAAAATGCTGTTAGAAGAGACTCGAGCCGTTACGTTTCTGACTTAGCATAAAGGCTAGCTGTTGTCCTTGGCAACCTTAAAGAGCAGCGCCCCCTAACATATCGCTGGAGGGTCTTACCAGAGGAAAATTCGCACCTGGATGAGAGCCTTGATTTCCAAATCATATTTGAGTATCTCTTGCTCACACACTCGGACGTGGACATCCGAAGTCGCCATGTTGCCAACGTAGCCGGCTACAACTACGGCAAGCAGGAAGCTGCCCGTTTCATACAGACAGTGTACATCGAACGCAGATTTTTCTTTTTCTAGATATCTAAAGTACCTTATTCATGTTTCAAATCTATTATAATCATTTTTGCTCAAGTTTATTAGTATGCCGTTGCATATATATTCAAATCGAAGAAAAGAAAACACTTAAAAGTTCTTCATGGAAATAAATTACAGAAGAAACAAACAAACTAGGAACTTAGAAATTCAAAATTCATTAATTGGGACTTAAAATTATTTATTAGCGAGAAAACAGAAACAAGTCAAGTTTGTGTGAACCTCAAAACAATTTAATTAAACATAATCCACACTCAAATTACACACAATGTACACACATATAAACACACAGCAAGTGAAATAGGCCGTTTTTAATTTAAGGTTCAGAAAAATCAAGTAATATCTCTTAAATCTTTGAAGATAATTTTAAGCAAGGCACCCAGGTCAACCTCACTGAAAACTAAAGGCACAGAGTTCTTTGTTTTCGGTGAACTGAGGAATGGTCTCCAGAAGGGCGTAGCATCAGTGCCCAGGCCATCGATGCTACAGGAAAACAATAGGAAACAGCTTCAGAAAGAAAGAAAGAAAACAATAATAATAATAATAAAAAAAAAACTGTTGAGCAAACATGATTTAAAAAAAACGTGAGCTGATGGGGGAGACATTTACCTGCAAAGTTCTTGAAGACCAAGTTAATCCCAAGCAAACCTTAAGTACTGGATGATCTCAGTGGATAGGGATGGACCAAAGAGTGGGTTTAGTTGGGCCAGAATTGCTATCAACCAGCTGAAGGAGAGCACATACAAAAAGGTAATTTGTCAGCTTCCAAACTGTATTGAAAGGCATATTCTCAAAACGGCCAATATATTATAAAAGCTTATTCAATATTTACGCCTCACTGAGAGCTGATCTAGGATGAAGACAGGAAAACAGCTTTGCTTCTACTGCCCTCTTCTGGTCATTTGTGTGCAACATGCCAGAGGGATAATGAATCTTTCAAATATTCCATGCATAGTTTATTGCACTCGTAATAAATAAGTAAATGTAATATAAACCAGATATGTTACATTTAGGTGTCCTGTGCAAATCTATTCACATTTTGTCATGATGCAACATGCTTCAATGTTTTTTTCAAATCGGGATTTTACGTGACAGACAAGACAAAGTAGTGCGTTGCAGTTAAATGAAATAAGCAAAAACAAAATGCACTTAAATTTCATACATTAAAATCTGAAAAGTGGGTCAAATATTTGTATTCTCTTGTTAATTCTCATACTCGTAAATAAAATGTAGTTCAAGCAACTGTCTGAAGTTACCCTAAATAGTCAATAGATCCTAAGAGAGCATAATTTATTCCCAGTTTAACTCGTGAAGACCAAAAGAATACACTCTTTGTTTGAACATTTCAGTGTCCTTTCAATCAGACATCTGAAAAATGTTTTCATTTAATATGAGAAGCAGCCAACAGAACAGAAAACCTGTTGAGGTTTGATCTCCAGGAGCTTTACTCTCTTAGTAAAAGTAGAGAATAATACATGGTTATAAGAATAGCAACACCCGAAAATACAACACAAGACAAATGCATCCTCTTTCAGTTTCACAGTGTTAGGTTAAATGTAATGAATAATATGTTATGACTAACATATAGGAGGAAGCAGGAATCCTGGATGGAAATACTCACAAGAGGTAACAGCAGACTGCAGTTAGCACCAACATTGTGACAATAACTCTGCAAGTAAAAAAAAAAGAGAGAAAACGTCTTTTTTAAAATCCAATGAGCCGAGGGGGAACAAAGAAAGCAGCAAGACACTTTTAAGAACGGTCTCCATCTTTTTGAATACATTAAATGTGGAGTGTTTATGTCTAAACGGATTATACCGAAAGTGTTACGTATGATACAGTAGCTTCATCATAAACAGTTACTGAAATAAAGCTGACTACATAAACGCATAGACTGTGAAATTAGCTTCAGGTAGCTAGCCTAAAGTTTTACAAGAACTTCGCAAACTTATGTAACGCGTAAAAGTCAAGCCAAGAAACGAGTGTAAAATGAACCTACTTTACAAAAAAAAAAAGCATTCTTACGGAAAAATATCAAGTAGAAACCTTAAACTTAAGTAGCTTTCTTTAAGTTGGCTCGATTTAGCTAATATGGGCTAACAAACTCACCCTCTGTTCGGTCCTTTGGGGATAAACCAGGGTACAACTCCTCCAACGATTCCCCAAAACAAAGTCATCACAGACATTACGATGGCAAACTGGTCCGCCATTATTTAAAACCCAGGAGTGTCTTAAAAGTTAAAAATGTTAAACTTAAGCCAACTTCGGTGCTGTGTCCAAATGATATATCCTGTGTCGGGGGAGCAGGCAGCACGTATCACATGACTCTGACAGAGGGAGGAAGTAAAGAGGCTGGCGGAGGAGCGTCTAATGTGCTGGAAAATAACACCGTTTAATATTGTGCATGTTTATTTTTAGCAGACTAGTCCTTTAAAAAAAACTAGAAGTATCTGCGGCTTATTTTTGACGGGAAAGGGGAAAAAACAACGCTTTAAGTAATAATTATACTTGAGGAATTTGTGATTAATCTGAAAATTGTATGCTGGAGTGCACAAAGAGTAGGACAGAGTATAACATATGTAATTGCACATATCTTAGAATGATTTGCATCTATCAACGGTAAATTAATGGAATCTGAATCAACAGGAGATTCTGTTTTGGACAATGTCAGTAATATGCATTTTGTGACACCTACTGGTGACTTTGTGAAATTACACATTTACACAAAACTGGATTCTTGGCTGTTTATTTGCCATTTCGTACCTTAACCTCTATAGCTGTGAATCAATGTTATCAGATTTGGGCAATAGACTTAAAATGTTGCAATTATGATTTATTATTTCCTACATTAAAAACATACTTTTTGGATATAAATTGATTAAAGCAGTCTTACAAAACACATTTACACTAAAATGAAATGTATTATGAAAAAAGTACAACACTAAATTGGTTCAGTTTCTTACAACTGTGCTGCTTAGCAGTGAACATGCTTTAAAATGTGAATTTATGATTGGGAAAACTGAAAAATAGTTCAGACATCAAAGGAAACATCTTTAATGTCATTCAGCCTCAAGGATGGATGTGACAACAAAGATGACTCAAAATGACTTTAGGCTCCCATCATAATCGCCCACATCCTAACCTGAAAGACTTAATTTTACAAAACTAATAGACTGATCTTTAAAGGAATTAAAGGACATTGGAGCAGCCCTAAAATATTTTAACTTAGAAAATATGCAAACGTGACACAATAGGTCAAAATTCAAGTTGAGATGTTCTTTCTCACACACTTCTGTCAGCCAGAATTAAAATCAATGTTTACAAAATATTTTAAGCAGTTACAAATCTCGACAGGTAAATTTTGTGATGTCTTAATTTTTGAATTTTTATATGTATGTATATAAATGTATGTACACATAAAACTCCAAACAAAATGAGATCCAATTATACAGTTTATTAATAGCAAAAGATCATTTTCACTCCTGCATCTTCTCGATGGTTTCCTCCTTGTATTTGCCCTTGTCCTTCCCAACAGCGCGAGACTTGGCTTTGCGCTCCAGGATCTTCTTGCGATCCTTATCAAGCTTTAGCCTAGTGATGACCACCTGGAAAAACAAAAACATGACTTGGTAAGCATCAAATCTCACTGCAAACATTAAGAGCCCTCAGAACAAAAAAATACCCCTTGGCTGTGTATCGTCAGCAAATATGTAATTTTGAAAGCGGTATCAAAAACAATGCAAAGCTTCATTTAATAACCAGAAAGAGACAGAAATATACACAAAGATTTGGATAAAGTGCTCAAAAAACAAAGTAACCACAGAAATATTTAATGTTTCAGTGACGTCAACCTGCCCCACTATAGTTCTACACCGCTTTAACTTGTTTAATGTGTTTAGTCATTAACTATGTACTTTAAACTGGATGCAACTAAATGTAAAATAAACCCATTCTTTGAAGACAGCTTTAGATGCAGAATTACACAGAACTCTACAAAACACCTAGGGTGCAACCTGTTATTAGTTATGCTTTCAAATACATTTTTAAGCGTTGTAAACATAAAATAACAATCAATCTATACCCAGACTGTGAGCACTTTCCCACAATAACACAAGGAAAAGGTCAAATCTGTGTAGACAAGTGTGTGAACGACTGAAGGCAGAGTCTCTATGCTGTTCAAGGACGATTGTAGTGCAAGTTAAGTCTCGAGTTTTTAACATTTTGAAATTATGGTTCAACATGCAGTCCAATAACTGTGTTTAATTTGGATGCACCCATATTTACAAAGAATTTGAAAAACAGATTAATCAAAACAATCATTTTAAAAGGACAGTTAAGACTATCTGGAAACTTGGGCCTTTTCACTCCTGACTTAAACATTTAAGGAAAACTTGCTAATGTTTGACAGAGGAAAGTTTTATGCAAAATATTCATGTGTAGTCAGTAGCACATTTCACTCATGTTTGTAGGAAAAAGCTCTGATCTCCACTGATAATCCACATGAAATAAATACAGCTCTGGGTCAGTTCAGTGTCGATACAAACACACAAAGCTGCGCAACAACACACAGCAGGACAAGCTGTCAGGTTAACTGATTTATGGTTTTGAGTCTGTAATAATAATAATAATCTAATAGAATAAATAAACTTTATTAAGTGGATTGTATCATGCAAAAAGATAAAAGTTATATAGACTTTAGATAAATTAAATAATAAAAACAGTAAAGATTTTAAATGGATGCATTAAAAATTGCACTCTATCCTTCACTCAAATGCCAAGCCCACCCGATTTTTCCCTTTATTTGTTCCCCCCACACACACACTTTATACTAAGAGTCAAACACTGAAAGCCTCAGACTTACATGACACACTGAAAAGCGTATGGTTGTTGTCAACATGTGCAACACACGGGACCCAAATTCTTGACTTAATCCCTGGCAGTAACTTCCACATAAAGTTTCATAACACAGAAGGCTGTTGAGCTTTTAATTGTCCCTACAGGTACCCAGGCTAATTGAATTCGAATGCCTGAAGCAAACTAATGTCAACCATGTAAACGGAGCAAACGCTTTTTACAGCCCAATTAATGAGAGCTAACGACAGAGTTTCTACACATTTGGTCCTTTCAGCTTTCCCCTGCAAGCCTGTTATACACTCGAAAACTAAAATACTAAGGGCTAAAATGTTCAACTGAAATTATCACGTGGCACAGATGTGATTCAACCAAGTTTTTCAAACTTGGAAAGTGAGAAAAAGAAATCCCACTCTATAAAATTGTGTAGGAACCCTGTAATAATTACAACAAACTCTACATCAGTTTGACAGATTCGCCCATTAAGACAATTTTGTTATTTGAGTCCATCACAACAAAGCTCACTCTCTCCGCTTGCAAATCCTTTTTGACATATTTCTGGAACGCTGAAATAATTAAACCAATGAAGGACAACACAGTAGTTCTCAGAGCAATCGCCTGACAAGCCCACATACTCAAGCAACCTGTACATACATCACCACATGACCCTAAACAGCTCACTTTTAACACTTCAGCACGTTCATCCAAGCAGAGGACCTTCGGAAATGTGTCTCACCTTGCTGGGATGGATGCCGACATGGACCGTGGTTCCGTTGGCCTTCTCTCTCTGCACACGCTCGATGTAGATTACGTACTTCTTCCTGTAGACCTGCACCACCTTGCCGATCTGCTGCCCTTTGTAGTGTCCACGGACGACCTGGGAGCAAAAGCATCACTGTGACCAAACCTCATCATCTCGAGCAGAGCTCTTCAGCCCTCGGAACCACATTACCTGCACTTCGTCATCTTTGCGGATAGGCATGGACCTCACGTTGTACTTCTGGCGGAGCTCCTTGGACAGCGGGGAAGACATGATCTTCCTCCTGATGTGTGAGGGGGCATTGAAGTGCCTCTTGCGGTTCTTGCGACGGGAGGATGTTACAAATGGGTTAAGCTTCATGATGCTGTGGAGCGAAACAAACATGGTTTTATTGCGAAACTGCAAAGCTCACAGATCCAAAAGAAAACGGCACTTGTAGCTCCAAGCCTCTCAAACATATTCAGTATAGAGCCAGCAAATAATTACGGAGGCCAATATGGAGTTTATTGCACACAGAAGTAGAGCAACTGTTTGCATACAAGCTAGCGTAGTCCTCACAGGGTAAAGCTACATGCTAAGGTAGCTAACGGCGCTCCGAAGGTTTAACTACAAGCTAAAGAGGAAACTCGGTTATTTCATAAAGACGGAAACTTCTTAGAATTAGTTGACAGAACTCGCGAAACTATAAAACTCACAGAATTACAGTCATTTTCACCCGAAATGAAGTCGTTCAACTACAGCGGATAGAGGCATGCGGATAAAGCCGTAGCTAGCAGGGAGCTCACATAGTTTGTCCAAATATCATAATGTACCACTAAAATTACATCAATAATATCGGCATTTTATTAGTATTCATGTTTACATTGTGTTACTGTGTGTTCATTGCGACACAGCAACATTACATGGAGGATGGATGTTGATAACTTTGGTGAATTTCACTGACAGGAATCCTTACCCTGCCTTTGCTCCTCTATGGCCGGCGGAAAAGAGACCTGCGATGTACTTCCGCCTACATTAGTTCAAAGTAAAGTCTCGCGAGATGTGCAGGCTCGTGTAAAAAAAATAATGCACGTAAACAAAATTAAAGACCACCTACTTCTAATATTGACATCTGCGCTACTTCCGTGAATATTTATAGTTATTACATTTTGGCTTGAAAGGTGATTTGAAAACTTTTCAAGTTGTTCAATTTTTTTTCTTACATTTTTTAATTATTATTATTACGAATTAAAGTATTTTTTTTTACTCTGCACGACATATAAAGCATATTCTCTAATATGCTTTTATTCATGCCACGTTACAAGTTCGGTTAATACAAATAAAATTGTCACAAGGTGGCGCCAAACCTTATTAATCGATAACCCGCTCAGCAGCAAACAAGTTTTGTTTATGATTCACCCAGTTCACGCCGCTGTTCGTCACAGTGTGTCATATCTCGCTGTTACGATCTCTGGAATCAGCTGCAGTTGCTCTTCCCCACTCGGAGCAGCTGACAAGCAAACAGCAGAGGCTGCTTTCACCCACAGACCACACAAGCGCTGACCTCCTCAGCTGTCAGGACAGAAGCCGAACCCCCCTAGTGTCCTGCTTAAACAACTCGGCTTTGCTCTCCCCACCGGTCAGAGCGCAGCTCTTACCAGATCCGGGAGAGATGCTGTCATAGCCCCCCTGCACCGCCGCGGACATAACAAACAGCCTCCTTCCCCTCCCGCACCTCCCCGGTTCGTCTCTGGCTGGCCGTCGCGGCAGCAGTGCGGATGTGGAGCCCGCAACGCAGCGCTCTTCACCCGACGGCAAGCACCGGAGAAGATGAAATGTTTTTCCCGTTACCTCCCGTACCTCTTCCGCCCTCCGAGCACCATCCTGTCCTCCACTTGCCACACCGAAGGTAGGGTGGGACCCCTGAATGGGGTGGGGGGTTGAGGGGGGGCTTCCACGGTTCCGTGAGTTGCTTAATTTGTGCGAGTGACATAATTTGGGTGTCCCCGAGACATGCGTGTAAAGAAGTTGTACTGGCATTGCCTATTGCAGATGTGGCATAATGCATTAAGTTGGCTTGTGTGGTTTTTTTATATATATATATATATATATATATATATATATATATATATATATATAAAAAAAAAAAAAAAAAAAAAAATTCCCTTCTCACCTCTGCGGGTGGTCTCTTTTCATCCTCTGAACTCGGGTCCTCTACCAGAGGCCTGGGAGCTTGAGGGTTCTGCGCAGTATCTTGGCTGTGCCTAGTACTGCACATTTCTGGACTGAGATGTCTGATGTTGTTCCTGGGATCTGTTTTAGCCACTGCTCCAGTTTGGGGGTGACTGCCCCGAGGGCCCCGATGACCACAGGCACCACTGTGGTCTTCACCTTCCATGGTGAAGACCACAGTGAAGACCACATATATATATATATATATATTATATATATATATATATATATATATATATATATAATCTGATGCAGATAACAACAATTTCATTGAGTTTTTTTTTCTGATTGTGAACCTGTAGGATAAATTTTGCTGTTAACACATATTCATAGTATGTCAAGAATACAGAAACTCAGTTTGTGGAGTTGCATGACAACTACCTGTTGGCCTCCTAACTTCTTTATCCTTCACCCCTATAGGCATTAGTCTGTGTGAGATTCTTAAGGTGTTATAAGCTTGGCTTTTAGGCAAAAGATTAAAATTTTTCAGAATAATTCTGAAAACATTATGATGTTACAATTAAAAACGTGTAGCAGTGGTACCTAAACTTTTCAGTTTCTGACTCACAAACAAACAGTGGAAAATGAAGTCTTGCGACTGCCACAGCTTGTTGAGTAACTAGAAGCTCGTTTAAACAGAGTATGATAGTGTGAACGGCATCAAACAACCAGTATATGGTTTTTATCTGTAATACTAATCTTGTAAGTACAATTTTCTTGGGAGTCCAAATGTTCATAGCAAGGGTCAGCAACTCCAGTACTCAAGTGCCTCTGTTCTGCAATTTTTGGATGCATCAGTGCTCCAACATGCCTGAATCAAATAAATGGTTAATGAACAGGTTTTTGGAAAACTTGCTGACACACCAAGAAGGTAATTCAACCATTCTATTCAGGTAAAAGTGGCAAAAAGCTTTTCTTTTGCCAGCTGACCTGCAGGGAAAGGGAAGATCAGTGAATAAATTACTTTTTGCCCCATACACGATCATTTCAGTACAGTTTCTCACATCTCATTAATAGGATTATCTTTTTATTTTTTTAGAATATTTTTTCACTAGAGGTAGATAGGAATTGTACAGAGCGAGAAGGGAGGACGACACACAGCAAAGGTCTCTGGGTCAGGAATGAACACAGAATGGCTGCGTTGAGGACAGTAGCCTCTTCATACAGCTCGCCCGCTCTACCTCTACACCATGCAGTGCCCCACATTTTACTTTTCTAAACCTTGTTTTAAGCACTGCCTGCTTTGTTTAGAGATAGCTCCTTGCCTTATTCATGCAGTTCAGAGTGTGTATTGCCCTGAAACATGACAGCGTGTTTTCCCAGAGTTACACAGACTTGTAATGTTGAAAGTCCCCACCCCGACAGCAGAAGCTTAAATGACTTCTCATTCTTGTTGGTCAATTCATCTTGGTGATTGTGCTGTCAGATGTGGCCCATGAGGGGTCTGAGTCTTTGTATAACCAGCCATTTACTAGGTCATAACATGGAGACTAAAGCATTGCATTATTTAGCTTTGGATGGTTGCCCTTCTTCCTTCCTGTGCATGCTCTGCCCTTCTGCTTCAGCCCCTTGGCACAGGAAGTAAGATACTGAATACCAGTACGTTGTGGTCATACGCAAAGCCCCCGCTATCCTGACCTATTTATGAACTGTGCGTTATATTTTCATACAAAGAATCAAGTCCTCGCTGTATGGTTCTCAAACCGTGGTAGAAGCACCACCGGAGGTACATGGGTTGCTCTTAGCAGTACTCAGAATAGATTTTGGTATTGCAAAGTAAATACAAGCACGTCGTAAACTATTGTATGATTTGATGCAACATACAAAAAAATCCAAGTTATGTTTACAGTACGATTTTGTTTTCTCCAAAATGATTTCCCTTTTCTATAGTTACTAATATCATATAGGTAGTGCTTAAATTCTATATGTAAAATAGATAATGTAAAGTTGGGTACCAATGTTTTTTTTTTAAACTAATGTCTTTATGCCGGGTTCTTAAAGAATCAGTCTCTCTTCAGACACCTTTACAGGAACCTTGAGTAATATCTCCCCAGAAGTTTTGAAAATTTAGACTGAAAGAGAAAGAAAAAGCAGCAAAAGTTTAAAGGAAAAACTTTGAACGATTTCAAAAAACCCTGAATAATCATCACTCAGGATAAGATCAAATGACTGCAAGGAAGCCTGCCACCTTAGAAGGATGATATAAAGAAAGCATAGCACACTATGTAATTTCAGAATAAAAAAAAAACAATTTCAACAAATAACGTAATAAAAAGATTCAACTTCAACTTATGTAGTGCAGTTTGACTGTTTTTAAATAGAATCCAGCAAAAATAGTCATTATTTTTTGGCCTAGTAATAATAATAATAATTAGACTGTGTATCACCCTTGTCTGCAGCACAGCATAGCTGATTGGTTTTAACACGTTATCAGCTGCAACTCATTGTGCTCTGCAAACCATTTCTGAACTATCTTTGCTGAAAGGAAGCATGCTGATCAGGACATACAGTTTCCATGAATGGATGTTCAAGGTAGTATGGTCAATATAACATTCATATAGCGTCTACATGAATGTTATGCTACCATGTACCAACAACTAATTTCATTGTTTGCTACCATTCTACCATCTATATTATAGACCGTAGGATTCCCACAAGAATATTGCCCAAAGCATTACTTTTCTTAATCATGGTGATGTGTGTTTTTCAGGTAAGTGAGGCACATGCACTTGCTAATCCAGGTGATGTAAAAGAAAATGGGATTTATGCAACCAGGCCACCATGTTTCATATTTCCGTAGCCTCGTTCTGGTGCTTATGTGCCCATTGTTGGAGAGTTTTGGGTGGTGGACAGGAGTCACCAAGTTGTGATGCCTTATTATTCTGTCTACCTATTTTTTTTTAAATCTAACTCAGTATGAACTTCTTCAGCTACATCTACAGTCAATCTACAGTCGTTTCTTCTGGTAAATAGGACCACATTGGGCTGCCTTCACCCATTTCCCCTGCTTCAAACATCAACTTTAAAGACAAAATGTTCAAAATGTTGACGCTATTACGACGAGATCGGTCATGATGTAATGCCTGAGTTTGCAAAAAAAAAAAACAGCGTAAGGATAATTCTTTTTTAAAAGTGGAATTTTATCTTTTAAAGTCAATGTCATATTGTTCTGATGATGTGGAGTAATATCAGAAATGTTATCGCGTCAAAGCTGGATGTGACGAAGTGAAGCTGACAAGAAACCCTTCTTTCTTGCCTCAGCCTCTGCCATCCCCTTAACTCACCGTCTGACTCTCAATCCCTCTGTGTGTCATCAGGGATGGGTATAATAGGAGAGAGGGATAGATCACGGACCACGGATCTTAGTGCTCAGCCACAGTAACATGATCCGGCGCTGCTCTCTTTGTGCGCGGCTGTTACGAAACAGTCGGAGTCAGAAAGCAGAAAGCGAGAGAGGTTTGTTGATGTCCTGTGTGCTGGAGGCTGGCGGGGTGTGATGATGACACAGCAGATGACCCTGGAAATGTGATGAGTAAAGGAGGCACACACCATCTCCTCTGCGCACTATTTGTTTTTTTCTTCCGCGCCAAGTCATGCAATTACCTGCGTGACCCGAGGTTACTTCAAACTGACTTTTAAAGTCTTCTGAGGCTGGCTGCTCAGTACATTATGATATTTTTTTTCTTGTCTGCTGTTTCCAGCTGAGCAGAGTTCACCCCAGGGAAGATGAATGTGCATTTACCATGTTGGTGGAAAATGCATTGCATAATCGGTGTACTAGACCCTAGACGTGTGTGTGTGTGTTTTCCTTTTGTTTATCTGGGCCATTATGAGGAATTATGCCAGCATCACTTTGATTCACCTGGGTCCAGTCTCTGAGGAGGTACAGGATCAACCTTTTG
Organism: Poecilia picta; assembly: GCA_033032245.1. Classification (NCBI taxonomy): domain Eukaryota; kingdom Metazoa; phylum Chordata; class Actinopteri; order Cyprinodontiformes; family Poeciliidae; genus Poecilia; species Poecilia picta. The sequence continues at coordinate 23,182,111 of CM065362.1, forward strand.
TCAGCCTTTCCTTTGACCCAGTGAGTGTAAAATAAAGCTCTAAAATGGTTTCATCGTTTTATTAGTTTTATCCTTGGTGTACTCATTGTCTTCCCCTCCTGTTTCACATCAATCCTGTCGGTTCTGCTGTGACGGATTAAGTCTTAAACTTTTCTGACGGCGGTTTACGTTTGAATCATGAAAAAAAAAAAAACGCGGTTCCCTTAGTGACACCTCGCCGTTTTTCAGGTTGCTCCCACTCCTGCGTCGGCTTCCTCGTCTTCCTGCTTCCGTTTGTTGCTCCTGGTGACAGAAACCCTTCGGCTCCGTTATTTGTTTTAGAGAAATTTGTTCAGATTTTATCACTGCAGCTGATGACATACACTCGAACAAGTGTCTTCGTGCATTGTTTCTTTAATGCGCTGGTGATTAATTTATAAAAGGAGCAGTTTGTGGCGCCGGTGCCTGGAGGCGGGGGACTTCTGTCATTGCTTTGACAAAGCGGGCCGTGGGTGAGCGACTTACGCAGGGTTTGCATGCTGGTGTGCATGTGTTCTGTTATCATAAGTCCTGCTGTGTTGTTGCTTGCCTGACAGACAGACAACTCAGAGCTCTGAAGGCATTCCTCAGGATAGTCCCGACCTTGAACACACCGCCGGGACAAACTCTCCGCACGTACTTGATACATTTGTGCACATGTCTGCTCCGTTTCAGTTTTAACCAGCAGAATATGCTGTGCCAGCAAAATTTAACCAGATAAAATTGATGATAGCATCTGGGTAACATAATGTGGTTATTTCAGCTAGCCTTGCAGTCTTATCTAATGATAAAAAACCCACAATCTACTTCACATAACAGTCTTTTGACTAGCTGAAAAGCGCTCTGCAAGAAGAGCAAACAAGAACTGATTTGTGAAGCGGATTGGTGTTACTAGGATTTAATTTTGTAATAGAATTGTGTCTGGGGGAAAGTTGTGTTGCCATAAATATGCATTTCCTCTCATGTAGGTGATCATCAAGAAAAGTTCTGAAAGCTCCAGTGGAATCCTGCTTTTAAAAAAAATGTGGATACCGTTTAAAGATAGTAAAGAGATCATATATAAGGTCACACAAACACTTTGGTTTCCGTCATTTTTCCTCAAAACTACTTTGGTTTAAATAACATCCCCAGAGATTTTGATCTGTATCGACCAAACAGCTGTAGATTTGTCGGCTGCACATCCATGATGCCGATCTCCTGTTTCACTAGATCCAAAGGTAACACCGTTGATTTAAATCAGGCAATAGTGGAGGCGCAGTAAGCTCAGGTTCATGTTCAGGAAACCATTTTAACAGCCTTTGAGTTTTTGTGAGGTTTGAGTTTTAATAACAATATTAAAGCCTTGCATGTTGTGTATTGGTTTTAAAAATGGAAGATTGTGCATACAGCACAATCCTGTCAGACATATCCAAAAGACAGTTATGGATGTTAATTTGTGTTTCAAAGTAAGATGTTGACAAGAAGAGGAGGATCAGGAGGCAGCAACCACTGCAGCAGCACCACTTTTAAGCACAGCTAGATAGTTTTTATAGGTCGTCTTTGGTTGTGGGAGCTTTTAATCGGCAGTCAGTGAATGTGTTACACTGGACAACAGACCAAGGATTAAAGCTCAGAAATTTTTTATTATGTATTTTAATATTTTTTATAACAAAAGATTTTTTTTTTACCACAAGGGCCAGTAATCATCCAGTGTGCATTTGAAGCTGAAGGGGAACCAATAAAACTATCCCCCACATCATTGAACAAGCAGCCTGAACCACCTGTGGGTGGATACATGCGCTCATCATTCTGAGTAATCGAGGAAAAAAAATGTTTATTGTCTTTACCATTTTACTGTTATTGTGACAACTTCTGAGCTCCGATTGTCTGTGGTTGGGTTTCTTGCTGTCTCCCTAACGATTGGGTGGTGGGTTCTCCATCAGATTCAAGTCAGGGCTCTGGTTGAGTCTCTCCAAAAATGTTCATCTCACTTTCAGCCTGAAGAAACAGCTCGGCACAATTAGCAGATCATTTTCAACCGCAATCTGCTGGAAGTACACATAATTTTGTGCCAGACTGTATAACTTGACGTTCAGTTATTAGTTCCACGATGATGCGAGGTACTTCGTTTTGTTGAAACATTTGTTTACTTTCATCTTTATCTGCAGAACAAAAAGTAAGGTTGTCAGAAGTGTACAGATTTCAATTACAGTTTGCACCAAAGCCATCACTGCTGTTTATGGATATGGATGATAAAACAATTTAATTTAGGAAGCAGAGATTGAATTTTACTCCTCACAATATTACATTTTGAAAGAATAATGTGAGAACCCTTGCTGTGTCTCTCCAGGCTGATTATTCTCGGGGTGAAGTGTTTCACCGGGTGCCTGAATGTGCAGATTATAAGCAGTGGGAATCGTTCCAATAGAAACAGCTGGCATTGATCTGTAATAAAGGAGGAATGCAAACACCATGTCATGTTTAGCAAATACAAACTGACGTCCAGGATTTGTAATGTTTACGGTCAAATATAAGCTGCGTCCCATGGCTTGTTCTCACCTCCATTTAGCAATGATTCCGGTCAAGGTGAGCCGAATGAAGGGGAACAAATCCACCTGGAAGAAAACGCTTTCAACGTAAAGTACGATTCAGAAAAGTGAGGGGGGAAGGGGGGATGTACTAAAATAATTTGTGATGGGATAAAAAAAAATAAAAATTTCCCCACCGAGGCTGATCTCAACATGATGTTCTCTCTCACAGTAAGAGGAAAACATTGCAGCATATCAATGTTTTTTTCTCACACAGCTTTCGCTCCCAATCTCATTTTACCACAAACACTTCCTGCTAGGTTTCCTCATAAAAACAAGGAGAGAGAGAGAGAGAGAGACAGAGAGAAAGAAAGAAAGAAAGAGAGAGACAGCGGCAACATTTACGGGTTAGAGTGTTATTCCAGCCAAAGCAGAGCTGTCAGTCTCTTTATCTTTCTCTCTCTTTTTTTTTTTTTTTTTTTTACATTTATTGTTGTTTCACAGCGTGCCGAACCTGAACATATCTTTTAAAACCCTGGCCCTTAAAGTTCAACGTCAAACCGTACGGTTTTAAACCTGGTCTGTTAAATAACGTCGACTTTGTCTCTGTTGGGAGCAGCAAAGCCAGACACAGAGACTCCTTATCGGGCTGAACCGCCTGGGCCTTTGCTCTGGCTGACAAGGCTGCACAGAGACACGGCTACTACTGGGATCGGAGTAAATATAGAACAACAGGATGGGCTTCCTCTTTTTCTCAGTCCTCCCTCTCCACCCATCTGTTTCTGCTGTTTCAGAAGAGGTCTCGGTCGCACGACCCTTTGTAAAAAAACAATTTTATTATTATCATTATTACCATTATTTTGCGGGAGAACGTTAACATTTTTCGTCCATTTTTTATTTTTTTTTAAAGTAAAGAAATAAATAATAAATCATCAATATACCCTCAGGATCTGTAAGGTTGTTTTCTTTAATGAATTATAACCATGGTTCAGGGTCATGAAGGCTCCTTGGCCAATCCTCCAACACGTACAGAACCATATTAACCTGATTTATAATTAACAGCTTAACTGACTGGGATGAAGCTGAGAAAACTCAGATTTACACCAAAGGCCGTCAGGTTAAGAGGTGACAGTCCTCACTACGGCATGTTGCTTCCAGAATAACAATGAAAACCGAACAAGATACTCCAGGAAAACAAGGCAGGAGATGAATCAGCTGTCATTTCCTCTCTGGACAGAAAACAAGCGGTTTTACAGCCTGAAACGCAGCTGAACAGGGTGTTTATCTTTAAACTGGAACAATGGTTGAGGTCCTATTAGATCTCACTTTAGGTCCCCATTTTTATAGTTTCCCAGCATAGTTTTTAATACAGCCCTAAAAATAGTCGTTCCTTCCTGCTGAGATGTCAAGGTATCGCCTGTGTAAAATAACCCGAGCGATAACATTCGATATGAAGCAGGGGTCGGAATCGAAGCACAGTTTAGAGAAGCTGTGGCTGTTGATGACAGCCTTTGTTGTTTTCACGATGCAATGTTGTATGTCTGTCCGTGAGAAACAGAGGGAAGGAGCTTCTGTTCTCCTTACGCCACACCGTGCTGAAAGCTTTTACTGTTATGTCTGAATACTGTTCTACACAGGAGACATGGCATTGGATTAATAATGTAGCCTAATACAGTCTGAGGCCGCAAACTGCACCCGTACCAGTCTGCTCCTAATGTCTAATGCTGCTTTACATGATATAAAACACTGAATCATATGACATAAACTAAAGGTGCGACTATTAAAGTTAGTTTTTAAGTTAAGGTAACAATATAACCACTACTTTTTTTTTTTACTGTTTGTTCCATAATTTGTAGAAATGTCCTATAAACCTATCCAAAATGTCTTCCTTTGTGTCAGCCGTGTTGGTGAGCCCCCGTTTTCACTTGATTATTATTATTATTATTATTATTATTATTATTTATACGTTTCTGATGGTATGAAATAAAAATGACAAACTTGATCTTAGTTTGACCTCTACGTTAGGAAAATGCTTAATTAAAGTTAAACAGAAATGCATTAGAACAAATGTGCTGCGGAGAAAACGGCAGAAAAAAAATGTTTGAACGCATTCTCCAGTAAACACTCACTGACTGGCATTTGTCTTTTTTATAAAAATGGCTGCCATTTTATTTGTTTGTTTTATCAATTCTCTTTTAACTGTGAGAATTCTGTGCTCTTCCATCTGTCCATATGTCTAGCTTTGCTGAAACTGATATGCTGCTGTATTATAGTGCTACAGAAAGGCCCAATGTGTATGGTTGCTAAGCAGTAGATTATTTTCTAGGCTATTCCTCCTATTATAATTCATGTCCAATCAAGAACTTTGTTTCTCTGCATCTTAGAATCTGTCACCTTTCCAATAAATTGCTCTGACTGAGATTTTTTTTCTAGTTAAAGCATTGAATTAAGTAATAAAGTATCCCTTTTAAAACATGAATTGTTTTTATAAAGCATTAAATTTACCTAAATACATGAACCCAAAGGTCCAAGCCAGAGAGACCCAGTCTGATTTAATGTGTGACTATTATAAAGTATGGCAGTGAATGACATAGATTACCAAGATGTGGCTCATATTGATTATGGGTGATTATTGACCAACAAATCTCAGCCTCCATTTAATATTTCGGAGCAGCAGATGCATTCCTAAAAAGACTTTGAACAAGTTGGTTTACAGCCGAACAGAATTTGATATTTGATTTCATGTTGACCTTCTTTCAACCATCCATTTCTGCTGTTTGTTTTGCCCAACTGCGGCTTTTTTTTCCCCAAGCTTTTTTCTCATTGGACTTTCATAAGATTATAGAAATCTGTCCATGACATCGATACCACACTGTGGGATTATGCAAACGTGACTGACAGTCTGGGAGATCAAAAGTTATCTCTGCAGCATTGAATGACAGCAACGGTCGAGATGATTTAATTCAGTGGACACCATCTCCATTGTGGAAAGATGAGCTAAAACCAAAGAGAACGAGTCCATTCTATACTTTCCTATCAAATACAACTTCAGACCGCAACCCCTGTCGAAGCAAATAGAATTGCTACATTGGAGGGATGTCTAATCAAAAAAAAAAATTGTAAAGTTGTTGACATTTTTTTCCAGATCAAAAGGCAGAGAATAGTTTTCTATATTTGGAAATATTTTATGCCATTAAGAACAAAAAAAAAAAAGAAAAATCAGAACTACTACAGGACGTCCTCTGGTTTTAGGTGATCTTGGATTCTTTGAAGGCTGGACTTGGAAAAAAAAACTGAGAAGAAATAAAATAATTTTTAAAAAACCCTAAAACATTTATTCATAAGCTGTGTAAGATAGATTGTACAAAATTCTTCTTAATTTTTGCCATTAAGATACAGCTTATAATCTAATTTAACTGTACTTCAGAGCTTGGAAACAAAAGTAGTGATTTATTTATTTTCTTGACAAGACTTGTACTTTATTGGCCTTTGCATGTCGGGCATATCAAAATTACTAAAGTTATTCTTTATTTCAAACGGATAAGGCTTTTGGAAACTACATTTGATGGAATCTGTAGCTCTAAACTTTGCATTTCTGTTCATTCAAAGATCGTTTACCTCTAAAATCAGCAAAAGTATTCACAGTATGCAACCTCTTTAATTTTGGTGGGGTTTTTTTTGTTTTTTGTTTATTTATTTATTTATTTTTTCAACTTTTACAACATATTTTATTGGGATTTTATGTGACGGACTCATTTAATTTGAAGTAGATAAGAAATGGTTTCTGAATGCTTTTACACACAAAAACTCAAATGTATTTCCAGTACAACAAATGACTGACCATCTATCAAAAGGTGACGCCCATATTTTCTGACAAGGCTTTTTGATACACAGATGATAAAAAATCCTTCCTGGCATTTTAAAGAGGACAAGAAACATGGATGACGTGTTGCTTGAATGGAACCTGGAACTGCAAACCTTTAATAAATTGCACTATTGTCTGCCACAGCAGTTACCTGTGAAGGTTCACACTCATTCAGTCAATCTCAGTTTTGTTCACTTTCCGTAACCCCGACTCCCTGATTTGCTCACATTGATTTGCTCAAATGGCTCTGTGACCCACCTAGCATAAAGTGTGTTTGTAGGCCTGCTGTGAGACAAAGTGGGGTACTGAGCTCAAATTAGGTTTCCCACCAGCAGCCAATTTTACGCTTGGAAATAGCTTACAGTAAATATTTTTAGGGGCCGAAACCCAACATGCTCCAATCAACGGGTCCTTTGAAGGAGAGTTTTTTTTTTTTTCTTCGTTCAGGCTGAAGTGGCCCACGTTCTGCCTTGCCTCTCGACTTCCACTCGCCGGAGATAAAACTATGATGTGGCTGATACATACGGCGAGGGGGCCATCTTTTAACGGAGCCCGTCTGGGGCGTTTGAAAGAAAGTGCTGCTCGTTGTAGGAACAAAGTGGAGCCGAGCGTGTGATGGATGGGGTGGCGGTGCTCACGAGGGGAGCAGGGAAGATGAGAGTGCAGATTTTTGTTTGGAGGAAGGAGCTCTTTTCCGGCAGTCTCAGGCTTTGGCTCTGACACACTGCTCTGCCTGTTTTGTTTTTTTTTCTTGTTTTTTTTTTTTTTTTACACCGCACTGGCAATTAACCAACCTCTACTTACCAACCCACCATCCCAACACGTTTTTCTTTTCCTCTCTGTCTAACGTTTTGGCTCATTCCTCCCCTTCTTCGTCCTCATCTTGACTCTCATTCATCGCCTCCTTCCTTTAGCTCTGTTTCAAATCCCCTCACCTTCGCCCCCTTTTTTTTTCATACATCCCCAGTAAAGCATTTTTTTCTGTCTGCCGGTAGTATGGACGGGTGTGGGGTAGGCCTCCAGGTTTCCATAGTGATACTTTGTGTGCTGATGTCATTAGTATTGACGGTGTGTAACTAGGCCAAGCTGTCCGTGCACAGGGACTGATTTTGTTTACCTCAAACTTAAGCAAGTCACTTTCTGATTAGTGCGATGCTGCATACAGCGGCTCTCAACACTTCTTCTGTTACATAACTTCCTTTGTCTTCTGCCAGCTCACCGAGTTTAATGATACAACACTGTCTTGTATATTTAAAGAAAAGTATTCCTACCGCTTGAAACTTTTCACATTCTGTTGTACTACCACCACAGAATTCACCGTGCTTTACTGGGATTTTACGTGAACAATCAAAGTACTGAAAAATTATGAAAAAGCATGATTTTCTTTTTGTGCAATAAACTGTGAAACGTGGCGGCGGCAGCATCGTGGCTTTCTTCAATTCAGGAAGAAAACCAGCTAGAAGCTGCAAAAGTCTTGAAAATTGGACTTCACTTTCCAGCAAAACAGTGACATTCAGCTAGAGCTGCAATGTATAATTTACATCAAATCATGAACATTTTGAAAATTCATGGCAAGACTTATAAATTGCTGTTTGTATCCAAATTGACTGTGCTTGACGTGAATCCTAAATAATAATTGATTTAAAAAATCCACCCTCTAGCTGTGCATAGCTCAGAAAAAAGAAGTTACAGCTTAAATGGGCAAAATAAAATGACTCAACACAGTCTCGTTTTAGAGGTCCAGAGATGACAATCACATCATCTCAAAGTTTTATTTGTTAAGGCATATATTTTAAACCCATCTATCTCTTTAATTTTACTTCATAAGTACTCCCTACTCTGTGCTGATCTGGTCTATAATAAAAATCTCCATTAATCACATTGAAGTTTGCGGTTGCATTGTGACATGTGTGGCTCTTTTTGCAAGGCGCTGTATGTAAATGACTTTAATCAGTACTCCCACTGACGCTTTTTTGACTCATTCTTGACCTTAGTGCTGAATGATTTGGTTGCATGACTTTTTGTTTGCACGAGGAAATGATGTGACCGTAGAGCTCCTTTCCCGGCCTGACCATCACTTCCTGTCCTTCTGGCTTTTTCAGCGGCTTTCCTGCCTGAAAGAAAAGGATGTTCCTCCCACTGCCCCCCCTTTGCTCAACTCGTCTCGGAAATGCACGCCGGGCTGTTTATGCAAACACATGTTTCCTGATATGTTTGCGCTGACTTCTCAAATCACAAAGCTGCTCGCTGTACATCTTCTCCTTTCGGAAGCTGGTTTTGCTCAAAGCTAACAGGTTCCTACGCTAGAGTAATTAGTTCTGATCAGTTTCTGAAACTATCAACGGATAAAATATGAATCTCTTACAGATGCTGTCACACGCCACACAGGGAGACGGCATCTTCTACCTAGGAATGTAGAGCCATTTTGTCCACATCTAAATTTCTCTTTGTGGTTTCCTGTTATTATTCTTTCTTGTATTACATGATTGTAATACAAGATTGCAGATTGCCTCATGTACTGTAAACTTAGATGCTTGGTTGAAATGTAACCTGATGCCCCGACAGATAAACAGACATGGTCAGGTAACTTGTGTCACGAATAAAAAGGCTTCTCACAATTAATGGAAAGGTCTGGAAAGATCTGGAGTTAGATTTGTATAATTTTTAATGTCTGCATAAGCTCACATTAAAGACAAATGAGTATGATTTTTTTTAAAATCCCATTTTCCAAAATCCTAATCCTTAAATCTACATTACCTTAGTTAAGAAATACTCTAGCATCACTTTCTATGTATCTGACACTGTGTCATAAGTAATTTGATCTCCAACCGAGCAAACCCACCATAACGCAGTATTGAAACATTCAGAGTTACAACTTAGAAACATGGATCACTGCCAAAAAAACAAAAAAAAAACAAAGCCTGTCCCAGGTGCTGTCTGCTGCAAAAACCTGATAATAATATAATTTCTTGCCCAGAGGTGCAGATGCTTTTGTCTGCTGACAAATATTCACTCGTCTCATCGTGACGAACGCTCCGAGCGGCTCCGCTGGACGGTAGTCTGACCTAGTTTGTGATTAATTCATCTGATATTTTATTTTATTTTGCAGTCATAGGCCAAAAGAGTAAAATATGGACCTTTTTGAATGTTTTACTTTTGAAATAAAAAGGTTTTTTTTTAGGTATTGCACCAATCGCTGGAAGTTTTGTGCCTCTGTTACTTTCTTTGTATGGATTACAAGAAATATTTTTTTTGCCGAGTTGTTAGTTTGAGGCCTGTTCAAGCCCTTTTAGCATGTTGAAAAAGTCAGGATTTTGATAACGTTAGGTCTCATATGCCTTATGAGCTGACTCACTGTCGACCAAAACCAAGGAGGAGTTTGAGTAAATAAGGAGACTAGATACAATCAAAACGGGGTCAAAATCATTCAATTCAATGTGGCCGACTTCCTGTTTGTTGTAGAACGTAGGGAAGTTTTCTGTAGGTTTTAGGAAGTTTTACCAGTGTACCAAGTCTCATACCACTATGAGAAAGTAAGCTAAATGATAAATTATGAAACTGATTAACTGATTTGTGTGAAATTTAATTTAAGACCAAACAAATATTTAGAATATAATCAGACATGTCTGAAATTTTTAGTATGAGCCTCAAAGCACTCAGAATTTGAAAGGTGATGCTTTCTGTCATTTTTAAAGGCTTACAGTTCTCTGCACTTTCAAATATTTAACAGTCTGTGAAGAATAAGTGACAGAAAACAGAATAGTTCCCAGCCAGGAGAAGAAACAGTCACAGCTTTCTGCACATATGGACACATTTGAATACTTATTGAATTAACCCTTAGCGATGTGAGCACTCTCCCTTATACTAGAACAGATGCTCTATTTAAGTGGATTACCTGATGGACCTGGTCATCTTAATTAGATCAAATGTTGATTAATTTTGCTTTAATTTATGCATTAATATCATAAAATTCCCATCAGACACCCACTCATCACTTGAATTTTTGTGTTTTAATTTCGCTTTTAAACCAGCCTCTCACCAACGCAGAATAAAGAAACAGCATGACATCTGTGATTATGAAACCAAAATTTCTCAGGATAAAAAATAATAATAATAAAATATACAGTATATATAATATATGTATATGTACATATATTTATATTTGATCACCGTATTTTCTAAATTTTTAGAATTTATTAAAACCAGATCATTTTAACCATTTTTCACCCATATGAGAAATCAGATTGATTTGACTATTTGACTACCATGAATTTGTTTGGCAATAAAAACAAAAAAATGAGGCATTCATTAAGGGAGTCTTTGTTCCATAGCAGCAGAAGTATCTAAATATGCTGTTGGAATCGAGATGATCAGATTTCTTTCCTAACTGGCTAACGGCAGAGGCTCCAATTTAATTCAGACTCCTTTCAGATTGTCCTCCTTCATGCAGCAATACGGTTTTTAAAAGAGAACATCAAACTTTGTTGTACTCTTTCAATGAATAAAATAATGTAAGTGGCACATTGTGATTTTCATTCACTCTTCTGATCGTTCCTACTGACACTTAGACAAACACATCAGTTTTTGACTAGAAAAATATGCAGTACACTGTAGGATCCTGAAGCTTTTAGGAAGAAATTCTGTATTTTTTTAGATTATTTTAATCACCATGAAAGCTTAACAGTGTAACATTTCTTTCTAGCCAGCTGGTGGTGCTCTAACATTGCCTCCTCACCGCTAAAGCTTTTTGCTTATGAACTTTTTGTAGGACTGTCTGATCTCTGTGTAGAGAAGGAAGGAAGGAAGGAAGAAAGGAAGCAAGGAAATATAAAAAACAATGTGAGAAAGAAAAAGAAAGAATGAAAGAAACAATTAGAAATGGAAAAAAGTTAGCGTATACCTAATTCTCAGATTCGGTGAAACAGAACCTGTTTTTGACATAACGCCAGAATGATAAACACACAGATGGACACACCAGTTGACCTTTTGCGAGAAAATCTCCCCTCTTACTGCACTGCAAATGTCCCAATCCCCGAGGCTGCTGCACTGCCCGGGCCTCCTCCTCCTACCAGATCAATATATTGGAGCAATAAAAATTAAGCCCTTTCTAAATGAGAAACCGGCCCGTGGCGATTATTGACACGCTTCTATTAAAGTGGCAAGAATTTATCATCTCTGTTGGAGGGACTGTTCCTCTTCATGCGTGTGTTTGTTTGCCTTCAGTTGCTAGAAGACTGTGGACGGACAGCTTGTCACCCCATGGGCACCACAACGACAGCCTATCTGTGATCCACGCTGGCAGCTGCTCTGCCAAATGGGATTTTCCTGGAGATTACAGCCTATGTGTGACACTGGTGCATGTGTTTTTTGTTTTTTTTTCTTTGTTGTTGATAGACTGCATTATTGAAATAATTCTGTGCTCTGTGTGTGTCTGCTGGGTGTGCGTGTGCTTGTGTGTTTTTGGGGAGGAGGGGGTAGCTCCTGAGCCGAGGTGCACTGAGAACATGTTCCTTTGTCACATGGGGCTGGTTGGGACATGACTCAATGGCTGCAGGGAAACCTTCCTGGAAAGCCATAGTGAACAGAAAACAGGGGGAGGGAGTGCGATCGGATCAGGGCGTTTCTACACTGCTGCTGTTCTGATCGGTGATGTTAGCTCTTGCTGATTAGACTGTCTATTTTAAATGGCTGCCCACATGTGCCTGGTGTAAAAGACGGAGGTTTAACTGGTAATGTCTTTAGTTTGTGGTGAGAAAGACATGCAGTGTGGCAGAGAATGTTGCTGCTTTTTGGATGGAATTATCTGAAGTTAAAAAAAAAAATTCATAGTATTAGATTTTTTTTGTCCCTGAATTTGAATTGCAACCACATATTGAAGTTTATTGTGAATTTTATGTGATTTCCTACGACTATTGAGGAAAACACGGCGCTCCGTGTTTTAAAACAAGTACGGTGTGTTCAGGGCGATGATGTAAAAGTCAGTTTTTCTTTTTCTTCCACACATAGTCATATTGCTTGTGGGCCAAAAGATTTTGTTTTGTTCTCGTCTGGCCAGGACACACAGTAAAAATGCCAGTGTTGAATTAACGCCCAAAAGTGTCTATATGTGTCCAAGTCAGCTGGTGTTAAATTCAACACTACAGAGTGTCACATTAACATTTACAACGGTGCTGGTGTTAAAATATATTAAAAGTAACACCAGTGTAGTGTTGATCACAAAAAATAATGTGGTGTTGAAAAAGTAAATAATTGACCCACAAGGTGTCAATATCAATCAAATCCAGTGGAAAATATTCAAAACAACACACAGAAATGGAAAATTTAACTTTTCTCAAACCCATTTCAGTATTATAGACCAATGTTAATTTAACAAAAAATGGGTGTCTATCTTTTAACACTTTCAAAAGTGTTACTTTAACACCTGCTGACTTGGACACATATAGATACTTTTGGGTGTTAATTCAACACCGACATTTTTACTGTGCACCTGTGTTCAGAAAAGTCCAGATTTGTGGGGTGGATCTCTAATAGTGTCCTGTCAACAAATGATCCCACCTCACATGTGGATCTCGTGACGCCGTTTGTTCACTAATGTTCGTAGTTGTGGCATTTTGTCTCCATTTTCAGAAGTTACATTTGAACACTGCTATATGATGTTGTCACTGTTTGGAGTATAGTTTCATATTCTTAACCTTGCTATTGACGTCTCTACCCGTTTATCTGTCTGAAGCGTTCCTTGCTTTTTAATGATTTTTTTTTTTCACCAGACTGTGATTATTGTGAATCTCAAAAAGATTGACTCTATCTACTAATAATATGTCTCCATAAAGGTTTTTATTTAGCTGTGCTGGAGTAAAGTAAGTTTCAAACAAAGGATTTGAAAATCGCGTGTCCATTCACTTCACAATTATTAGCCGTTTCTTGTTTGTCTTTTCCATAAAAACCAGGAAGTGCAATGTAAAAAAGTTCACAAGGAGGGAATACTTTTCTAATGCGTGGATATGTTTTTTTCCTTTCTTTTTTTATGCCTTGTTCTCATCATGTACCTCTATTTCACAGAGCCTGTGCTTTGTGGAGAGCTGTCCGCGGTGCTGAACATAAGCTGTGCACAGATTCCCGGTTATGCGTAGGGAGGGCGGCGTTGCAGTCACTCACTAACCTGCTTAACCTACTTTCGACGGGCCGGTCTTTCATCTGGCCGCGTAAAGGAAAGTGCTGGAGGATAAATATAGCATACTTAAAGCCATAAACAACGTCAATGCGAGCCTTCCAGGCAGCGCGAAGGGCCTTTTCCTGCTTCTGCTGCCTCGCCTTTCTCATCGCTTCCTTTAACGCGCCACTAATCATGTCCGTAATGAAATCCAGCTTTCCTCCGAACATGTTTGTCCCATTAACCCAACTGGTAGAAAATGTGTTGGGATGCGCTTGAACCTCTTTTCTTTTTCTTTTTTTTTTATTGAGATGAATATGAGCAAAAATAATGGCGTTGTAAGATCTTAATTGTCCAATTACGTGGGCAGCTGTTTGTGCTGTGTTCCAATGGCAGTTCAATTGCTGTTTCCTAGCAACCAGGGCAGGCACAATGCAACGATTTTCTGTTAAGTGGCATCGTTTCCTCTCAGCAAGAGTACACTGTGTGTTCACTAAACAAATCGTAGCAGGCTGTGTGTGTGTTTGCGTGCGTGTTTGTGTGTGTTTGTGTGTCTGCATGCTTCTTCATTTCTCAGGTAGCTCTGCTTTGTTGCTCACATCATTGTGATGCAACATGCATGTTTCCTGATTGGCTTCCCATATGTTTAACACGTGCATCTGTTCATCCTGCAGCAGGACAAATGAAAGAGGCGAGCCGCTGCAAATGAAATTGCTACAGTTGATTAATTTTCATCCAAAAAGCTCTGTCCTGTGCTAATCATTGTACACAAATTCTTTTCAATTAATCTATTATCAAGGGAAGCAGGGAGAGTTGGGGGCGGGGGCTAGAGGAGAATCCAATCCTGCTGGTCCGAAGTCTCAGAGCAGTGGAGCATTAGTCTCATCCTGATGTAATTGGAATGACACCAAGAGTAAAGCCTGCTGATTTAAAGACAGCCTCCAGGCTTGATTTAATACCCTTTACCAAAACTATGAATCCATCTTTTTTATCTTTCTCATCCCGCCGCTCTCTCTCTCTCTCTCTCTGAAGCCCTCCCTCCCCCCACAAACTGCCTCGTGCTCCATTCACACACCTACTGCCATGCATCTCCATCTGTACTCTGTTAATGGAACAGAAGCGGCGTTTTATGGTATTAAAGAGCCAGAAGGTTATAAAGTTTAAGTGAAGTGTTCTATTCTGTTCTGCTCAGTCCTTGTGGCATTTACACACTCGAGCTGCTGTGTGTTTTACTTCAGCAGAGGTTATGATTTAAGAATGAATAAATAGCTCCAGGAGGGGCGGGGGGAGCGTGAAGAAAAGGGCAGGCTTTAGAAGGTGCACGCAAGGAATGGGCGATGCTTCTCAGAGGTTCACAGCCCCCTTTAGTCCCGTGACAGATGGACTGCCGGGGCAATCCTATTACCCCCATGTGTTTAGCTGCTCCTAATGCCAGGGTGGGATGCCTGGCTAATGAAAGGCAATGAAGGTTTTGGAGGGAGTATCTTAAGCTACTTAGTTATTATCATTGTGATTTGTTTGAAAACACAGAGACACCCTGAAACTAGTGACGGGGAGGAAAACATAGCACCCGCAACGTCAGCCCTGCGATGCAGGTTGTCTGTGTCAGATTGACGCAGAACCTAAATGGGCTTTACAGTAGAGATTCCTAACAGCAGATTTACCTTTCTTACAGCAGGGAGTTTTAAATGTGTATTTCCTTTCCTCGCAATCTTAAAACTCTTTTATCACTTTTTACTTCAAAAAAACCTCTTTCAAAGTACAGAATGTTGCCTTTATATTTATTTGTGTGCAACTTATATAGAATCTCTTTGACTGTAGGTATTCCCAGAACAAATTTCACAATCAGTGAGATTGTGCATGCTTATTATTGCTGCATCAGGATATGCATGTAGGCCTGTGGCCCATTGACTGTTCTTTGATCTCATTGCTAATTTCTTGAAAAGGAAAATTGCGTTTGTTGGTAAATAGCCTGGTTAAAACCAGCCTCTTGTTGTACCGTATTTTCTTCGTACAGAGGGTCTAGACTCTAGACCTGTGTCTCTTGACTCCAGGAAACGATTGCTTCCTGGAGCCTCTGTAGTCTGCGTTGTAGTCTGCCTGTAGTTTAGCAATGCCAGACTACAATTTTAAAATAATGCAGAAAATCAACATCATCGTTCAAACCTCCTCTTTCTCTTTGCTGACTGGTCCGGTAGAAATTCTAGTGGAGAAATCCCCCTCAATGGGATGAGAATCGAGCAAAATTGCGCATAAAGACAATGGGCTGGCTAGTTGGTAATGATTAGTATGGAACATTGGGACAGGAAGTGGTGAGATTTAACCTCATAACTTGTATTTTGGTAAGTAGTTTGCGAGCTTTCCAAACATCCGAGTCTCATGCATTTGTCCTGCTAACAAGACAGACTGGAACAAATGATTACATTTACCTCCCACAGGCTTTGTGGTTGAACGGACGGTCAATCTTATTGGGAAACATGCACTGGGCACAATATCACAATTGCTCCAGATTAAAAGTACTCAAATTAAACTCAAGTTTTATGATTAAACCTCTCCAAATGATCAAGTTAAGTGTGTCTTTGCTTAAATAAACTGGAAACGAGGCTGCTGCTGCATAGATTTGTGATAAATCTTGAGGAATCCTCTCAAGTATTGTTCCAAATAGTACATGTTGGCTTGGAGGCACGTATGGATGATAGAAAGATTTCTGCTTCTCACACTTTGCAGAATGTTTCCTCTTGGAGGACATTCATGTGGTGAAGAAGAGGTGTCTATGGTAAGATATGTTTCCAAGAGCGGTGCATGCAGAGTTCCACTGGGCATTGCAGGGCAGGCATGTAGGCGGGTTATTTTGAGCTTGAAGGAGGAAGGAGCTGCCAGTTGACGGTTGTAGGGAACGATAAAATATCCAGGTAAGTATTTTGCGGCAGGTGTTCTTGTTTATCTCAGTGAGCTTTCTCAGGGCAGATCACAAAGAGTCTCTCACAGGCTGACTTGGGAGGCAACACAGAGACAGAACGAGGTGAAGTATGGAAGACAAACACCAGAGAATTTCTCCGAGCCACAAGATCAACACCGAGCTGCTGAAAGGCAGCTCCTTCCATATCCTTCCTATGAGCCTGACGGGGAAATAAATGTATGAGATGCAGTCTGCGCCTCATCACACAAATACCTCAGAATCATTATACACCTCATAACAATTTCACACTACAATAAATAATGTATTGTTTTCTTATCCCTTTACACTATGCCCAGCTTCCATTTATTTTGGCTCTTAATCCAGTTGTTGTTGAAGTCCCAGTTGGTTTATGAAATATAAAAGACCATAACCAAATTCATAAAACCAAAACAGCTCTAAGCAATTCCCTGTCTGCAAATATTATTTATTGGAGTCATAAAAACACATTTCCTTACAGCAGACTGTGATTAGTTGTAGAAGATTACTTTAAATTGTTGGTTGTCAACATGGCTAAAACAACATTCTTTCTCAAGGGTAGACGTTGACGTATGGCTGCTAAGAAATGGCAGACAGGTCCAAACACGCAAAACAAGCCACACCAATTTCACTTTGTGTTTTAAAGAATCGTTGTGTAGATTTATTCAGCTCTGGTTTGTTCAGGCTAAAGATGTGATTACTAGAGGTAATCGAGTAAAGTCCAGACTCAGCAAACAAAAAAATTAAAATAACCCTTTTGTCTAGTTCCTTGTTTAGGAAGTCACAACAGAGATCACAGATATGTTTTGGTGAGTTAATATCTCCTCATACATCTAAATAATTATCAAGTCTAAAAAGCAAATGTACGAATTAATGTTTTTGTGTTTTCATTGGTAGTTTCATTATTTACACTTATTGAATTTAAACCACTGCTAATGTAACGTTAAATTAAATAGATTTTAGATGATTTACCATACTGTCGTATCCTTTTGACTTAAAGGATAAAAAAGTCAATATTTTTACCTATTTAAGCCCTAACATCATTATCCGGTCAATACATTATTGACTGCAGTCATGAGATATGAGGTAATTGCAGTGGATGTATGTTGTTGCACAGCTGCTGGAATATGCAGACCCCATATGAACGTACACACGTCGCTTGGTATGCAGGCAGCGTCTTTACCGCTTGCACCCCCACCCTCCTGACTCACACCTGCATCCTGCCACAGGTCAAACAATTACTACACATCAGAGAAACCAATTGGGCATGACTAAAATATAATTGCCGTGTGACTTTGTCCTTATGTTTGGTGTTGCTCGAGCCTAATTTAACCCACTTTGTCCAAACGGTCGAGGAGAATCGAGGACACGCTCTCCAATTCTGGTGGCCCCCCGAGCATTTCCTGCAAAGTCTGATGCGCCGCAAGAGCAGCCGCGGATGCGCCGGCGCCATTTTCATAGCTGGCAGAGTGGCTGATGGGGTGTAATGAGAGAGAAAAGTGGGGTAACAAAGTAGAACAGCTTGTTGGAGGTTCTGAGGTTATGTTTTTTTTAAAAAAATGAATCTGAAAATGAGACCTTGTGATTGAACCATTTACAGAGTAAATGCAGTGCTCAGAAGGCTTTTTACATACCACTTGAACCCTATAATATTTTGTCACATCCTCCATAGGGATTTTTAAGATATTTTAGACTGCAAGCAAACAAATCAGTGATGCAAAATTGTGTAAATACAAATCAGACAAGCGTGGCAAGGATTTGTTCGGTCTCTAAAAAGCACATTGGGAAGTTTAACTTCCATGCGATTCGACATATTAAATTGATTATTCGTGACCATGCTTTGATATTAAACCATTGAATTGGGACTGTATCTGTATATTTAGAAGTGTTGTCTTATGTGAGGATGATGCATTTGAATTAGAGGTGGGCGGATCGATCCAACAAAATACCAAGTCGATATCAGTATCGGATCAATATTGGCATGGTGAGATCAATACTTCAGTTTCAGATTTTCTTTGGATATCTTTAGTTCAGTTTTGTATTGTAGTATCTCAACTCTACCTCTAAAATAATTTCTCTTTTGATTTACTTTCAGCTGCTAATGTTTTTCACTTTTATTTAAATCCTATTAATATGTTTTTAAAGTGCAGATAAACTGCAGATTCTCCAAGTTTTGCTGTAATTCTTTCTGTAAACGGTTCGGAACTCATGCAATCTGGAATTTTGAATACTTGGGTGTGTACAAAGAAATACACGGGTAAAATGATGATAGTGATGAAGTAGTAGTGCTCCTAGCAGCGTTTTTTTTTCCAACTTACTCGTTTATAATTCATGCAGTGCTCTCTGCTCCCTCTTGCTGCTCCTCCAGTCGTGCATCCCTTCTTCGTCACCTCCCTCCCACACCCCCCAACTCCACCAAATCTTACAAAAAAACTGAAACCTCTCATCCGTGTGGCTTCATTCTGACGAGGGCATTGTTTCACTTTCAATTTCCATTCGCTCTGCTCGGCTGTAACTTAGTCTTCGTGTATTTCTTTTGTCCTCGTAAATCCTGTTTAAATATTGATAGAGATGGGGAGTCGGAGCCGGCCACTCGGTTAGAGCTAAGAGGGTCAAGGATGGCAGCATTTCTCCACAGATTTCATTAGAGAAGCACAGGAGTGTAAATACAGAAACATGGGAATCGGAGGCCTCCCACCCTCATTGCTCCCCCACCCCCATGGATAATGCCCCGTAATGTATTCAGAGATGGAGATGGAGGTTGGAGGGTGATGGAGTGTAAAATAGCACATGTAGGAAAGTCCCCCCTTTCTTTTTTTTTCACCTATGAACAGCCCACCACCTTCACAGCCAGATTCCCATTAGTAGAGGAACTGAGGACCGCATGTACAAATTGTTCCTGCGGATTAGACAGTTAATGCATTTAGGAGAGAGGACTCCGCAATCTCTTGATTGCTGCTTCTGCACCATGCAGGGAAGATACCCAGTCCCTTTGTGGAAACAGAGATTTAGAGTAAAGTGAGTAGATAAGGGCGAGGATGAACGACACACTGATGATACACACACACACACACACGCGCGCTCATCAGAAGATTAAGGGTTGACCAAGGAGGCTCGATGTGTGCCCCGTTATTAAAGTCAGCATGGAAATTAGATCTTTTCAAAGAAAGAGGAGCAGACGGTCGACCTCGCTAATCTTATTAATAAGCGTCTGGCTTGTTTTCAGATTCTTACTTTTGGTTCTTTTCCTTCACGTCCTAAGAGCACGAAATAAAAATCGCTCTGTGTTGTGGAAAAGCTAAACCTAGGCGCTTTCCTTCAGCGGGGGCAGGAATGTTGGCCGAGAATTGTTTACAGAAAACCTCTAAGAGGCTTCAAAAGAGATTTAGGCATAAGTTTATTATCCAGTAGAACCTCAAACGTTTCCTAAAGGGGCAGTATTATGTAAAATCAACCTTTGGAGCTCTTTTATCATGTTTGAATGTTATTCCTTCATCAAAAACATTCCCTGAGTGTTGTTTTGACTCATTTATGCATTATTGAGAAATCTTTAAATCTTCCATGGCAACCATTCTGGTTGCCTGAACGCTTGGTCTCACTGAGCTCCGCCTGTATTTCCACAAAGCTCCTCCTCCTCTGAACTTCCACCTTGCAGAGCTTCTCTCCCTCCACTCAACTCCTTCAGACTAGCGGCAGCAGCAGTTAGCAAACACTTGGTGAAACTGCGGCCCCCTTTTTAAAAATGCTAGAAATTCAAACATTCAGAATGACCTAATCAAAGTCCAGACCTAAATTCAATAGAGAACGCTGCAGTGCTCTAAACTGATGTCAACAGATGTTTTCTATCCAACCTGACCCAGGTTGAGTTGTGCAGAAGAGAAAAATCTGTTATGTTTTATCCTTCCTCCCCCCCAAAAAAACAAACCAAAAAACCAATGTACAGATGTACACAGTAAAAACGCCAGTGTTGAATTAACACCCAACAGTGTCTATATGTGTCCAAGTCAGCTGGTGTTAAAGTGACACTTTTGAAAGTGTTAAATTTGTTTTGTTAAATTAACATCGGTCTATAATACTGACTGGGTTTAAGAAAAGTTAAACTTTCCATCTCTGTGTATTGTTTTGAATATTTTCCACTGGATTTGATTGATATTGGCACCTAGTTGGTTCAATTATTTACTTTTTTAACACCACATTATGTTTTGTGATCAACACTACACTGGTGTTACTTTTAATATATTTTAACACCAGCACCGTTGTAAATGTTAATGTGACACTCTTT
The DNA here is from genome assembly GCA_033032245.1 of Poecilia picta. NCBI lineage: Eukaryota > Metazoa > Chordata > Actinopteri > Cyprinodontiformes > Poeciliidae > Poecilia > Poecilia picta. The sequence continues at coordinate 23,202,868 of CM065362.1, forward strand.
AGTGTTGAATTTAACACCAGCTGACTTGGACACATATAGACACTATTGGGTGTTAATTCAACACTGGCATTTTTACTGTGTAACAGCAGTAAAAGGCGGATCTACAACGTTTTTCCTTCCAGCTGGGCAGGCAGCACTGTGCTGTGTGACCTGCTCTTCCCTGATTTCTCTGAATCTGATCTCCACGCCGTCTGGCCAAAATGTCACCTATACCTTAAAGTCCTCTCCCTGCCTGCATGTATAGCTTGGCTGCTAGAGATGGCTCCAGATGCTAAGGAGGGTCCTCTGCTCAGTCAGGAACAGAGAAAGCATCCCCCTGCAGTAACAGCAGCAGCAACAGCAGCGGGATGTTGAGGGACCAGGGAGATGCTGATGTTTCAGTTTCAGGCAGACAGTGGAAGAGTTTTTAAAGTCTTTCTCGGATGGTGGCGACTGCTGGTGGGTTTTTATTATTTGGGTTTTATTATTATTATTATTATTATTATTATTATTATTATTTAAAGAGCCAGATAGGCAGCAGGCAGCAGGGAGGGGCCCCTGCTCTGCTGAAGCGCAGCAGCAGCAGCAGCTCCAGTCCATCTCTGCGCTAAAAGCCACAGTGAGTCAGCTGAGCTGCGCGCAGGTCCGCTCCGATGAATGAATGACAGCGAGAAGGAGGCGAGGCAGCCGGGAGGCGCGGAGAGGAGAGGAAGAGGGTGTCTGTGGGTTTGGTGGGGGGTGGGGGGGGGGGGGAACCCTGCGTGATCTGGGATGCAACTCTGGAGAGTCTGGCATGGAAAAGCCGAGGTACCGGAGCGAGCTTGTTGACGCATAATCCCACCCGCCCCGCTGGCACAGGGAGGGGGGGGGGGGCAAATCTAGCCTGAACTCAAATCCTTCAGAAGAGATTTACGGAGCTGCCGCTGCGGGTTCAACCTTTCAGAAGACGCAACATTTCTCTCATTTTTCCTCCTCCTCCTTCTTCTCCTCGCTCTACCTCCTTCGCATGTTACCTGGTGACTTATCTACTATTTTTGCTTTTTCTTCTTCTTCTTTTTGGATTCTTGAACCAGAAGACCAAATGCGCAGTAATAAGAATTAGTCTGTATAATAATAATAATAATAATAAAAAAAAAAAAAAACCTTCAACTGGCACCGATACGATCTCTCTTCTCTGGATTGATACGGCGCGGACCGGACCGGACCGGACCGGACCAGCCTCACATAACCCAGGTAGTATTTGATCTCGATCCGCGTCGTTTGTCCACCCGGGGATCCGGATCCACGATGACAGGCCCCCCGCTGGTCCCTCGACCCGCCTGCTGACGGTACCGGGCAGGATGGGAGCAGGTCTGCCGCTATTAGGATCTCGAACCAGCCGATTCATCAATGGAGGAGGAGAGTGACACCCGGAAAATCAACAACAGCTTCCTTCGCGACCACAACTATGCAACCGAAGGTATTATTATATTTTTATGGACCGATTTCATGCTGGAGGGAGGGAAAAGTCTCAAAATAAAAATCCATTGTAGCGACATGAAAATGAACGCATAAGGGCGTTATAGGGAACTTTTTTAGACACTTTACTCCACAGCGGTTGAAAGCCAGGTGGAGAAATGAATGTAGCATTCTGGTTATATAAAGATCCGTCTTGTCTGTGGTGTAACTGGACATGAAGAGGTGGCTTCCAGTCACACCTGCTATTTTAGAATGACCAGAGGAATTAGGACATCTTGGGCAACAGGGGATTAAACCATCCTGTACTGCTGCTCCTCTAATCTGGATGTGATGCAGTTTAAATAATTGGAGGTGGGGAAATGTGGGCTTTCCTCATTCACTTGTTGAGATTGGTTACATGGAAAGAGTCTTAATTATGGGAATGTAACACAATGAAACATGTGCCAGTGTCTCCCTCTCTTATGTAGAAATATACGCATATGGTATTAGTGTACATGGATTCATGCATTTGCAGAAAGCTGCTTTCTGCAAATGTCAATGCTGCTGGATGTTTTCACAAATTCTTTCATTTTTAAAATATCTATAAAACATTCGGAGTGACATGGCAATGTGCCATCATACCATCTTTAAGTGATCCTGAAATACCACAAACATTAATGTGTCAGAACACATACTGTGAATATTATATGTGGTTTGTTTTGGATTATTATTATCTACCAGGCCCATTTTAAAGCCAGTTTCACACGAAGTCCAGAAAAGCGACATACTGGAGACCTGTTTGGATGCTAAATGTTACCCAGCCCTGCATCAGGATCTTTATGCAAATGACCTACAGACCTAAATTTTACGGGAAAGCTGAATTTCTAAGGATGTGCTTTGCTGCAGGGTGGGTCAGAGCCACCGCAGATTCTCCTTCTTATTATTATTCTTCTTCGCTTGCCTTGACCCCTGAGCTCAGGTTACAGGTGCCACTGCAGGCCAGAAGGTGGACAAAGTCAGAGCGTAAAAAAAGGGTAAAACATCTCCCATTCTCAGATGTTTTTTTTCCCCCCTCTGCTTCTTCCAAATATATGGGTGGGGGAGCCCCATCATTTGCTCAGATTTGGCACTTATTAGATGATTCCCTGTCACTGCTAAACACAGTCGCTGCTTCACAGCGAGAGAAGGCGAAGTGGGGGTGGGAGTGATGGATATCTTTGTTTGATGTCTGAGCTGGGATGAAAAACGGGAGGGGAATCTTCTTCCTCGCTCCGTCTCGCTCTTTTTCAGCGTGTGTCGTGCATGCGTTAGATAAAGGGAGCGGAGACGAGGGTTGCACAGATTGTAAAATGAGTCTCCTTGAAGAAAAGGCCTGCCTAGTCTGAGGCCCATCTGTGCCTTTCGCACATCTACTTTTGTCTTTTTTTTTGTGTCTTTTACGGCTGCTGTTTACGACCGATTGTCAGACGTCATGTGTCATGGACAAGTGTGTGTGCGCCTGGGTCAGAGTGTGTGCGTATCTTTTAGGCGCTATGAAGTCAGTCTGAGAGCCAAAGATCACCGCATAGGCCAGGGTTGGGTCCACCGCCTGAGCTCGTAAATTCACCAAAGTGCACATGTTCTGCTCAGGTCCATTCTCTTCAGACCACACACACTCACACACACACACACACACACACACACACACACACACAGGGCGGTGAGAGCTGGTCGGGTTTACCCTCGGGCTATTTTAGTCCATGACAGCAGGACACTTTAATGATGTCACGTTTTAATGATGTCACTCATGCCGACCCTTGTCTAGCACCAATCCCACGCCTCAGCGGATCCATTGGTGGTTACTAATATGGGTCGGCCACCCTGAGCAGGGTACAGAATCAAGTCGAGAAGGATGGCTAACGGTTTTTCAGGAAGGGCTTCTGGTCAATACCTTGCTTCGCTCTCTGAATGTCTTCAGCTTGGATAAACAGAATAACTTTTCTTGCAAGGTGAAGAACAAAAAAACTACCTAGGAATTAAATGTGGCCTGGTAAAAATCAGCTCCTTGCTCTATGTTTTGCTTCATTCAAAGCGTCTGGACTCATGGTTATTGAGAAGTGATTGCTTGCTGGACGTGTGGCCTCAGATGGAGTTTTAATTTTGACCCAATTCTTAATGTTTGTGACGTGTGACGCCAGATTTGACGCTATGAAGCTTATACCGGAAGTCGCCTGTAGTGTAAAACACCCCCAGCCCCCCACCCACACACTGTGAAACAGAAAGAGATGCTTGTTAATGTTACAGCTCATCGTTCACAACTTCTCCTTCTGTTCACTCATTTCTCTGGTTGAAACTCAGCCGGAGAACTCGAGCTCAGTGGGGGAAAGCCCAGACAGGAGAAGATGACGGCCAGGCCAGCTTGGATCTAGACTTTTTGAATTGAATGACGCATCTAGAAATCAGCTGATGACCAGAATCAGATGATCTTCAGCCTGGCCACCCCCTGCAAACTGAAAATCAATATCTCTCTTCCAGTCATTAGCCCCAGCATAGCGAAGTGCCTCCAGGTCGCACTCCTCAGAACACGCTTCACTATGAAAGTTTTTAATGAGGGAGAAGTCTAAAAATCAGAGGGAGTACAAAGGGTAGAGAAAGTTATTTTTTTCTAAAGAGGGTTTTTTTTAGCAGCTGCTGGTCAATTTGCTCCTTTGCCATTTGATGCTTTTGCAGATCTGGCTATTATAAACCTGCCTGCCATAGTATGACAATTAATCCCCTCTTCTGGGGCAAATAGTGGAATTGGCAATATACAGCTTGGACTTGATTTGAGGATTTTTTTTATCCTCTTGAGTTTTCAACCTCTATTTGTCGCCTCAACTTTATTTTGCCAAGACTATGTGCACAGACACAGACAGGAGAAACTGGATTTGGAAATACTGGCAGAATTTTAGAAATCTGAAAGTTAAGGCAGGGATCTGCGTTGTCTATAGCTCAATGGAATTGAAAATGGTAGCTTAAAATAATTTTTTTGTCGTTTTAAACTTGTGAAGCCGTGTTTTACTGAAACCCCATTCTCTGTCACACACTGTGTGACATCATCTCTGCTCCTGATACGATTTTGACGCTTTTATTACAGAGAAAACTTAGAAGTTGAATAAACTGAGAATCTCCGAGCTGGTAGAGCAGGTCAAAGCAGAACAAAAACCAGAGACTGGAAATTGGTCAACACAGCTCAGTATTTCCTAAATCCTTACACACTGGTCGTTTAAAAAAATCTGCCTTAGTTTTGGAACTGCTGTGTCTAGACATTAGCTTCAACTTTTATTGAAAACTAAACTGTTCATATAAACTGAAGACCTTCAGAGAGAAACTCACTCTAGCTAATATACTTACACCCTCTTCATATAATGGATGAAGTTTTTCAAATAGCAACACGGTGTGCACAAAAATGTAAATAGATACCCCGCTGTGAGGCAAGACCTAACGTAATGTCTGCTTGGATATTGATTTTTGATCCCTTACAATTTAGTCGCCGGAACACAGTGACCTAAAGATCCGTCGGTGGGGACACATGATCCCTTCCCTTCCACCATCTCTTTCCTCCACCTTCCATTATCTCCGTCTCTCAGATTTTTTTTGCCGTTTTGCATCCCTTTGATGCGAAGCTTGTACAAGCCCACGCGTGACCTCTTCAGCCCCGAGAATACTGACGCAGTTTTCTCACAACCTTTGCTGCTGCCTCCGATGAGAGCTGAGCGGGTCCCGGTTGCCCGTGCCAACGCAAACGGCCTGGGGCCACACTTTAGGACCGCGGCATGAAAAGACGTAGCCCACCATACCCTTAGGTCCCATCCATTATTCACTAAGAAACACTCAAGCCGCAGAGCCCTGCCTTCTCGGCTTCGCAGTGTGAGGAAGACACTGCGCATACGTGTGTGTGTGTGTGTGTGTGTGTGTGTGTGTGTGTGTGTGTGTGTGTGTGTGTGTGTGTGTGGTGGGGGGTTAACGTTGCGGTGGTGGCGGGGGCTTAATGGCAAGCTGTAAAGTTGGGGGGCAAAGAGGGGCAGCGAGTCGGACTCTTTCTTCAGCAGCTCCTTTCATCCCCTGATTAGCTTCTTATTAAGTCGGGGGCGCTATGAAATTTTAATGAGAATTTATTAAAGAGTACCCGTCGTGTTGCAACTGCAGCATGATGACAAAAAAAATGCCCCATTTTCTCCACTGTGATACGGCTTCCTGCACAGCTAGCGGCTGATGCAGTGAGCTCGAGTCGTTTCCCGGCCCAGTTGTTGTTGGCGTTGTTTGACCTTTCACGAGTTTGTGACGGGATGCATTTGTAAGTTTTGATAGCTAATTCCCGCCTCCTGCCGAGGAAGCGGCATCTCTCCCCCAATCCCTATTGTGTTTAGGTGAAAAGGTCAACAAAAAAAAAAATAATAATAATAGTGAAAACAGTGTTTCAATCTGTGCTGCAGACGTCTGAATCATCGATTCACAACACCAGGATGAAAGAGATTGCAACAAGGCAACCAGGGGAAAAAAAAGAGAGAGTAGCTGCTCTTGTTTTGGTGGTTGATCCCAATTCCACACACCCTCGGATCTCTACCATCCCCCCCTTCACTCTCAATCTCGTCTCTGTTTTCAATTTCTGACAGAATACCAAATAAAACAGCATTTCAAATGATGCCTCACGGTATTCAGCAGTCAAGCTGAACCGATTTCCCTCTTGGCACCAGTTTCTCTGCTCACTCTTGTCCGTTGTTTCGTCTGCCGTCAGATGTGTGCCACGGCGACGTGTTAATGAAGTGTGAGAAGAGGAGCTGAAACACGTCTTGGCCGTTTCGACTATTTTTTTAATTTATTTTTTTTAACTCCCTGAAGTGTTATGACACTGGGAAAGAAACATAAAAATCAGTTGGTTTTGCTCAAAGATACAAGCACAAAAGCTTCCTCAGAAGGGGGAAAACAGGCACGGCGTTCACACACACCAAGCATCGGTCTCAAAGGGCTGATCCTGGAGAAACCAGGTTAATTAGCTTGTTCTCCCCAGATCTCTACAAAGAGAGTCATGCTCTTCAGATGAAGGGAGCTGCATTGTGCTCTGCCGCTTTGTGTGCGACTAATAAAGCCCAATAAAGCCCTAATCATATGTCTGGGCACCAGGTCGGTAAGGCATCGGGGCTTTATTCAAAATTCTGATTGATCTCCATTGTCGCTGGTGTAAAAAAACGCAGCCATTATCAGCTGCCGTAGTCCTGCAGAAGTAAGGTCTTTATGTCCTGACACGAACAGAAATCACGAGGTTTTGCGTGTTTCTGGAAGAAAGGAGCGAGTGTGGTACATTTCATGGATGATCAGCGGCGGAACAATGCCGGCAGGTGGAAAGAGACTGCGAGAACAGACCAGAATTATCCACCCGGTCTTATCCTTTGACGCAGGCAGCTCAGCACAAGTGATATAATCCTCTCCTCTCCATGTTTCCTAATGCTAACAAAGCTTTAGCACGCCACCACGTTGCTCACGTCCCTTCCCTTCTATCTTGAATTACAGCACACAGCTTACGCAACTAGATTTCCATGCAGTTGTGGGTTTTTTTTTTGGACTTGTATGTCTTACACAACCTCCCAATGTTGATGTATCGAACCTCTGTTTGTTTGGGGGTTTTTTGTATTTGCTTTTCCACCAGGTCAGGATTACGCCGTCCCGAGGTTAGCCGGGTCACTCCGGTTTTAGGCCTCAGGGTTATCAAGCTATCTAAAGGGAACGGCTCTGTCGTTTATTTCGCCGGATCCTTCCTGTTACTCCTGCGCCTGGGTGTCTATAAAATACATTCAATATGCTTCTGGATCCCCCTGCATTGTTTTCATTCCAGAATCAATGCATATCTGTGTTTCCACCCTACTGGTCGGATCGCTGGCCGTCAATATTACATGCTGAAGGGGGGGGGGGGGGGGTGGATTGTATTGGCGAGCAGAAACTAAAAGAAATCTGCTTCACAGTGGAGTTTTTTCTTTCTCGTTTGTTTGTTTTTTTTTTAATTCGGTTGTACGTACAGACATTACAGCAGAAGGCCGACAGCCTTGTCTGCATTATTACTGTTGATGGATGTGTGCTATCCCAAGCATCCCCTCTGCAACATCAAGAAGCGCTGACCTGTCTTTGTTAGACCTGGCTAGCCACAGGATTTATGGGCTTCATCTGGTTATGGTCTGCTGATACGGCCGTGTGTGTGTGTGTGGATGTGTGTGTAAGTGTGTGGATGCGTAAGAGAGATAGAGACAATGTGTAAGTACGCATTTGATCAACTCAACCTCCTGGATTCTGATTTCTCCCGTCCATCTTGATCCCGCCGACCCTCCTGAGAGGGGAAGTCTTTCTCTACGATCCCGACCGCAATCCTTGTGTTTCCCCAAGAAGAAAATTCAATTTTTGCCAATTTAAACCAAATTCCATCAGTGTCTCAGGCTGGCTAGATTAATTTTCCTCATGTGGAGTCATTTGCATGCAGAAAAACTCATCTATCTGTAACGCTGCAGCGAGTTTCCGCCTCGCTGCCAGGGAAATGATTGAAAGACGTACCCGTGTGTAAACTGGTTAAATGGCATCCATCAATTACTGTTTCCTCGCAGTGGGTTAATGTGATGATGATGAGCTAGATGAGAGACAGTGAAGAGGGATCAAGAAAAACAAAAAAAAGATAGAAGTATGTAGAACTACACTGAAATATGAATTAATTTTAAAAATGCCTTTTTTTTCTTCGGAGGAAGAATGCTTTGAGAAGTTATGGTTTCAAAAACTTTTTTTCCTCCCATTTTTAGTAAAATACCAGAGAATGTTTCCTGGTGGCCAGAATTTTCTTACGCTGCTTGAACAATGGATTAACTTGCATATTGCTGCACACTGCATGCCAGCAAACTGAAAGTAGCTTTCCATGTGTATCCTGCACATTAATGTGGCCATTTGGAAATATTTCCAGCCACTAAAAACACAGACAGCCATGGTGTGAAAACTGAAACCCCATCACTTTTATCTATTGAAATGCTAAGAGTGTGCATGGGTGTATTTGAGATTCTCATGGTGTGACAGTCTGGAGTAAAAACATCATGACTTCATTTTATACGCAGAAAACTTTTAAGGAAAAAATATGTAAGAATCAATTCATTGCTAATTCTTGTTACGTAAACAAAATCGACTTTTGTTTGTCTAACACGCTGGCTGCTCATCACACTGTCTGCTAATGTAGCAACGTTGCATTCAGCCGCTGAACAGAAATCCCACTCAACACTAACCAGCTGTTAAGTTTCATTCACTCTTTCATGGGAGCAAGTGTCTCTAAAACAGCTGAATTAATTTTTCTTGTGATTGAGGAGAAAGTCCAGTTGTCTTCTATCAGTCGACTGGAAGTGTGTGGCAAATGGGAAGGTGGAGGAGGGCAACACTTTATTAATCTCAATCCAGCCACAGACAGCTCCAGTCCCTCCAGAAGTGGTTTATGCACCTCAGTGAAAGGGCTATAAACCTGCAGCATGACAGAAAATCTCGTAAAACATCGAATAACCTGATATTAAAATGTTCCATGGCTAGCTAGTTTTGTTATGCAATCAGAGAAATACCTTGTAATTCTGACAAAATCCATTATTGTGGTTTACCTGAGCTCCTTAGGGTGAATCCAGTTTTATACCAAATAAATAATTGTCTCCCTCTGTTAGCTCTATTTTGTGCTCCATGTTCATCACCATCACATCATGTCTGGAAGCAATACTTGATAAATGTCATTTAGCTGGTTCATGAAAGTGTGTATGCTTCAATCATTTCTGTGGTCTCTTTCAGTATTTTAATATTTTGGCAGGTTTGAATTCATAACCGGTTCAATTTTTAAGGTAACTGCTTCAGGTCTGACTATGATTGTTACGCTACGATAAGCTCTACTTCTGTGAAGCTGCTGACTACAGATTGTATCTGAGCAGATAGCCTTACTAACTAACTAGCTCATGTCAGATTTTTATATGTGTGTTACTCTGTCCAGATCATCTTTGCGAAAAATGTTGAATATTTTAATTTAAAAAATACTTGAAAACGGCTCCCATAGCAAGAATAATGATTGCAGTTTTAAAACTGTAAATGAGTTTGGTGGCAGTGAAAACTGTTGTTTAAAACGACCAAGATTACATGATGCAACTATTTATTTCACTTCTTTAACTTTAGCCCGGTCTGTAATTAGGTCAGAATTTGTCTGCCATGTAAAAGGCTCAGTAGCATCTCTAATCAAATATGCTCAGCATCAGCCTCCTCCTCATGGCTTTATCAACACGGGATCCTGAGGATCCCTCTGGCCTCATCTGCGAATGTCTCTCTCTCTCTCTCTCTACCAATTAATGGAAACGAGCAGGGCTCGTACACGCTCACGCGTCTGTGCAAAAGCCCCGACCTTTCCAGTCGTTTTCAGCATGCAGAGATGAGCCCGACTACAGGGACTCTATTGTCTGAAGCCGTGTGCTGCAGCGAGACGCCCTCGCTCCCCCAGACACGCAGGCAGCTTTTTCACTCCATTGCAGCACTTTCCTCTTTCTCTGTGTGTCTGCTGAATTACAGCTAGCATCAGCAACTAAGTCTGAGAGCTATTGGCACAGACACACTCGCGTACGCTCCGCCGCTAGTGATGGAAACGGTTGCCATGGAAACATCCCCCTTCTCTCTCTCTCCGCCCTCTCTCTCTCTCACTCTCAGCGCTCCACCAGCAGCAGGTCCACAGAGGGCGTGGGGAGGGGGTGCGAAACAACAAACGCTCTCATTTTCCATCTTATATTACTGTTACTGCTAAACCAAAGGGCTTCCTCGACTGTAGTGTGTGTGTGTCAGTGTGTGTATTTCAGAGAGAAAGACACAGACACAATGCTCTGCCTTTTTAGCCTGAGGCTGTGCAATAATTACAGTCACCATTAGCCTCTGCCTAAATCCAGGCAGCTGTATGTCAGTGAGGAGGAGAGGAGATGATACCTCTAGGGTAAGGTGTCTGTTATTTACTTTTGGGGAGAACTGCAGGTATGCAAAAGCACACAGGCATCTGAAACAGGCTTGGATCAGCTACTGGGCAGCGTGGAGTCCCAGGCAGTTGTAGCGATAAGGAAAGAGCAAAAAGTACAACTACAGTTAAAAAAACAAAAGAAATGACACAGATTGTTTCGCTTTAGCCAGACAAAAGCCTGAATTGTCAAGCGGTGAGTCACGCACTGGTTTCTCGTAACCTATTTTCCACCAAACTGGGTTTCTGTGCCAAATGGTCCTTTGTGGGTTGGTCACAAGAATCCCCTTCTCCCAATTTTTTCCTGAAATGTATTCTAGAAATCCCTCTTCTAGATCTCCCCTGTAGGCCTTTTTTTCTCCCCTCTCTCTCTCTGCATGTCTGGTTGCTCCTGTCCACACTGACATTTCCTCCCTCGCTCTGCTCTGCTTCCTGTGTTCCAGCTGACATTATCTCAACGGTGGAGTTTAACTCGACGGGGAGCTGTTGGCCACCGGGGATAAAGGAGGAAGAGTGGTTGTCTTCCAGAGGGAGCAGGAGGTAGGAAATGCCAACAATTCAATGCTAATTGTGCTGCCCTTTTCTGCTGAAAGCGTTTGACAGACTCGTAACGATTTAGCTGGATTGTTTGTTTTTGGTTGGGTGTTCAAATATGAAAAGAAACGCTTTGCTGTTTGTCAGGGGATGCAGCCATCTCGGCACTTCTTAGCACTTATTGAAAAGAATATAAAAAAACCCGATTTAGTAGCATAGCAGGAGTAGCTTAATCTAATACCACAATTAGTTACATTGATCTTTAATTGTCTATTTGACTACTCCTTTTCCCATGACGGAGCATTTTCAGTTCATGGAGTGAAAACACCACATCCAATCTTTCACACACAGGAACTACTTAACTTTAAGTATTTTCAAGTTCCTTAAAAAGAACAACAAAAAAACCTAGATGGATCCTTTTGATTTAGCTGAAACACCCATTTATCCCACACAAATGGACTCTTGATCATGAACAGATAAGCACAATGAATTTTTTTCATTGTTTGTTCGCATCTCCTTCTTCTTATATAGGACTAATGTTTTGCTAATTCTAGAAACTCAGAAAATGACGGCGTGTTTCTTTTATTCAGTGCAATAACATCTTCTAGATTCATCGACAAAAATTATATATCACCTAAATCGTCTTACCGACCGCTTTACACTAAAACCTGGTTCACAAAACCTTGTAAACACAAAACATGCACAATACATCGGAATACAGCTCAGAGATGTGAAAGGATGTAGCAGCTGTTATCAGAGTCATCCAAGCAAAGAAACTAGAATCCATGTTTCATGCTGATTGACTGAGGCCACGCATTTTTTCAAATCTGAGTTCAAAACAGAGTCAGCGACAAGTTTTACCTAACCAAATCAAAACCAAATCGCCCTCTAGGATGCAGTTCTAATAAATGTTTTCAGCACAAAACTTTGTGATGTCTCTCTAGTATTTTGATTTTCCTCCAACGAACAGACTTCATTGCCCTGGTAACTGGTTTTAGGTGTCGCTCAGGCCCAAATCCAAAGTGGGGGGTTCCCCTTAACACCTACCGTAGGGCTAGATTCTACATAAGTTGAGCTATAAAAATGTTAGATGGGAAACCAGACACTTCCAAAAGTTGAATTAGTTCTGTGAGTGAATGAATACCTGATTTTGGACCACACAGTAAGACCTGTGGATCCTCCAGGAGCGATTGTTCAGGTGTGGGACATTGAGAAAGGTGGTTCAGAAACTCTGAATTAATGATTGGACTAATTATTTATGTAGAGTCCAAATTAGTTGTTTCAATTCTTAATCATAATGTCATCAGCTCCACTTCGAGTCAAAATGCAATATTTATGTTTGTGATGGTAGGACAGGAAAGGATTTTCCAGGCTTGCCCTGTTTTCTCCACATCCACTCCGATTCTGAAATATCGAGTCAAATTTTTGCTCCAGTGATGCGTCACGTAAATCGATCCCCCTTCGCCTTCCTCCACAGAGCAAGACGCAACCCCATCGCCGAGGGGAGTACAACGTTTACAGCACATTCCAGAGTCACGAGCCCGAGTTTGACTACCTGAAGAGTTTGGAGATCGAGGAGAAGATCAACAAGATCAAATGGCTGCCTCAGCAGAACGCAGCGTACTTCCTGCTCTCCACCAACGGTCAGTTCAGGTCTCTCTCTGCCAGGTCTAAGAGGGCGCTCTGTAGTCGTTTGCCGAATTGTGTTCATTTAAATGCTAATTCTGTGGGGTTCATTTAAAAGCTGGTGTAAACTGAGATGTTGATATCAAACAGAAATGCCTGATTTGGTAATCTGCAAGGCTGTTGCGATTGGCTGAGCAGGTGCCACTAGCAGAAGAGTTTCAAATTAAGGACTTCATGCATGGCTGCTGCTGCAGAAACGCACATACACACACACATGCCGATGAAAGCTGGTGAGCGCTGTATGAGTGCTCACCAGCTCATACAGACATGAAACACAGAGACGTCTTGCAGATTGCGGGGCTCATGCATGGCTGCTACAGGAGTCCTAACGGTGGCCGGAGCAGATGGTGGAGGGTCCTGTGGCGATGGCCTCGATGCTCTGACACCAACGTACGCAGTGGAAATTAAAAGAGGGGAAAAAAACCAGCCTGACTGCTGCTGCCATCCACTTCAGTAGACCGAGAAGACGAGATGTAACTGGTGTTTACGTGAAGTAAGATTGAAAAGCACCCAGATGGCTTCCTCAGAGGGGGTGCATCACGGTGCAGCAGTGAAATGAAGTCAACTCGTAGATGGATATCGGTGATAGAATGCACACACACACTCGCACACATGAGCCGCCATTCATCATCTTCACTGGCTGTTGCCCAGCTACATGCCAGATTGGCTGCCTTACTCCCCCACTTCCCCTCCATCCTCCGCCCCGCAAACAAGTTGGAGGGGAGGTTTGCCGTTGTGAGCCTCAGTCTGAACGTATTCTGTGTCTTTATTTGCTTATCGTGTCGTTTCCACCCCCAGACAAGACCGTGAAGCTATGGAAGATAAGCGAACGGGACAAGCGTCCAGAAGGATACAACCTGAAGGATGAGGACGGACGGTTCCGGGACCCATCCACCATCACCACGCTGCGGGTGAGAGGTCGCAGGAAGCTGTCACTTTTGTGACAGGGCCGGCGTAAAGTTTTACACACAGAAAATGAAGGAACTTTAAGAAAGTCTGAAGGAGTTTATCCAAAGTCCTTCTTGTGTAAATTATCATAGAGAACACATTTAGAAGATTTGATCAGCATCTTTACTAAAGGAAAACGATCACATCCTCAGTGTAATCTTTACTGCAACAGAAAGAAAGCACCAGTTAAATGCTTGAAAGCAGCAATCACCCAACTTCTACTTCTAAGGGAAATTTTAATGATGATACAAGAAATCATGAGATATTATTTGACTGCTTCCTAAAAAAAACCCGGCAACACTTTAATTGAAGGGGTACGTGTAATGAATCATGGTCATTACTGTTAGCTTTTGATAAATAATGACACTTTTAACACAAAGTTGTACCAAGTCTTGCATCAATCGTCCATTAAAAGTGTAATGTTATGTTTATGACAGCATCATGTCGGTCTTATCCACACCCCTTCAAACAAAGTGTTACTGAAACCCCTTTTTCTCATACATCGCAGTTTTAAAATATGTAATGCAAAGAAAAATGTGACTCAATTCAAAACAGCTAATTGAGATAATTAGGATAAAGTTTGCAATGGTGAGGTTGTGAACGTTTTGAGCTCTACTGAGCAGCTGGAGAGGAGACAAACAAAAAAACTCTCAAACTTTGCAGAAAGCATAAGAGCGAACGTCGGCGTGGGTTCAGCTTTTAGTTGTAAACATTGGATTCTCAAAGGTGCAGCGCTTGTAGGCCTTTGAGTTCATGTACATGGAGTGTTGCTGCCAAGGTTTCCTTCACTTCACTAAATATATCTGCAGTTAAATAATCCACGAGGCACGCTTCGCTATTCCTGGACATTACGAGAACATTCCAGTTCAGCTTCACCGCAGCTTGGTTAGGATTAGGAACGCATCGTATTTTGCATTTAAATGCAGTGACAGGACCCTTTCTTTTTTTTTCCTGACTTACTACGCAGTGAGTCACCCTTTATCAAAACATCTGATATCATTCAGACACTTGCATATTGTACTGGGATAGTGTTACTCACTCTATGAGTCAGGTGGGAATACCGTTGCTTTTACATCATGTTTTAATCTGTATAATATCAGATTAAACGTAGCTTTAAACGAATTTGAGTCGTTTTAAGCCACGTTTTATCAGTGGAACGTGAGAGCGACCCGTCGCCCTCTCGATTGTTTTTATCGCTCCGCCAACCAGTTTCACTTTTCACACAAGCTGACTGTGTGCGCATGGTACGACGGCCTGCCTGCCATCGCAGATTAGTGCTGAGTTTAGCATGTCTTTCCCTCCTTTGTCTGGTTGGCCGGGAGGGGCAGAGGGAGGGTCATCATAGCTGCCTGGAGGACAGGCCGCTTGACTGTGGCAATCCTGTTTAGATGCTGCGAAATCCGGGCTGGAGCGGGAAGCTGAGCGAGAGGGAGGGCATTTCCCTACATGGAGGCGTTTTGATGAGAGGTCATTTAAATAAAACACGAGTTTCAGAGTATTTTTTAATTTTTATAAATCAGGATATTCTGTTTGGAGAAAATCTGCAGAGGCAGGTTGAGGAGCGTTGACGGCCCCGTGTTCCGGGTTAATGAGGCGCACGTCTCTCTGGACAGCCACTGAAAGACATGGTAGGGAAGTGACACCCGTGGAGATACAGCAGCCCGCTGAGCTGCCGTGTCTTTCAATCAGCGCCAGCAGCGGACAAAAAAGGAAAAAAAAAAAAAAACAATCGAGGAAGAAGCAGCCGATTTGTTCTCCTGGCTCCCTCCCCTCATGCCTGTCTTTGTCTGGGTTTTATCTGGCCAACGGGGGGCTGCATGCAGGCCGGTTGCTGGGCATCTTTCAAGCCCTTGCAGCTCTGTACACACTATGTGTGTGTGTGTTGCTGTACTTGCATGTTTGGCGGTCCTAATTCTGTAGGGTTCGGTTATCATTCCTTAGCAGGGCCTTGCGATGCCCTCGGGCTCTCTCTCCTTCTCTCTCTCTCTCTCTCTCTCTTTTTTTGCCACCTTCATCGCTTTCCCCCCCTCCAATTTCTCTGACACAAACACACGAAACGGAGAGCAAGACAGACTTCTTCAGCAGTTAGGAGGCGTTGAGAAACTGAGGCGTGATCACTGAGTTACCCTGCAGCGTCACAGTCTGCCTGAGCCAGCACTCCACACAGCCAGAGAGCTGCTCACTTCTCACCTCTGTCTCTTTACCGTTTGTGGGATAAATTGTAAGATCGTCGTTTCCAGCGCACCAGGCTAATCCACTCACAAAGATACATATCTGAGGACATCTCTTGGAGACAATGTTGAAATCAAACAGAATAATTCATGAATTTAACCGAACACATCAAAGATGATTCTTTTTCTGGTTTTCTTGATGTTTTTTGTTGTTTTGCTTCAACCCCCAGGTTCCCGTGCTGCAGCCGATGGATTTGATGGTGGAGGCGACAGCCAGGCGCGTCTTCAGCAACGCCCACACGTACCATATCAACTCCATCTCCGTCAACTCCGACCTGCAGACCTTCATCTCCACCGATGACCTCCGGGTGAACCTGTGGAACCTGGAGATCACCGACCGCAGCTTCAGTATCCTTTTAAAACCTGCTCTGGCCATCTCTAAGCTTGACCCCAATTAAACACAGTTAGGACTTTACGCAAATGTGAAAACGTGAGTTATGTTATGTTAATTGTAAATATTTTTAGAAAGCTGCTGATGAGCTCAGGTTTTCTGGACTCCATGCGATTAATTAAATTGCTGTACTACAAGATTTCGACCAGTTGGTAAAGGAGATTTAAGTACTCTCCTGTGTTTTCGTCACTGTGGCTCATCACAATGTGTTACTGAAGCAGCGATGGGTCTGCCTTGGATTGAATGAAGCGATGTGATTTTGCATGTGTTAGTTTTCTGCTGTGTTTTGAACTGATATGGCTCTGAAGGCTCTCAGACAGGGACAGACCCACATTCAGCAAGTGTAAAATCTGACTGTTAGTGTCATATTTCTACTTTTTTTTTTGCAATACAAAGCAGGACATAAAACTCAATATTTTCTGGGACTTGTGTGAATAAGCTATAGGTTGACTTTGTGTCATTTAGCATGTCAGTAATGTCACCTGACTCTTTAAAATCTGAAAAACGTCTCTAGTTTTTACTTCTGATACAGTCATTAAAATGGTGTGGTCTTTATTTAATGACCGCTTCGTTTCTCCACACTCTTTAGTTCAGACTCGGGCTGTTAGACCCACGATTCCACTAATCGGATCTGGAACTTGTACTCTGGTCATTTTTGCACCCAGATCTCCACCCGTTCTTCAAACGAAGATGAAAAAGTTTTATTTCATCAGAGAAAAAAGACAAATGCACGGCACACTTTTTACAAATTCCTTCTGTAAAAAAATAAAAACTGATAGAAAAATGTATGCTTCCACAATCAACATGACGGTTTTGTTTTTGCATCCAGCCTGCCTCAGCCATGCGTTGCAGCACTTTTATAAATAAGCATAAAACAGCCTATTTGAAATTTGACAGAGAACATATGACAAAAGGCCCTTCTCTCCTGTACTTTAAAACTGAAGTAGTAAAATACTCCAAATTGTTGTTCCGGATAAGATTTGTGCTCATTTTTTTCCCAGACGTCTTTCCTTAGCCCCTGCGTCTCTCAGACATCGTCGACATCAAGCCAGCCAACATGGAGGAGCTGACAGAAGTCATCACCTCGGCCGAGTTTCATCCCCAGCAGTGTCACACCTTCGCCTACAGCAGCAGCAAGGGCTCCATACGCCTCTGTGACATGAGGCAGGCGGCGCTCTGCGACAAGCACTGCAAATGTGAGTACATGAGAAGAACAAAAATCATTAGGTGTCGCAGTTTAGGACAAGGTGTGACTAATGCATCTAAGATCTCTTATGGATTTTCTTTGACCGGATGCTCACATAGCCTGCACTGGTGTTTGTGGATACCATCAGACAGACCTCTCCTAAAACCTTTTTTTTTCTCTGTATTTTATTCTTTTACGTTCTAATTGTCGCTTTGAAATGTTCTCAAACAAGCTCCCGTGTACCGTTGTTATTGCCACCCGCTGGTCATTTTGAAACAATATGTACAGCTCTGGAAAAAAAATAAATAAGAGACCACTTAAAATGATCAGTTCCTCTAATTTTACTTTTTTAGGTATACGTTTGAGAAAAATGAACATTGTTCTTTTATTCTACGAACTACTGGCAACATGTCTATGAACTACAGACAACATGTCTATGAAGTTCCAAGCAAAAATGTTAGTATTTATTTACAGAAAACGAGAAATGGTCAAAATAACAAACAAAAACAAAAAGATGGAGTGCTTTCAGACCTCAGATAATGCAAAGGAAACAAGTTTACATTCATTTAGAAACAACAATACTAATGTTTTAACCTGGGAAGATTTGGTGGAATAACCATGAACCATGAGGTTTCTTTTTTTTTCTGGAGCTTGATGTATCTTGTGCTATTTAGTGTATTCATAAAATAACCTTTGAATTCTGCTAAAAAGAAATTTTAAAAAGTATACTCAAAAATGTTTATGAATGATTAGCTTAATGCCAGACAGAACTGGAAAATTAATTTTGATTTAGTATAAAATGGCTTGCAACAAGATGAAATAAAAAAACAACAACAATAATAATAATAATAATAATAATAATAATAATAATAATAACAATAATAATCCTGATACGCCACAGAATGATGCATTAATTTCCCCCTGAACCGGTCTGTTTTAATGTACAAGTGACACACAGATAATCAATATGGCACAATTGATAAACTATCAATAAATCTTCAAGCGTGACTCGAACAATGAGCATCTTTCTCTAAGCCTTAACATCACATGCAAACACTTGGCTCAGATGAATAATGAATACATTGACATTTACGCTGGCAAATCAATGTCATAAGAGCAATTGCATTAGTCCCTCTTGGACACACCTTGTTGCTCGATAATGTCACTCATTTCCTCGGACATATTGATGAATCCACTGGACTGTGTGTTAACGTGGCCTGTTGGATATCACATGAGCATCGGAGGCTCAGCTACGAGAAAGAAAAATAGATCTTGGAGGGTTTTTGGAGGCTTGATGGGAGAGAAAATAGAGAAGAAGAAGAATTAAGGATGGGAATATTGATGTTCACTATCTCACTGCACAAAGGTGTAGGACAAACAAAGAAAGACAACAAAAGAAAGACACAGCTGAATAGGTCAAACACATACAGGCACTGCATGAAAATTAAAAAGCAAATATTCAAAATATTAATAGAAGTTTGATTTTAAATATGAATCCAAGTTAAAATCCCCACTTTGAGCTTCAACAACTCATGACTGATCAGACAAAAAGTCCTGAATTCAAAGACTCTCTTCAAAGACTTTCCGCACATCTTTCAGGTTTTCAGGAGGATTGTTCCAGAGCTGAGGAACATAGAAGCCAAATGCCACAACTCTCTGTACTTTGCTCCGTTCATCTCTCCAACCATTAGCTTTAGTCTTTATATATATTTGTTTGTTTGTTTGTACAACACACTACTAATGGTTATCCTGCTGATTGGCTCTTCCACCTGAGCTTTATATTTCTGCTGCTCCTCCAAAGTCACCACGAGTTGCATGTATTTCTCTGGTTGCCTTCACTGAACTGCAAGTTTGCATGCAGGTGGGCTGCACTCGCATTTCTGTTGAGGTGTCAGGACAATAGAGACATAATAATAAAGTATGCTTTTTAATTTGTGAAACATGACTGAATGATAAATAATAATGTTTCTCTATTAAATAAACTCACAATAATCATAACTCTCTTTAGGTCTGGAGGTTGAAAAGTGACAAAATGCTTAAAATAAATAAATAAAATCGGCGGGTATAAAGGTGCGATTTCAGACATGCTTGACTGCACCCCAGAATTATTCTGCATCTCCCTCCAAAGCTGTAAATCCGTGAGACTTCTGGTATCAATCAGCGCTGCAGCCGGGATGGATGGATGGGTGAGGGATGGTTAGAGGATTTAGGAGGGGATTGTCAAATGCCCCAAGGACAGAGCAAGAGGGACCAAACAAACCCTCTGCCCTCCCCCTGTTGACTCCCAGGAGACCCCATTATACACCCCTGGAGCGGGAGGGCAGGGTCACACACACAGATGCATATATGCATACACGCTTCCACTTATTCCCAAACACTCCTTCCACCAGCGCACATATGCACACAGAAATCCAACGGGGCTCATATGTGGCCGGTATTTTTGACATTGATTTGTTTTTCTTATCCCTTCCTCATCCCCCTTCATTTTTTCATCTCTGACGCTGCGGTGCTAGTTAGACTGACACATCACAGGCTGATCCTCCAGGCCTCAGCTGAGGAGCGGGCTTGACGGTGGATGGGGGCATTTTTATTTTATTTTTCTTTAGACAAATAAAGATGAGACTGGGTGGGGGGTGGGGGGGGAGGAAGAAAGGAAGAGCTGGGAGATGCATTGACTTGACAGCTAACGATGGAATGCCTGGCTCCCGTCCCCGGTGTGCTGGCCCGCACATGGATCAGCAGCTGCCAGAGTCAATATGAATCATAACCAATATTTGCCCACCGCGCTGACCTGCCATTATCTCCCCAAGTAATTCCGCAAAGAGATGCGGCTGCAGCCCTTCTGCGATCCAAAGCCGTGCGTTTCTCTGCAGTAAAAGAACTGATTTCTTTTTTCTTCTCCGTCCTACGTAGACTTCGAAGAGCCGGAGGATCCGTCGACGCGTTCCTTTTTCTCGGAAATCATCTCATCCATCTCCGACGTAAAGTTCAGCCACAACGGGCGCTACCTGATGACAAGGGACTACCTCACTGTCAAGGTGTGGGACCTCCAGATGGAGAACAAACCACTCGAAACCTACCAGGTAACGTATCTGTTGTCTCTGTCATCGGTCTAAAGAAAAGTAAAAAGGAACCTAATCTCAGCTGGGGAAGTTAGGAAGTTCCATCTTGGCCCAGATCAAATCAAATTGTATTGATCTCAAGCTAATCAGTCAACGTAATACTGTTTCACTGTCAGTCTGCCGCGCTGTAACCTTGTCATCTTCAGCGATTACCCCAGGAGGGCTTATTGAGCCAAGTATCCATTAGAGTATAGCGCTAGTGCCGATGCGAGCCGAAGGGTGAAACCTCCCACTGTGTGGTCATCGGGGTCAGATCCACCCTGTCTGATGTAGGAAAGTAATCCTGCAGCAGGTCATGATTGATAAGGCCATCAGGGGATTCTTCCTCTAGCTTCACCTGCTGCCTAACGTCTTAGCAGGGGTCACCAGGCCTGGAGGATTACTAAAAGTAGAGCATAAGTAGAGCCCTGGAGCTTAGGGTTTTGATCTTTGTTTTTTTTTTGTTTTTTTTACTGAAAAAGCAACAAAGTAACCGATTTTGTTTTCTAGGTTCACGACTACCTGCGGGGCAAACTTTGTTCTCTGTACGAGAACGACTGCATCTTCGACAAGTTCGAGTGCGTCTGGAACGGATCGGACAGGTGAGACATCTCAGTCGGTCATCAGAGAAATGCAATCCATGCAAGCATCTTTGTAATGCTCGCCTCGCTTTTGGCTCTTCCACCCTCCAGCGTCATAATGACAGGCTCCTACAACAACTTCTTCCGAATGTTCGACCGGAACACCAAGCGGGACGTCACGCTGGAGGCTTCGAGAGAGAACAGCAAACCCCGAGCGATCCTGAAGCCTCGCAAGGTACGACGGCGGACACAATTATTTGTAGCTTCCATCAGAAACTGGCATTTTCAGATGACTAAAACTCCACTGGAAGTTCAATATTTTATTGGTCAATAAATCAATAATAACATGTATTGCAATAGGCCTGTGATCAATATCAGTAGATACTACGCCTGATAGAATATTTAATATGTATAATATTCACTGAGCATTCAGAGCTGAAATGTAGACAGAGGAAAGACTTCAGTGGCTCAACCTCTCGCTAAGCTAGGCTTGTGGCATCAACTAACATACTCGCTCTTTGGTTGCCTAGCAACAACTTGTTGAGTAACTCATGCAGCAGCAGTTCCAGGTTTCGCCTCATGACTGCTTAAAAATAATAATAATAAACAACAACAACAACAGCATGGAGTGAAAATTGTTAATAAAGCAGGAAAGATCATGTAACCAGTTCGGCAGTATTTCATAAAAACTATTTAATAATTATTGATACCCACTGATATGAACTGCATATATTAGAATACCCTTTTCGGCCATGTTGTCCAGAGCCACGTTGTACTTATTCTTTCATCGTTCCACCATTATTGGTTTGAATTGGAACAATCAGGGCTAATCTCGACGGAAGGAGGCGAGTAAGGATGTGGCCAAGCCTATTAAAGTGACTCTAAGTTTAGACTTAGAGCAGGAATAAATCTGCTTCACTGTAGACAGCAGAGCTAAAGCGTATTGAAATATGCTAAGTTTGTAGACGTGACACTTTTTCCCTATATGTTGGCCTTTAATGTGACAAGCAGAATGTCCTATGCAATTCCAAAGAGAAAACAAACAAGTCTGTTAGGAAAGGGAAAATCATTTTAAATACAACCTGTAGTTACCTGGTCGTACATCATTAAGGTATCTGGTGCTCTGGTGCTAGGTATCGAGGTGAGGTACCACAAAACAACACTAAGATAGACAGGACTAATAACTATTTGTCTTTTGATGCAGTTGCAGCAATTGGTCATATTTGATACACACCTAACACGGCAAATGTGATTATCGAAAAAACTTCCAAGTGTGCAGATGGATTACAAAGGCAAAGGAAACAAAAAACTGATTAAAGGCAAGATGGAAACTGTTCAGGAAGTCTACAGAGTGTGACAGTAGCACTGAAGGACCTGCAGGAAATCCTGCCATCTGCTGGTAGTGGGCTGCGTGTGACAACTGGGACTTTGATTACACCAGTTCATATACTGACCCAAAAAATTTTAGATGTGTGCTAGGAAGCTGGAGGTGAAAATTGAGTTCATGCAGTTATTTAGTTTTAATGGTGCAACTTTTTCCTAATAACAAGGGTTAGATAGGGAACATGAAAAGTGGTTAATAGAAGAGGGTTTTTTTTCTTGGTTGGAAGAGACCATAAAAACTGGAAAACTTTTTTTTTTAAGTTAGGAAACTGTCTACCTTTTTTTAAGAGAAAAATTATGATTTTGCATTTTAAATTAGAAAAATAATACTGAATATCAAGTACTTTAAATTTTGGTATTCTGGACCGACCATGTTGCAAAAAGTTTGGACACCACTTTTAAAGAGTAATTCCAGCTTCTTCATTGCTTATATTTATTCTCTAAAATAAAATGTTTTTCAGTTGAATTGTAAAAGATGAATGCCAAAAAAAAGTATACAATGTAAACTTTTTTTTTATCCACTATTGAGATTATCCAAGTTGTCCACCCCTGCTTCAACAATAGAGAACTTATCTAGCATTCGATTGATCTGGAGTAGTTAAAAAACTAAAATAAAAGTAAAAATGCAGTCCAAATTTTGCTCCAGATGTGAGATGCTGTATGTGTAAAAACGCCTGACTGTCCCTCTGCCCTCCAGGTGTGTGTAGGTGGGAAACGTCGCAAGGATGAGATCAGCGTAGACAGCCTGGACTTCAGCAAGAAGATCCTCCACACGACGTGGCATCCGCATGAGAACATCATCGCCGTGGCAGCCACCAACAACCTCTACATCTTCCAGGACAAAGTGAACTAAAAAAAAAAGAAAGAAAAAGGCAGTCTGCCCCAAATTATGAAACCTCCTAGGACCCAAACATAATATGAGGGGCTGCTGTCTTATATCCCGTCCTGTGCCCCCCCTCCTCCCCAAAAAAAAACAAACTCTATTTTAAGAGAGTCATTTGTCCAGACACTGATGTGAGAAAGTGGACAGTGAAATGGACACAATTCGAGGAAAAGGCTTCATTCCAAGAAAATGACTCCTAATTTAATTTATTCAGCCATGCGGACAACAGGAGGATCAAATCCCGTGCGTTTATGCAACACGAAGGACCGCTGCATGAATAATGTTATGTAGCAGCCCTCTGGACCCTGAAGAAACAGGCGAATAGGGGAGCGGCGAATTTTCAAACAGAGCACAGAGACAGAAAGCCAGCTCACGTGACGATGGCTCTTCTTCATGTAGCGTCGGCGCCTGACTCCCCCCCCACCCCCCCAACAACTCTCCCGGCGTTTCAGCCCGCTCGAGCTGCAACGCATGCGATGAACCCTGCGGCCTCCGTCTGAGGTCGAGCACGGGACAACGCAAAAAGAAGATGAAGAGACTGTTAATAATGCCTGACCCCCCCAAAAAAAACTGCACGCAGCACAGTCAGTCTCACCGGATTCTCCTAGCCGAGACGTCTGTAGTCTGCGACGCAAATGAAGCCCTTTCCGGGCGGCGCGAGTTGATGGTTTCGTTTAAAGCCGTTCGTTTCGTCCTTTTCTCGGTTGGTGAGTCTGTGTAGAAGCTGTGGTGCCTTCTTTTGGTATGTGGGGCTTCGATGTAATTGGGTGTGGGAGGGGAGGGTAAGGGACTGTGTGAATGTTTTAAATTAAATGGTAACTTAGGGTGTTTTTGTTTCTCGTTTCTTTTTTCCCCCCTTTCTTTACTAATGAAAATGAACGTAAGAACAAAAAGGTTTCATTAAGATCGCAAATGGACAAAGTTTTGCAAGTGATAACAAGGAGGAGAAGACGCTGTGTTTTGTACAGAGGAACCGCTGTGTGTTGGATGTTCGCGATTGCTCAGAGAAACGATAAAGCCACAACTTTTATCCCTTTTTGGGATTGTTATTTTAAAAAAATAATAAAACTTAACTCTTTGCTACATGTTGCCCTGTTTGGATGACGCTGAAAATGATTTGTAGGCAAAATGATCACAAAAATGTTCAGCTTTATGATTTAATAGGACCTTAAAGTAGACCTTTTGGGCGTCACAGTGCCACACTAGCTTCTTTTGCATGTGTTGGATGTGAATCTGTTGAAACCGGCAGATCATTTGAGGCACTGTGCCATGAATGTTTTTTTTTTGTTTATGTTTTTGTTTTTTTTTTTCTTTTCCCCCCAAAAAAAAGATGTCATCTAAAATTAGTTTTGTATGAGATCGTTCAGATACTTGTGCATGTTTGTCCTCTGGGTGAAGATGGAGCAACGATGTCGTCTCGCAGAAATCGGCTCGGATCCTTCTCCGGTTTCAGTGCAAAACGGTCAGAAGCGTATGTGGACTCTGTAAAATCAGGGAATATTTGTGCGTGAGTCTGTTTAACGGTGATATCGTCTAAACCGGCCCTCCTTTGTGACACTTCCAATTGAAACAAACCAACTTTTATAGCTCAGAATGTATCAAAATGCATTGAATTACCATGCATTCTTTATGCTTACTGGACTTACTTTGAATAAAAAAAAGAAAAAAAGAATAAAGATTTGCAAGCTGAACACCTGTTAGTGTGGACTCTAATCTGTAAACATCTGTTCAATCAAAGATCACAGCTGTGCGGCTGTGGGTTGACTAAGATCAGCCTCTGATGTAAGGTCTCCCTCTACTGGAGAAAGAGTGGTAAAGTGATTTTGGCTTCTCTTAGTGTAATCATTTCTGTAAAATGCTAGCACAAACTTGTGTGACTTTTATGAGAGGGAAGGAAAATTTGACATGGTTTTAAATATTTTTGTAAAATATCTGCTGATTTAATTTAACTCTCCCCTGCTTCCCAGAAACAATACCTTAGAGAACCAGCTGGTGAATTTGTAGCTACAAGACTACAGTCTAATTTTTGCAAAAAAATTCACATAATAGCCCATACTAGTGCATCATTATGCTTTTTAATTTAAACTATTCCACTGTAGCCCTGGCTGCATGACTGCAGTAAATCACTAAAGCGAGGGGACATTGCTTTATGACCTGACCGTTTTGGACTTACTTCACGTCTATCTGCTTTGTTTCTTGCTTTGAAGTTTTCACAGAACTCCAGGGTTTATATTGGAATTACATCCGACACCAGCAGAAGAAGGTAACCGACTGGATGCAAATGCTTTTTTCATGCTTTTTTCATATGTATTTCAGCTTCTATTTGATAGCAATGCACTCCTTCACGTTAATGTACCACAACTATGTAACCTGAAAACATTTCAGGTTATAGTTGTGAAGAAGCCCAGAGGTAACGAATATATTTGATGTCTAATGCCGGTCTATGTTTTATTTAGTGGCTTAGTGTTCTTAAACATAATGCATCTAAACTTTAGGGATCATTACTACTTTGCTTGGCCTTTTTCTCCCTCCCTAATTGGCCCCATGTGGGTGTAGTCTGCATGCTTCTAGCCAGCTGGGGACGACAGCTGTCAATCAAGCAGCATCTTTATAACTCGCCGCAGGGGCTGCATCTCTGGGTCTAAGGACACAGCCGGGCACAGGCAAGAGCTCCACTCTTAACTCCTGACCGCCAGCTATTAACTTGTCTGATGTGATCTTTTCATCAACCTTTGATCTCAATCCATTTCCGTCTTTAGATCGTGTAATTTCTCTTTTCCTCTCAGGAAATTTTTCACATCTTCTGGCTGTCTCTGAATACTCAGATTTTTATTTTCTTTTTCTCATCAGATCATCAACTCTGTCTATGGAGAAGCTTGTTGGAAGCAACGCGACCACGGAGAACAGCTCCTTGAACAAGTGGACGCTCAGTGAACCGGATTTGTTCCACCATCGGGACCCCAGCGAACTCCGGGTCTTGGTGCCAGCCATCCTGGGAGTCATCTGTGTTTTAGGTGTGGCTTGTAATCTCACCGCAATGGTCATCCTGTTCTCGAACGCCCACCGGGGCAAGCTGTCCCTCATCAACTCGCTCATCTTCAACCTGATGTTCGCCGACGGGCTGGTGCTGATGTTCACCGTCCCTTTCAGGGCTGCCTCCTACTCCAGGGCGAGCTGGAGCCTGGGCTGGGTGGTGTGCAAGACGGCCGACTGGTTCCTCCAGTCCTGCATGGTGGCGAAGAGCCTCACCGTGGCTTTCATGGCGAAAGCCTGCAGCCGATACGTGTCGAACCCCACCAAGCAGGTGAGCATCCACCTGTGCTCCATCCTGGTGGTGCTCTTCTTCATCTGGCTGTCTGCTTGCTCCGTCACCATTCCGCTGTGGCTGTTTGCGAAGCTGCAGAGAGAAGTCCGTGGGCTCGTGTGTGTGCTGATGTTTCCTCCTGAAGCTAAGAAGTTCATGTCCGTGTACATCAAAGCGTACCCCTTAGGGGTCTACTGTGCGCCTCTCAGCGTTGCCCTGATGTACTTCTGGAAGGCTTACGGATACTGCCAACGTCGCTCCAGTAAGTCTCAGAACTTGCGCACGCAGATCCGATCCAGGAGGCTCACCCTGATGCTTTTCAGCCTGACCCTGGCCATGGCTATCCTGTGGCTTCCTCAGTGGGTGGTATGGCTTTGGGAGAGGCACCTTGCAGAGAAGGAGACTGAAGGAGCTCAGGGACTGACTTCCTCTCCTCCCCTTTTCCTCGCCCTCTCTGCTCAGCTGCTCACCTTCTCTCTGTCGTTGGTGAACCCTCTGATTGTCCTCTTCCTCTCGGAGGAATTCAGAGAGAGTTACCGGGGGCTGTGGAGGCGCCTCACCCTGCGCAAGCAGCCTCCACCTAAGCCAAAGCCCGGACCCCACAACCCTACTTCTCTCCAGTCCCCTTGCCCCAGACCGGAGACGTCAGGACAGCTGATTGGAGAGAGAGGGATCCATTTCAGCTCCAGCCAGAAAACCAGCGACAAGGCTCAATTTCCGCCGGACCAAGGCAAACCTGGCGGGGAGAAAGAGGCGGACAGGGTGAGCCTTAAAGACGGGGTTGTCTTGCCTGATGTGGAGCAGTTTTGGCAGGACAGAGAGACCGGCTCGCACACGGATGAAAACGATCCGGTGCCGTGGGAGAACCAGGCCCAAGAAGAGAACAAACAATAGCCAGCCAGTCGCCAACACACCTCTACCAACTGCTGCAATGTAAATGACTGATGCTCTGTCTGCTGTGTGTGCAGTATTGTTTCGAAGGTAAGACGTGCAATCAGAGCGAGTGAGACCCACAAATAGAGCAGCGTCATCTGCATATGTGATAAGCTTTTGCAGCTTGTGAGGTAATTATTAGTGCCTGTAAATTAAAACTTTATGATAGGACAAAATAATTTATACAAACTTTCTTTCCACATGGAGTCTGTACTAAAAAAATATAAAATAGCAGCCGGCTCGAAGTGTTTGCAAATAATTTTGACATCACGTGTAAAATTCTTCCTTTAACAAACTAAATATTTAAATGTGCATTTGTTGGTTTTATGATGATTAGAAAGGAAAGTGGTTTGCATGCCGCCCTTGATGTGACAGTAATTGGCCTCAGATTTATTCGCAACATGTCTCTGAATGGAAACTGTTTTTAATAAATACGCTGTGAAAATGTGGCCTGAGTGTAGGCTTTTGTTCGGATTTCATGCTGGTCTTTGTGGGACTGATTCCTGCTGACATTTAATCAGTGAGTATTTTTCACAGGGAAATCCTTTACAATTACCAGGGGTTCTAATTAAAGCCCTTGTCTGAGCTCAGACAGAGCATCCGGTATAAAAAGACCCATCTATGGTTTACATAGACATAATTAAGAATATCTTTTTTTTTGTCTACAACAGTATATTCATACTTTAAATAATCTAAAGAGCGATCTCAGTTACCTAACAACTCCTGTTTTCTCACTCCCTTCCTATCTGACATTTCCCCCTTCATTGATTATTTATGCTGACCTTTTATTGCCAGAGGCAACTCACTCAATCAGAGCAACGCTTAACCGTATAACCCATCATCAGTCCCTGGGGTTCCCGCCTGCCCATAAACACTGTAGGTGAAAGAAAATGGTGCACAGGCAGAACATTTAGCTCCAGCCAGAAAAAATAAATAACTTTTTTCCCCCATCAGCTGTAGATGAGAAATAAAAGTGCTGTTACTGTGTGTTTAAAGACAAAACACAATATGGTGGTTGTCCCCAAGCTGTCTTGTTTACACCTCTGGCCCTGGCATTTACCCTGCGAAATGAGCCAGTAAATCTGTAGTTGTGGGATTTTATCCAATTTCAGCAAAGAGCCTCGGAGCTAGGAGGCACTGAGCCCCCAAAAAGTACTAATTAAATCCACGTTTCAGGCTTTGACCCAAGCAGCAAAAGCTGAAGCTCCAACACCATCACTGATCATTTTTGTGAGGTTTGTCCAAATGAAGCAGCATGTATTGTGGTCGAGAAGCTCTAGTTTGGCCTCATTTCTTGTTGTTCATGCAGATGGAACTTTACACTTTGCACTTGAGTTTGAATTTTGTTTTCAGGAAGAAGACGTTTTCTTGAGGAAGCCCTCGCAAACATGCACATCCATTGATTCGCGGTCATAGTGAAGATACTAAATGATGTTTTCTAAAATTTAATGTTCTAGATCTGTAAGAACATCCGTTCTTGGAAAGACTGCCACTTGTTTGTAATATTTAATTGTTAGCAATCAGTCTTAGTGACAATTCTGAAATTGCATCGCAAACTTTCCAAAGTTGAGGTATTTCTCTCAGATCAGTGCTGATGTTTTACCGTCTTGAAATTTATGACCTGGAGTGGCAAAATGCCTAAAATCCTGCTTCCTTTATTTACTTTGTGCTTCTTTCTGCCGATTAATTACAACAGTGTGGAGATTATTGTATGTTTTTTTTTTACACTTGACTTCAGTTTTAAATATTAGAACTTGCTAAAGACCAGTTGTATTTGTCGTGGTACATAAAATCTTAGAACTCAAGGATGACATACTTTCTTTCAGCTATCAGTGTGTTTTGAAATGTTTTCTTCATTCAGAGTAATGTAGAGCTCCACCAGAGCAATAAGGACGCTACTACCCTGCAAACCTGCAGATATATGAGCAGTCGCATTATGGAGTTCAGTCACTGACAAAACACAAAATCTTACCAAGTAATTTTGATCCGGTTTCTAGTGCAAATACCTTAGTATTCTTGAAATAAAACAAAACTTACATATAAGTAACTGATCAGCGATAGGAGCTTGTTTTAAGTAAATAATTCATTAATATAGATGAAAAGGTTCCAGTTCTATTGGCTGATTATTTCACTTATAACAAGACATTTTTCCCATGTTATAAGTGAAATAATCTGTCAGTGGAACTAGTATTTTTTTCACCATTAAGAAAATATTGGCTCAAAACAAGATTCTACATCTTGCTTAGAAGTCAGTTTTGTCTTATTTCAAGCCTACTAAGATTTTCACTAGAAACCAGACCAAAAATACTTTTTTGTTTTGTGTTTTTACAACTACAGGTGAGCTAAAAAGTAACACTGAATGTCTCACCTGACCAGATCAGATTGTTCTTCCTCACATTTGCTGCTCCCCTTCCAGGTTGGGGATAAACTTTAGGTAGGACGTCTTTCAACAAGCACAGCAGTTGTCCTCCTAACTGAGCCGTGGACCTCTGCAGCTCCTCCAGAGCTATTGTGGATCTCTTTGGCTGCAGGGAACATTTGTCCACCATAAAAATCTCAACACATTGAAGATTTTTTGATGTTGTTGTAACATAGAGATTCGAGGAACATACATATGCTTAGGATGAACTGTACACGTTTACATCCGAGGTGGAGCACACATTGACCATTAAGGACTGAAAGCTTAGCAGAAAGCTGGCGCTAAAACACTTGTGGGATAATCAACGTTGCAAGCAAGAAAAACAAGCCCAGCCTAATTGGGTCATTACACGTGGCAGGGGGGCTTCAGCAGGTGAGATTCTCCCTTTGCCGTGTCTCCAACCTGCTGAGAGGGGACGCGGGGGTCTCACCCCTGTGTTTTATCCCTCAGCCAATCACCATCTCTAATAAATGAAACTCTATTGGAAGTGACACACTAATTATGCTCCCCAAGAGAAGCTGGGTGCAATTAAGCCACAAATAAAACCTTTTTTTTTCCCGCTCGTCAAACCTTCACCCCCAGTCACAGTTGCCGTCGCCTCCATTTGCCCCCCCACCCGAGCAAAATCCCCAGGCTCTTTAGTTAGCATAGAGCCAAAAAAAAATAAGAGAAATGTTTGTGAGCGGGTGGAGTCTTGTTGCACTGGAGGTTGGTTAGTTCAGGGGGTCTGGCCTCTGGTATTTAACAGGCTTTTGATTAGAATAAATCAGAGCGCTTTGATCTCAGTAAAGGCTGCAGAGATCTAAAGGGCAGCAGCATTTCAACGTTTCCACCTAAACTTAGCAGGGAGGGAAATCATTTAAACCTGGCAGCGTGTGGACCCCTGCAGGCTAACTGAGAGTACTGACATAGACTAGTTGGAGGGCTATGGCTGGAGGATTTCCACTTACGAGCGACAAGTTTATGCTTACAAACTGCAAAAATGCGTTCTTAAGGATTTCATTGACTGACACAAGACGACATTTGTACATTTGGGATTTGTTTTATTTGATGTCCAGTTTCAGATGCATGGGCTGCATCCATTTGCATAGGTCAGGTGACAAGGTAAGTCATTTGACAGAGTGATTTCAATGGAATAAGAACATTACCACAATTTTGAGAAAATAGTTGGACGTTATATTTCAAAACGTGACCCAGCCTGAAGTTTCCTCAAATTTGTTAGTTTTTCCTTGAACTTTTTACACAATCACATGTGATCATTACAATCATTGTTGTGGTTTTGGTAGACTATATAAATGGCTCAGTTTAACTACTACTATAAGTGCACAGAAAAAAGAAAAAAAAATCAGATCGTCAGAGTCAAAATGAGAAATTATAAGTTATTTGGGATGAAACAGAAACCTTAAAGTGACTTCAAAACGGTTTCATAGGTGATATAATTATTTAGATTATTGTGGAATGGCCTACAACTCTTTGATGTACACCTACAATATAACAACAACAACAAAGAATGAAAATAAAAAAAAAAAACATATAAAGCTAAACATCCTTTACATTTCTTAACATTAATCATTTATCCTACTTACAGCATGCTTGTGAGATTTTTGCAGTAATCCTGATGTCACCCAAAAGCCATTTATTACCCAAAGTCATTCACATGTAAGAAGGTCACATGTTTTCTAAATACAGGACATTCTGGGTTGATGATCTTCGGAGTACCGTGTTTGGTACATAGGCTGAACTGTAAACATTATTTTCCTCTTCTTGAATAAATAGTTGAAACACTTTCCATTCACAACAAGCGCACTCAAGTAAAAATAATAACAAGAAAAATTATTTTTAAAAAACCAGAATGAAATTCACAGCTCTGGCGGTTTCACATGGATGAAGCAGACAAGTTCGTTTGCAAACTGCTAGTGAGGCTTCAGATCTATTCCGCAGTACCTCAGTGCACGATAAGTGTAAATACACGATCAAGTATTTCGCATATTCCACAGTACTGCAGATTGGAATAAAAACAGTACAAGGCAGTCCAGTTCTGGATACAGGAGGTGGTCCCAGTTCCTTCCTGAGCTTCCAGTTTAAACTCTGGAAAGACGAGATGCAAAGGCAGGGAGCTGATATGAACAAACACATAAACTACTGGGCTTTTCAGAAGTGTTCAAACTCGTTAAGTTTTACTGGAATATCAAATGCTTTAATATTGGGATTTTGTCTCAGATTTAAAAAATGTAGTGCACAATTGCACTACATTTGTAGTTATGCACTACTTTATGTTGTCACAAAAAACAAAAACAAACTGAAGTTTGTTGAAGTTTAGAGGTCTAACAGTTTAATCGCATAAGAGCTCAGGAATCATGACTTCTTGTTGCAAAGTCTGTTTTCAAAAAATCTTTACCTGTTTGGCATTTTCTGACCAGCAGATGGAGCCAAAGGGTCATTTCTTCGCAGCACCTTATTTGCAGGCTGGAGTCTTTTCACGTGAACAATATGGTGATCCTAAATGAAGAAAAGGAAAAGACAAAAAAAAAAAAACAACCACAAAAATAAGTTTTCTATTGTGTGTTACAAAAATGAAGTTTTGATGTTTACGGAAACGCGTGCCCAAGCGGACTTACTGCACTCTGCCTGCTGACTGGACAGGGCGGCGGCGGTCTCTTCGGGGGGTCTGGTCGCGTCTGCCCTTTAGGGTTTTGAGAAGGTAAAGATGGAGGCCCTGGAAATGTTGCGGACGCCTGGCTGGGTCTCTGTCCAGCGTCCTGAGCTGCCGTAAAGAGAGGCTGGGTGTGTCCCTGAGGAGATGTTAGCTTTTGAGGAGGACGAGCGGCAGGTGGGACGGGAGCCGGCGGCTTCTTTCTGACGTCTTTGTGCTCGGCGACGTAGGTGGGGATGGGTGGGGGCTTCACCGCCGGCCGCACTATCGCCTGCTTGGGCCTACCTGGGCACGACGGGCTCGGATGAGGGGTAGACTGTCCGCGTGAAAGAGAACAACAAAGTTCAAGGGCTTCTACTAAGACACAACGCATCGCACACTCACATCTCCGTCGACATGCACATAAATGCTCTTAATTACCAAATCCTGCTTCGCTAGGAAAGTTGGGTTGGCATGACCGATGACGTGAGAGTCGGTTTCCATGGGTTTACCTTCAGCTGCCTCTGAACATCTAGAAGATCAATCAACCACAGCGGCTACAAATACAACACAAAACTCGGAAGGGAACATCAGATATCAACAGCTGTTGCTGTACATTTTTGGTATTTTATCGTTGTGAAGTTACATACTTTGGCACGGGCAATGGAGGAAAAGTCTTCAGTGGACCGAGTCTACGTTTGTAGCAGAACCAAAGTCCAAAAGTAGCCAAAATCATGAGGGGAACCAGAATAAGCACCAGTGGCAGCAGAATGCCTATTATTGGAGTGCGACAACAGAGAGCAAACCAAAACAATCAGCACAGGAGGAAGATTTAATTTACTGGTAATAAGGTTTTACAATCTGGCTACATGTGAAACCTCAGCTGGGCTCTGTACCTGGATCCCTGGGAGGTCCGCTGTCCAAGCTCCCCCCCGACCCACTCTGGTTGCACCAAGGAGGAGCCCAGCCCGGGTCGCAGTGGCAGTTATGGTTGTTGTTGCACAGCTGGAAAGAGGAAAACGTGAAACACGAACGTGGGAAAATGTCAACCTCTATTCCAAACGCAGATAAAGGTGCAAACATTTTAGAATGACGAAATTCCTTCGATTAGACTTGAAGTTGACTCGAGTCATGCTTTACAGCCAGAGCCCCTTATTGTTTTAAACGTGTGAAACAAGTGAGTCACAATTGGCTTTACTGTTGTTTCTTCATTGCTAGTTCTAGCAGAATTATCACATAAAACGAGCCTTCAGAAAAACACCTCT
This sequence comes from Poecilia picta, assembly GCA_033032245.1. Classification (NCBI taxonomy): domain Eukaryota; kingdom Metazoa; phylum Chordata; class Actinopteri; order Cyprinodontiformes; family Poeciliidae; genus Poecilia; species Poecilia picta. Next base: position 23,236,762 of record CM065362.1, read on the forward strand.
AAAACTGGCAGGCATATACAAACGATGAGGTTTTCTCTAAAAATGCAGAACAAAGACAGCCAACTGTTTTAAACAACAAAATAAACGTGTTCAATGGGTGCAGAGCTGCTTGTGGCCGACATAAAAAAAAAGGAGTGAGCATTTCTACTTTCCCAAAACAAACAAGTCAGGGAAAGTTGCGAAAGTTTCAAACAGCTGGGATCTTACTGGTGCTTTAGCTTCTTTCATTCATGCTTTTTTCAAGCATTGCTTAAATATAAAAAAAGTTATGTCTGAAAATGACTGAGAAGTTGAAACAAAAAATAACATATTCCCTTTGAAGCATTTTAAAGATTTAAACTTAATCAAATTCGACAATAAAAAAGACACATTCAGAAAACATTTTTAGGGTGTTCATTTTGCTTTCTCTCTAAATTCTCCTTTTAGAGATTATAGTAGAAAAGTTGTCAGTAGTTGTTAAACTACGACATTGCGGTAACAGTACATAGCGTTTTTAACATTTTGGAGAAAAGAAACAAGCTCCCACCCAAGTCCATAAACACGTTCACCTTCGACACTTTTACTTAGTTTTTCTCATAATTAAAGCAGTAGGATATTAGGAAAACAAGAAATTGCCATTTTATTGTCGAATTTCCCGTTAACGAGAATGATTTAGCCAAATTTTCCTAATTTCACTTTATCATTACAATGGCACATTAAAAATTAGATACTACCAAACACTGCAGCTATTGGGTGCGTCAAAAATGCAACAATAACTGGGATTCCATACATTCCTCGACACGACTATTTATTTTCTACGTTTTTCTAAGTAGGATTTTAGCATCAGTAGTAGAATTCCTACAGGATTGTATTTTAAAAGGGAAATAATTTCAATAGTTCTGCTGGCGCCGCTGCCAAAGACGATTACTCTCCATAATTACAGGCTGGCAGCCAAATAAATCCATCATTTCTGCTGCGACACACTGAGACCTACTCCGTGTCCGTGGCACTTGGCGTTGCACTCATCCGCTCTCAGGAACGATGCATTGCGACACTCTCCGTTAAAGCAGATCTGTTGGGGGGGGGGGGGGGTGGAGAAAGGAGTTCTGTGAGGAAGAACATTAAAGAAGTGGCAAAATAAAACGCAATCGTCATGCAGTTAAAAAAAAAAGAAGAAAAAAAAGGAAGAAGCTAAAAAGAAATCACTTCAAAGCCTGAGGATTTCACACTTTGCTAATTCTGGAAATCCCATTTAGCGTATTTTTCACACGTCTCACAGAGTCATCGGCACACTTGGTTCCCGTCATGACCAGACCCGGGTCCAGAGTGTCGCCCTGCGGCTCCTCGTCCCCTTGGCCGAGCTGTGCACGTGCGTCCCCAGGCACTTGTACTCGGTCCTCTTGCTGTCCACTTTGACCGTCGTTTCTATGCGGACCGCGTTGTTCTCGATGGGCTTGGCGGCGGAGGCAGAGCACTGGATTTTCCCGCATTTCGCATCCCTGGTGAGCAGAAACGAAAGACGCGCGTTAGACGGAGGAGAGAGAGAGGAGCACTTCCTGAATTTTTCCTGAGTCTTCACCTGTCTCTGCAGCTCCTGTACTTTCCTTCTTGGTCTTTGCCGCAGTTGCCGTACATGTCCCCCGCTTTGTTTACTTCTTTAAAGCACACGTCAGGGGATGGGCGCGCATCTGTGGTTCGGAAGAAGAAGAAAATCACAATAGCAATACAAAACACACACAAACACACACATATCCCTCTGTGATCAGCGACCAGCTGATGAAGACCAGATGGGCTCCCGACTGCCTCTGATACGACTCCTTTGATGCATCAAAGACTCTCTAGGAAGACTCTGTTACGACATCAGAGGCTGATTAGGGGGCATTATTATTGAAGCAGCTCACTTCACCTTAACAGCCTCAATATTTGGAGGTTTTAAAGGATAAAATAATAAAATAATTGATTAATTATGTCCAGCAGAGAAACGGACATCTGATGTAAAGTTGAGAGCTGATGCTTTAAAATGGTTTTAAAATAGGGCAATTTTGATATTAAAATGATTGTTTCCTAAACACAATCCATAATAAGCTGACTGCATCTACAAAAATACACATTGGGTGCTTTTGTCTGAAAATATTTCACTTGGCTTGTATTCGAAATGAATGTGAATGAGTAATATTATCAGAATCTTTATTGGCCAAAACTACTGTGCCATCACTTTCATCCACACATTATTCAAGACTCTGAAAAACTACTTTAAAATATGAAAAGTGGCTTTTTTTAGTTATAGTAAATGCAAAAGTGTCCCTTAAAAACTTAAAAATATCACTAAATTTAAGTGCGCCGCATTGAGCAGATGTTTTCAAGCACAGTTTCCATCCATGGTGAGAGACACTTTTTGAGAAGAAACGTTTAAAAAAAAGTTTATAGTTTGATCTGAGGGACTTTAAATCAGTAATGAATCCTCGTCTCCCTGACGCACAGATGAGACGGACACAGACGACTTTAACTTTACCTCTTCAAAAGGGTAAAGACGTATGATGTCTTCTGATATTTGTAAGTTGGGAAATGATTCGGCTGGATAAGGAATCAAGTCAGGTTTGTCCTGTCAGCAGGTTGTTAGGGAATATAAAGAAACACATCCAATACTCACTGCTGTCAAACTACTTTGGGTCACCAGTTTTCCAAAACACCTACTGGATTCTGTCTGCTTGATTTGCCAACTGGTTGTTTAGGAGTGATGCAAAAAGGGAAAAAAAACACATTTTCTGTAATGATGTTTGCTCATATCTTCTTTAACATGAGCCAAACTGTCCAGCTAGGTCTGGTCATAAAGAAGGGACGTGCTTGTGGGAAACTCATGCCCACCGGAGAACCGGAGACGCTGTGGGCCTTTTCCTCTATCAAATCCACTGAGAACCTTACTAGTGACTGGCATCATGGACTCGTGGAAAAAGAAGGACGTCGTTGATTAAAATCTTAGTGATTTCTGTCATAAAACTGAATACGGTATAGTAAAGCCAACCTACAGAGGAAATGGCCAACCTAGCTTGTGACCAGCATGTAACCGGCATGCTAGTTGTTAGCCTGTCCAAAGCTAACACAACTAAGTATTCTCCTCCTCATTTGCCAGCACTGGTTGCTTAGTTACTATGCCTACCCATCATTAATCAGACCAGTTGCTGGAATATAGAATGGATATAACCTCCTGCAGCAAGGAAATAGCCACAGCTGGGTGTGAAATAGTCTTAATTGTGGGGGATAAAACCACTTCAGCCATAAATGATGATGAGCTGAAGAGATCATAAGAAATGATTGTGTAGGAACGATCAAAGATCCCTTTCTCTGTATGTTACAACAGACAGAGCTTCCTATAGTCTTTAGGAGGCTGTGAATAATACTATTACAATGGGATCTAAATAAACTTTCTCAAATTGTGAAACATTCAAATTTGCACATATGACATGTGTCCAGTTTACTCACCTCGCCCCCAGAGGAACTGACACTGTTGCTCCAGGGTTAGGCACATGCCCGTGTAGCAGTAGGCCCGTCCGTGTGCGCAAGACGCACCGTCCGCCAAGTAGAAATTAGCTGGGCACGACTCCGACTTTCCGTCGCAGTACTCTGGAAGATCGCACAGCCCAGATTTGCCTCGGCAAAGCTCTCCTGGGCTCTTTATCTTCACGGTGAGACACAGAGGGACGATAAGATGATTCAAACTTTCTTAAAAACAGTATTGGTCAATCGGGGGAAAAAAAAAAAAGAGTGTGTTAACATTTATAAAAAAAAAAAAATGTGAAAATGACTTTTCTTTCAAGCCTTGCCATAAATAGCCACCTAACCTAACCCTGCATACCTTACAGTTATGGCAGCAGACTCCATGGGCACACTCGGCTCCGGCTTTAAGGGTGCAGTTGTTGGCGTTGCAACACGGACTGGTGCATTCCTGTTCACGACGTTTAGCAGCGTAAAATATCAACAATAACAAAAAAAAACGCTGAAAGGAAAAGAAAAAGTGTGTGCACACAGAGCCCGTCTGACCTCTTCCTCCCCACAGTCACATTCCTCTCCGCTCTCCAGGTAGCCGTTGCCGCAGCGCCGCCCTCCGTACAGCGAGTCGATGTTCGGCAGGTTAAAGAGACATTTGCCTCCTCCAGAGTTCAGGTAACTCTTGAGCTCCTTCAGGTTGCAGGGATTGAACACGCGGGGAAACGGAGACCTGCAGAGCGGAAGAGACACCAACCACACGGGAGGTACAAAATTAATCGCCTTTCCTATTTTCCTTCTAAATGATTATAGCCGGATTCCCCGTTATGTTCCAGGTTTTGTTGCGTTATACCCGGTGGCAGCGGCCATTATGCAGCCGCCCTCTTCCGCCTTGGCCTGGCAGCAGTCATCTCTGTCGTGATTCATGCCAAAGTTGTGGCCCATCTCATGTGCAATGGTGGCGGCGACCCCGACAAACTGTGGCGAGTGGTCCTTGTGACATAAGGTTACAAATTAAACGACAAGGACATGTGGTTGCAACTTCAAGTGGAACGTGAAAGTCGTACGTTGAAAATTAGGATTATTGTAGCGTTTCTTTGGTTTGTTTTACTCTCTTACCGTGTTCACGCCACCTGACTGGTATTCAGAGCACATGGTTTTAAGTGGCGCCAAGCCAATAGTGCTGCCCTGGAATGACACCCCCCTGCACACAAAAACACCATCAGTAACTGGTTCTGCACAACATATTTACCAACTGGACTGAGAACGTACAAGAAGTTGTCAAATATATTTTCTATCACACAATTTATCCAACTCTGGATCGGCTGTTCTAAGCAGCAATGTGAAGCTGGTCACTTTTTTTTTCTTTTACATCCTGTGAGCTACTAAGGATTTCCATGCAAAAAATCATAGACTCTTCCATCTCAGTTTTGTGGGGGATCCCAAAGAAGGAAGTCAGGACAATAAAAACACTTGAAGAGACGTGGAGATACTTTTCCAAGTGATGTACAAACCACGCAGTTCAGTCGTCCTGTGGGTTTTAGAAGGTTTTTGTCAAATCAGAGAACTGACCTACCACAGTGTGGTAGCAGTGGTGAAAGACAAAGTCAGCTCAGCAACAACAAAGACCAGATCGTGTCTGGATATTTCCGTAACATCACTGAATTGAGCTGAATCACATTTTTTACGGAGCTAATTTAGGATTTCACTTGATACGATTTTCTTGTCCCATTTTTACTCTACCATCAACTTTTGGCTACTTCCGGATCATTTTTCATTTCAATTATTTGAAATCAAATCCACACTAAACGTTCAACGGGTAACATACTAAATGGACAAAAATGCACAGAAGTTGCAGTTAAAGGAAGCACAGAGATGAAGACTTTTTGGGAAGCGTAAAACAATTAAGTTTCATCATATGGTTGAGAGACACCGACGTGACGAGCTGAGCGTTGTCGTTGGGGAGATTTTTCAGCTCCTTCCGTCTCCAGGACAGGAACGCCGCCAAGGTGCTGTGCGGGTTATCGGACACGCCGATCTTGTCCTGGTCGGTCCACACCTCCAGTCCGATTAAAGCCACACGGATATTCAAAGCCTTGTAGTAGTACTGCGGGGAGTAAATTAGGGAGGGAAAGATGTTATTAAACACATCTTGTGTGTCTATTGACGTTTCAAATGAGATGCTACCTTGTCAACCAAGTTGGCTGCTCCCAGTAGCTTCTGTTTTGTCTTGTCCAAACTCTTGTCGTGTCTCTCGAACTGCAACGTAACACGACCCACAATAAACACACAAGTGACTCATGTGCTGCTTTTCTGATTAAATCCATCTTAGTTATTAAAGGGGGAATTTCTCAGAAATGTCGGTGCAATGTGTTTATTAGTCCATGTTTACCAACTAAAAATTTAACAGTAACCATGTAAGATGGAAATTTATATGCAATCTAATCATGTATTTATAAACACGTGTGAATTGCACATGTGCCTCTCCAACTCCTGTTTAAAGATGCAAAACCACAATTAGCATCTGATAAAATGTGACCATATGTGGACATTTCTCAACCTGTTTCCTTACCTCAGCTCTGTCTGCAACCAACAGAAGCTCCACATATTTCATGTTCTGCATCACTTCCCTTTTCTCCTGCATATAAAGATAGTACAGTGTCATTTGAACATTTCATTTACATTTTTGTCACATCGTAACCACAAACTTCCTCTTGCTTTATCAGAATTTTACATGTCAGCGCAACACAAAATAGTGGTTTCATCTCTAGAGTTGGCAGCAAAAGGTCAGAAGTGTCCCTCTTTGCTATGTCTGCATTCCTTTGAGTCAGCTACGTTTTGTTGGCATATTCTCAATAAAATACGTTAAAGGTTGTTCTGAACATGTTTAAGGGTTATGAACATTTGTGAAAGCCACTTTAAAGTTTTGGTTCTCATCAAGTTGGCAACCCACCCTCCCAATCCGTGGCGACGCCGTTCCTCGGATGAAGTCATTAAGCCTGCCCCGATGCTCCTCGTCGCCATAGTGATGTGTGCAGCTCCCCTCGGGCAGACGGAGACTCTCCGCTCTGAAGACAGCATGCTGCCGGGCGTCGGTGGAATCGGGAAGAGGCTCTACTAGGTAGCTCACGCTTTCGTTCAGAGAGATCAGTCCCCTGAGGAAACGACACGTAAACTCATACATCATCACGGAAATCAGTTTGCATCATTGATTTGGAATGAGTGCCAATAATAAACCTATTTTCTTTCTACTGCTTTACATTTTCACAAGTGATATGTTTTCAGCTGAAACGGAGAAAAAAACCCCAGTAGATCTAATTTTGGTTTCTTTCACTTTGACAACTTTACGTGTTGGCAGGACAGAAAAGTGCACGCCTCCTGCTGTTGACAAATTAAGATCAGCTGGGACCGATGCAGCCAAAGCACAATCCTCTCGGCTTCTCCGCATAAGCAACGCGTACAACAACAGCAGGGTCGCGCAGCTGCAGAGAACATCTGCTGAAGTCCCGGCGCCCACACATCGGCGTCCCACTTTTGATTTGTTTGCATTCCTGAAACGAATCGACATGAAGATGTACTCCTTCACTCTCCCTCCAGATGTACGGACGCGCATAAACACTTGATTTGTGGCAGGGTTCCTCCTCGGCTGTAAGGGCCTCCAGCGGGGAACATCAGCAGCTCTGAAGCCGCAGGAGGAGAAAAAAAACCCAAAACAAAACACCAAAAAAAAAAAAAAAAGCGGGTCTCCACGCTAAGCTGCACTCGATGAACCGATTTTAGAGCCAATAACCTACTGACTCAAACGACTGCATGAGAGATTAGATGCACTGTGTAAGCATTTGGCCCCAGCATTATCACAGTATAAGTGTTTGCGCAGTCTTTTCTTTTTCTTTTTTTTGTAGAACAATTATTCAATTCACAGTCAAGCTTTACAAAAATGTAAAAAAAAATTAGGCAAACATTCAAAAATATACCTGCTGAATTCAGACAAACCAGTCTGCTTGTGCTTTCATTGAAAGTGCATTATGCAGGTACTTAGGGTGAACAAGGAAGCAGAAGACAGAAAAAAATTAATGATAATAAAAAAAATTTCTGTTTTGTAAGTCATTTAACTGAAAACAACAGTGACCTGCTACAACAAAATAAATGAAAAAGCTCCCACCTGCTGGATTTAATGAATATTTCTGCTCCTTCATCGAAGCTGTAACGCCCCGAATTTGAGAGTGAATCTATATATTTACTGCAGTCGGCTTTGTGAATTCAATGCACGCAGCAGAAAAACACATAGCAGTAAAAGTTCTGTGAATAAAAGTCGGGTTTTTTTACCTGATCCCTGAACAAGTGCTGACAGCAACACTGGAGCCTTCAATGCCCAGAACTTCACCATGGTAGAAACAATTTTCCTGAAAAACAAAGTCTTGTTTCAACCCTCAGCTTTCTGTTTTCAGTGTAATGTTCTTGTATTTTCAGAAATAATAAAAAAACTTTCTTGCATTAAACACCGATGCTGATTTTTACTTGATTTCCTCAAGTTCACATCAACTCTTCCTTTCTCTTTTTCCCAGAAATACGCTATAACGTTTTTTTTGCTATGTGATTTAAGAGCATAAAACTGTTTCTTTAGACTCACGGTGCTGGCAGGAGAAGCGGACCGGCGAGCTCCATCAGGGCTGTACCAGATTTCCTGATACCCAGGGCCAGCAGCTGTCTGGAGGTAGTCAGCACAAAGTGGACGTAAACATTTGAGACACAGAGCAGCAAAACATATAGAGACCTCTAGGGTGAACGTGAACCGGGGCAATAATTAACAAGCAACAGCTGAAGGAACGAAGATAGTAAAAGAGAACATTGCATCTCAATCTCGTAAACTATTCATTCTGGGAGAGAACCTCACTGAACCAAAGTGCTTTAACGATTTTCTTAAGCAAATCTGAGATAGTAAAGCACAAAAAAGATGTCATGAGTGTTTAAATAAATCTATATATGTTTTCCTGAAATCCTTCACCTGCTACATTGAGCTCAACGGTGAAAAGGCATTTTTGTGGACAGAGTTAGCTCCCTATGTTCCAGATTTATTTTTTTCTACAATAAAAACAATTCTCAATTGCTAAACAAGTCTGACTCCACCGCAGAGGCTGATAAATCAGTGGAGGTTGCATGGATGTCTGGACATTGAAAAACATTGCTTTGGGTAAAGCCTTACATTTGTCTTATCCTCCATCTCTCTCTCTGTGTGTGTGTGTGTGTGTGTGTGTGTGTGTGTGTGTGTGTATGTGTGTGTGTGTGTGTGTGTGTGTGTGTGTGTGTGTGTGTGTGTGTGTGTGTGTGTGTTTGTGTGTGTTTGAGCAAGGGCCTTTGGACTCAGACCAGCGTCAATGCTTCTTTTCCTGTAGTGCTCCTTCCAACAGTGTCTCAATCCATCCTTCCTGTTTTCATTCATAAACTTTGTCTGCCCTGCAGATGGTTTTCTTTTGCTCTGCCTCTCCAAGTGTATTTTTCTCCCCTAAGATTGAACTTAGAATCCTCTAATCATTAGTCCAGCAAATTCCGATTAGAATGAAAGATGCACTTACCAAATCAAGCGACAGCTGTGACCAAGACCTATTTGACTGAAATGCATTAGGTATTGTGCAGTTTTATTTTTTTAATATTCAGTATGTTTCGTGCTGCAGCACAAAAGCTGGAAGACAACAGTGATGTTGTTTTAAGCACCGGGTGAAGTTAGCTTAATTAATCAAACAACTGAATTTGGAAGTGAATTGTCCTTTCACTAACACGAACCAAATGAAAGCTAGCATTCTGAGCTTTAGCGTTGATAAAAGCTAAGCAACTATAGATCTCTCTGAAGTTGTAATTCAATTAAAATATGGGGGCTTCTTTTAAATACAAGCTCTAAGCTAAGCTTGTAGCTGCCCTTATAGCCTGTTTGTATCTACCGTATTTTTCGGACTATAGAGCGCACCTCACTATAAGCCGCACCGAGCTATAAGCAGTTGGTATTTCCTCTCATGTGGGTTCCATGATGAGGGGGTATGAGTTTGAAAACATTTGTCCGTCATGCCTGCTGCTAGCATGTTGTTCTAAATGAAAATCAGCACTTTCTTCTTTGATTTCCAAGTTTGACTTCCAATGATTCACTTCTTGCTAAAGAGCCCCCTGGTGGTTGAAGAAAAATCCACAGAAAAGCTACTATACGACGCTTGATTCAAAACGAGGGAAAAAGTACAGAAAAATACGGTACTTACTGGAAAATCAATGTTAGACAATGTGTCTCTAACACGAACCAAATGAATGCACAAAAGGCTAATAAATTCAGCCGATTTAGCATTAACATGGCATTGCTATGAAAGCTCAGGCTGTTTGTCATAACTGGTCATTTCAACCAATCTATTGTACAAGTGTTCCACATTTACTGTACCATTTGAGGAATGTTTAATTCCATTTGAAATTCAGACACTACATCAATAACTCACTTCTGAATGAGGGAATAACTGCTAAAGCATTTCACAATTGAGTTCTATCTCCAACCTAACCTCAACCTCCAATATGGCTTCTACATAACATGTAGTGATGATGATGCATTGGTAAACATTTGTATTTCATAGGGTGAACGATGTATTCAGTTCAGTACAGCGTCTTTTAGGGACTGTGGTGTTACAGTGTTTGAATGTATAAAGTGCTAAGAAGTACCTTTCTGTCAACTGGTGCTGCTAACAGAGGAGTAACTGTGCTAAGGAATTATCAACAAGTCTGATAATCTATACAATGAGCTGAGAACATTAGCACAGTATTAGTCAACTCAGGCCACAGTGTCTGATGGTTTACCATGGAAATTTCTAGTGAAATCCAAACACCACTTAAAAATGGCTGACCACTTTAATAGCTAATTCAGACATCTTTGATCTGTGTCCTCTCGCTTCCTGCCGTATATGTATACTTGCTAAGTTAACACACTGCTTGCTTTACATATGATGCATGTCATACAAATTACATCTCATAAGGACGCAAGTTAGCAGATCTCCCAAAATATCTGTTTCTCTAAAGCGTGATTGGGACAAATGAAGGGAAGTCTTTTCCGTCCCCCGTCAGACGCCCTGAGGGAGGCCAGCCACTTGAAACAATGACAGGCTGTTGATGCAATCTGCAACAAAGCAAGTCACAGAGAGAAACGATTACTTAGTCATCCACAGAGAAAGAGGAGGCTCTAAAATTACACACGTCCCACATAGAGGATTTAAAATTGACCAGTCAGTGAGGATGTGTCATCGCAAACAGGGCAACCCCCACAGCGTTTGGATTTGACCTCCTGACCTCATCTGGCCTTCCTTAAGTTTTGCAGCCTCTTGAACTCAGATTCCTGTCATCTCACATTGGAACCTATGATAACCTGGAACTCACATTCCGGTTATCTTTAAGACTCTGCGGTTTTCAGAGACCGAATGAACGACAAACTCAACTTCGCCCTGCTGCTAATTCACAGCTCTTCTATATGAAGGGCAATTATGTCGTCTGAAAAAGAAACAAACTACTCTCCGTCTCCATTCTTGCTTCTGTTCACACGCCAATCAGCAGCTCTGTGCCTGAGCAAAACCACTCTGACATACCAATCCTTGGGGATAACCGTTTGTGTACACTAGCAGACTGATGGCTATATAACCTGCCCCGGTGTGACACATAGTCAAAACACACCATCTATGAAATTATACAACTAGCCTCTACCGCCAGCAACACATTTGTTACACCCTGGTGCAGCTCCTGTCGGTTCTCAAGGGTGTTTGGCAGAATTAATAAATGGATGGATAATGCATGTGTATGCATTATCCAATCAAAGCTGCACATATAACATATTCCATTATCTTTATGGTCATTTGCATACCAGAATGAAAACGCTGGCATGCTCATTCTTATCATCAGTTGGAGATGTGACAGATTAATTCATTTAACCTGTATATTAAATAAAGTAGGTAAAAGTGCCACACTAAACCACAGAGGAAATGATCAATGCAGTTTCATTTCGTCTCAGTATTTCCTGACAGATGGGAGGTGTCAACTGGTGACTAAAAACTGGAATAAACAGCGGCGACACACCTGTGTGAAAGAAACTATTTTCCTTTTCAATTTCACATAAAATCAGACTAAAACAAGCAGAAGTTCGAAACATGATAAAACGTAAAAAAAAAAAGAAAATAAATTAGCTGTGCTGTTAGGAACAGCACAGCTAAGCATGGCCAGGTGCCGTGAGCCTCATTCCAGTTTGAGCCAATCAGCCTAAAACCATTGACTTTAGAAAAACCTAAAGCCTTTAGCTTATTTGCATTCCAGTAAATACCACGAGGGCTTTCAAAGTGAGACTGTAAAAGTTCTATGTGCTGGCCAACATCGTCTGGATGCCTTCCAGCGCTTGGACAGATGCTGTGATTTAGCACAGCAATGTTGCTAGAGTCGGGGCTGTCCAGCAAATGAAGCTGAAACAAAGAGCCGGTTCAACGTTGGCAGGAGAAAGACGGAGCGGGGGAGTAATGCTAATGTACTTTGGAGATAGTGACGGGTGGGGACAGGGTTGGGGAGCGTGGGGGGTGGGGGGGGGTATTGCAACAGGGTCAGAGGGTTGCATTCTCTCATAGTATCAGATGACATCACTGCACGGAGGTAGGGGGTCAGGAGAAAGATGGCTGACACAGAGCAAAAAAGAAAAAACTACATTTCTGCAAAGGATTCTGAACCGGGAGGATGGCGAAAAAAAAAAAAAGATGACATCCTGCGTCTGTTTTTACCACTCCGTCAGATCAACCGTTTTTGCATCCTCTTGTGGTGGTGAGTCTGTAAAAGTTAGCTTGAGGATGTGTCATCTGTCTGCGTGTGGCCGGCGACTCCCTAAGCCTCGCTGCCGGGCTCGTTTATTTACACTGGAGCCCCGGGGGAGCGACAGGCGAGGTGAGAAAACTCCGGGTTCCGAGCTGGTCAGTGGAGGACAGGACAAGATAAGGGCGGACTGAAGGAGAAGGAAAAGAGCAAAGAGGAGAGACAATGGCCGTGTTTCCTTAGGGAGTGCGACATTCAGGTTCATGCACTTAATGATGTACAGGAAGGGCACTAAGCTGAAGAATAGAGAAAGTCAGGCAGTGGAGGAAGAGGTAGAATCCACACGGGTCCTGTCAGAACCAGAGAGATATAACTCACGCCCAAACCGACCCCAACTGTCACAACTTTTCCTCTCAGCTCGTCCTTGCTCAACCGTCTGGTCCATGACACGCCCTTTCACACCGCTTCCTCTCCATCTCGCTGTGTAGTTGCATTACCTTTCCTGCACTCTGAGTCAGCCTGCTCTCTCTGGTCCTCGCCTTGCTCTTAACCGAATCAGCCCGACGCATGTGCGCCGTGGCCTTTCATTTAGATAAAAGCTCAGGCAGACACACACACACACACAGAGAAGAATGACTGGGAAGGACAGAAATGGATTAGGTTTGGACTCTGGCCACAAAGAAAACCAATGCCGACAAACACTAATGTCTATGTTTTCCTTCACGTTTTGTTGCTGCGATTGGCTAAAGAACAGATGAGGTAAAGCCGGGAGAAAATAAGGACAGCTGGAGAACGATAGCCCTGGAGCGACACATGAGACAAATAAAAAGGATGACATCGAGATCGTTTCACAGCTGCTTTAGGTTTCCCATTTATCTGCTGACCTTGTAACACAGTTTTGGGTACAGAGAGGATACAGAGATGCAGCCAGGATACTACCATGGCATGTATTTACTGGCAGCGTTTCATCTGGCTGCTCCTGAAAAATCATTAATCTTCCCCCTCTGACACAAACTGCAGTCTTCCCCGGCCAAGCTTTTAGTCTCACAGTCATTTGTGTCTCAGCACTGGAAACAAATCAAAAGTACTTTGGGAGTCTTTATTGGGAAGCAAAGGGGTGAAACAATGATGTGCGATGGGGGGAACATAATACTAGTGCTAAAATTAAAGGGTGAAAAACAGAAAATAGGCTCTTTCCAGAAAGAGTCAGAATTGTTCTGTAGGAACTTGAACAGGAACTATTGTAGCACTCAATGCATTTAGGCTTCTAGATGTGGTGAGGATGATTTGCTGGAGTTCTAGGGAAGCACCAGAACAAGAACGGAAGAGGAGTCAAGTGAGTTTTGTTGTTGGTGGGAGATGGGATGGTCTGAGTTTTCCAGAAATACCGTGTTGACGTCAAAGGTCAAAGAAGAATGCGAAAACTGGTTCGAAATGACACAAAGGAAACTATTTTTGGTTTCAAAGTAACTAGATATTGTCAATAAAGCGTAAAAAAAGCCTGGAATTATTGGAGCACAATATTTTAGTAAACATCAGTATCAGTGCTGGTTTTCTTCACCTCAAAAGCCTTTCGTCCAACAGCAAAGATTAGTCAGATATGAATAATAAATATTTATTTAAAGACCAAATATCACCATATATTAGAGCTAGGATATCCAACATGAGTGAGCCATGACGAAGCAAACTGTTGATGGTGCCAAAAACAAGGCCTATTTGCTGGAAGCAAGTTTTGTCAAAGGACTGAGGAACTGGAATCTTGGATTGAAAAGAAACAACAACTGGGGTCTTGTTTGTGAGCATAAAGTGTTTACTTGTTATTTTTTTCCCTCTCAGTAGAAAACATTTGCTGTTCTCCTTAGATCACATTACATACTAAATCACTAACCATTATCTGTAAACATTCAATATAAAACGGTGAATCTGTAACTCCTTTTGTCTTCATACTCAAACCAACTGTAGACGATAACACTCAATTATCAATGCTGCTGGAGTATTTCAGCTTTCTTTCTACATCATCACGTGTAGCATTAACTTAAATGGATCTTCAAGGTCCCGCTATGGTGAAACTCAGCATCCTGGAATCAGCAAAAAGTGCTTTTAAATCCCGGGGAAAGGTGCCGGTTTAATGGGTCTTCAAGCAACACTTCTCAGACAATATTTCTCTCGACTTCCTCCTGTTCTTTGAATAAATACTTAGAATAAAAACTTTGTAAGGTCAAATTTGAGCTATAGATTTTGCTGTTACAGAGATGGAGACAATAAGCTCCAAACCCAAACATAATTAAAAAAGAAAAGTTGTAAAAATGATTACTTGTGGTGCTTAACAGCCTGGACTGGCAAACTACGCTGTGAGAGTGCACTAAATGTAAATCTGCACACCAGGCAGATGGGCTGCGAGACACCATAAAACTCTCAAGGATCCAATTAACTGTTAGAAGTTATGATGAGCGTAAATTTTGTTAAATATGTTCGCGTACTGAAGCAAGTGCAGTCTCTAAGTGAAGTGCAGCCCTCGAGCTATTACAAACACGCAAAAATATATCAGGACAAAACCTAACTGAATGTCTTGAAATGTTCAGATCATTTCCTGACCCAGAACAGAGGAAAATTGCACAAAATGGATTTCAAAATGCTGTTTTATCTTTGCAAGAAAAAGGTCGGATTTCCTCTTTCTTGGAACAGCTTGTGATAATTTCTTGAGTCTATTAACACCTTCTCCATCCTGTTCTGAGAAACACGCTGTACAAGTTTTATCTAATCTATGTCAAAACCTCACGCCCGCCGCCTCATCAGTCATCGTTTCCCGCTCTGTCTTATAACCACACATGGTCGGACAGGTTGTGATTGATGAAAATCCCTTCTCCCAGAGGGAGGTGGGAGGGGGGGGGGGGGGGCAACAGTGAGACCACCTGCCGGGCCGATGGAGCAGAGGGGAAAATCCCTCGGGGCGGGTGGGTAAGGGAGGAACGTTCATCCAGACTCGCTGGAGACGCGGCTCTGTGAGAATCCAAATGAGGAATACACTCGAGGGCAGAAGCTGACTCCTTGGCTGACGTTCATAAAGGCTCTGCTGTCCACTTGTCTGCTGGCTCCAATCCAAGTGATAAAACCTCAGCTCGTTTATCATTAAAAACGCAGACCTACCCTGCAAACTTTCTATTAAAGAGGGGCAAGACGCTCGGCTCTCGTTCTGCCATCGTCTCATTGTTAGCAGACAGGAACCGCTACATCAGATTGCAGGATGTTCGCTGGAGAGGCACAATCTCACTTCCTGTTAGCTCAAGGCGGACGGATCGGGTGTCTATCGTCCACCACGACCCCCTCCCCCCACCCCATCATCATCATCACCCACTGGGGGCGCTGACCTTGTGAACGCGTCCATGTCACAGCTAACATCTAGTCAAACAAACAAGGGCAAGCAGGTCGGCCCGCTGATGACTGAGATGCCATAATCCTATGGTTCTCAAGCGCCACTGGTGGTACTTGGGTTGTCGTTAGGGTTACTTAGAGGAAATTTCACTCTTACAAAATAAATGTGGAGCAAGTTCGCTGCAGGGGTAATAAATCAAAGATGCAGCAGAAGGCTGATCTGGGCTTAAACAGGCTACAACCGAGATGAAGACGCAGTGGAGAAAATGCCTCAGACTCCATTCCTTTTACCTTGGATCAAATAACATCGTAGAACCCGACTTATTCGCCCCTAATAAAGAAAAGCCTCCCCACCGCATGATGTTGCTACCATGTTTCACCCTGTGGATTCATGGTGATGCACAGTGTAGGTTCTCTACTGCACATGTAGCCCAAAACGTTTCATTTAAACAGTCTGACCAGCTGACTATGTGGCTTGTGGCAAACCGTAAAAAGAGTTTTTATGGCTTTTATTCACCGGCGGTGAGTTTCTTCTTGCCACTCTTTGGGGAGCGCGCCATAGATTCTCCCTCCTGAGCTGTGGGTTTCTGCAGCTCCTCCAACGTCACCATCTCGGCAAGCAGCCAATTGTGCCTACTCTTTGCATTTTTAGATGAATGACTGAATGAATTATAGTGCTCTGTAAGATGTTCAAAGCTCCAGATATCATTCTTTTCCACAACTTTCTCCCGGACCTGTCTGCTGTGTTTCTTGGTGTATATGATGCTGTTTGTTCGCTAGCTGGAAGGTCTTTCACTGAACATTGAAACATTAAATTATTCATGTTTGGGCTGTGTCAAACTAATTTGATGACTTCTGGAAGTAATTTGTTGTAGACTGGATTTTATTTACGGGCATTCGAGTAAACCAGGCTTTACTTGTTCCCCCTCAAGGGTAAGCATTGCTCATTTTTTTAAGTATTTGCATTTTTTAAGACTTTATAGTTGTTGTTCAGGTGTTATTCTTCCAATCTTTCAATAATACACAATTATCAAGTGATATTTTCAAATTTCCCGTCAACTTGAAACATTTTTTAACTCAATAACACGACAGGGCCGCTGGAT
This sequence comes from Poecilia picta, assembly GCA_033032245.1. Taxonomy (NCBI): domain Eukaryota; kingdom Metazoa; phylum Chordata; class Actinopteri; order Cyprinodontiformes; family Poeciliidae; genus Poecilia; species Poecilia picta. The sequence goes on from CM065362.1 coordinate 23,253,501, forward strand.
GAATGACTGCCCTTGTGCAAAGCCACTTAGCAGGTTTTCTGGGGTAATCCTTGATTTGTAAAATACATTTGCACATCATCTAATACTTTGGCCTGCCACCAAAAAATCTGGTAACACTTTATTTGAAGGGTTGTGCATAAGACTGACATGACAGTGTCACAAACATGACATAACACCTGTCATGAACATGAAGAAGTCTTTATGAATGAGTGTCATTCGGTAAATAATGGCACTTTTGATGCAAAGTTGCATTAAAGTCCATTAAAAGTGCCAACTTTGCATGATTTTGTAAATTATGATAATTTAATGCAAAGTTGGCACTTTTAATGGACTTTAATGCAACCTTTAGAGCAACTTTGCATTAAAAGTGCCATTATTTACCCAATGACACTTCATGACAACTGTCATAAACATTCATAAAGACTTCTTTATGTTCATGACAGATGTTACGTCATGTTTTTGACAGTGTCATGTTAGTCTTATGCACAACCCTTCGAATAAAGTGTTACCAAAAATATCAATGAAATATACTAAAGTTTATGTCTCTAATGTAAAAATAAAAAAAGATGCTGTGTCTTCCTGAAACCTCAGACTTAAAAAGAAAAGAAAAAAACTCACTCGTTTTTTTCCAGGTGTATTCTGAGCTGCTGGCCCTCGGCTGAGATCAGAACCTGGACCTCTGCCGGATGCTGGAAAACACGAAACAGATGAGATTCAGCCATAGCAACGCACACTGGCTTCACATGAGAACAAATCTCAGCTGTTTTGTCACTTGGGTAAATATCCAACATTCACACCACACACACAACAACACACACACACACACACACACCTCTTTGTTGGCAGATCTGATGTGTCTACGAGGATGCAGCCACACGGGAGAGGTAACCTCATAACTCTGGATATGTTCGAGGACGCCTTTCAATCTGTTCTGATTGTTTTCTCCTGCAGGGGAACAACAAAAGAATTGGGGATAAACAGGACAAAACTGCATTCTCGTCTATTTAATTAAAAACAATCTCCAACAAATGCATATTTTGACACCACATCCTGAATGCGCTGGAGAAGAATCCCCCAACGTGCAAATAATAATAAAAAAATAAATAAATAAATAAAGCCCCCAAGACAAACCGCCTCACCTTTATAACCAGCTTCTTCAGAGCCAGCAGCAGAGACTCGGTGCAGAAAAAGCGTAAGGCAGAGACACAGAGAGACCCGCACGGAACCGACAGGAGGGGGACGCATTCTACTGATAAAACAACCGAGTCTACCGACACAGAAGCGACCAGAGAGCAGCCTGGTGTTTCACATCAGATGGAGAGAGCGTCGCCAGTGAGACATCGCGATAAGCCGCCCGCCTCTGCGCGCAGTATTAATGGGATGCTTCAGCAGCAGAGCGGAGAGAAAACGTTTCTGTCATTTCCAAAACCCCTCCCATCTCACCACGCACCGACATTGATCTGTCGAAAGGCAAAAACCCAGGATGTGATGAAAGGATGTTCCAGCGAACAGAGACGGGCGTGTAGAGGTGCGGCGGGAAATGTCCGCTGTAAGACGTGAAGCTGGCTGAAAATAAAACTTAACTACAACAGTTGATTTTTTTTTCTTTTCAAATAGTGAAACGTTGTGGTTAATTATTAGTATTTCAAATGCCGCATTTGGATTCGCATTTCGGCTAAGTCGGCCGGAGGTATAAGCGAACTATGGCTGCGTTCACACAGCAGGTCTTGATGTTCACGTCTGATTTTTTTTTTTTAGTTTTTCAGGAATCCTTTTTTATATACGGAAGAGGATTGGGGCCACCAAAAAAAATAATTCTGACTTTAATCTGAGATTAAAGTCAGAATTCAGAGATTTAAGTCAGAATTTTGAGATTTAAAGTCAGTATTCCGAATTTCAGAATGTCAGAATTCTGACTTTAATTCTGAGTCAGAATTCTGAGATTTAAAGTCAGAATTCTGACTTTAATCTCAGAATTCTGACTTCAAAGTGAGATTTTTTTCCCCCGGTGGCCCTAATCTTCTTTCGTATTTTTTGTTGTTGTTTGTTTCTTTGTTTTTGCATGGCCAGTCATATAACTAATTAGAGTTTATGTTCATATCTCCAAGCCTGACCAAAGAATTACTTCCGTGATGTGGAATTGAGCTTCTGTTATGTGAAATAAACCTAAAATCTGTACAGCACGGAGAAAACTAAATGAAAATGTACGATGAAAAGTTGCTTTAATCTACTTATTGCAGTCTAAGCAGAGGAGCATCCTGTTGCCTAATAAGTGCAACATGCTGCAAAACTGAATGTGTAAACTATGTACATTAATAAGATAAAGAAATGCATTTAAATTTTAAACTGAGGTGAACACAATATTGTGGAAATTCTGAATCACTACATTATTTTTTAAACAGAACCCATCATATGAATTGAGAAAGTTAAAAGAATCTTAAGTAGTTGTGATGCAATGTTTTAAAAAAAGACAAGTGCAACGCAATTACATTGATGAAAGCACAACACTTGACTCCCCATGCAGACGATACATTACATCTGCTGAATTGTTTCTATTCTGAGACTACTCTAACACGCTAAATTATTTTATTGTTCTTTAGCAAAGTATATAATTCCAAGTTGTATATATCTGATTACATCTAGTAAAACGGAAAAACTGGCTCTAAAAAACAAAGTTTTTAAAACAAGATGGAATCAATTTTATTACACCAACCATATGTTTTTCACAAATCTGAGCCTTAAAACATAATTAACTTATTAAAATGTTTGACCCCTCAAACCTGGTGTAAAAGCAAATGCTGCCAGCACATCTGTCGCCATCTAAGCTCAGAACTAAAAAAAGAAAATAAAAAAAAAGTAAAAAGCTGAACTTAAATAGAACCGATCCTCTTCTTTCCACGACAGCAGCACAAGGGGATTATGGTTAAGCACGGCATATCCATGCCACCTTTAAATAACAGGCTCACTTGTCTCAACATGCTCTAGTTTCTAGGGTTTCCTCTGGTCTATGTGACCATGTGTCCAGTCATTGTCTGCACACACACACACAAACACACACAGAGAGCCACCAGTCACAACAAATGGACACACAGCCGGCTCCCGATTTTTATCTCGTTACAGCAAATGATCCTTTTTGACTGAATTAGCGTCTAGTGATCGACAAGAAGGTTTTCTTCCCGTTGCGTGAGCTACAGTAACTGAATACAGTAAAGGCTTCGAACTCCCCAGGCTGCCAGCAGCCGCTCATTCTGGGTCGGCCGCTGGAAGTGTGATATGCCACGCAGCGCATGTCAGAGGGGCAGAGTTAATGCAGGGTGTGGGGAGGTATTCTTAGCCCTGATGACAGCGCACACCACCGAATCCACTCACGTCTCTTCATGGGTGCCTTGGCTCCAATAAACGGCTATTTTTTTCCTGTAGTAGTCTGGATCATTTCTACTCCTCTCCCTTTTTTCCTCTACATACTAGGATTTTTATTTATTTTCCCATTTAAAAAAACTCTTCGCTTTCTGCGAGATTAACTCCGATTTGTAGTTTGCACTGCAAAGGAGCCGTTCCGTCAGAGCGTCAAGGTGATGTTAGACAGGCAGAGCAATCAGGCGTTGGTAGTATTTTGAATGCCATTCATGATATCGCATGAGGGTATATTTTTAGAGAAGTAACCCTACGCGGGAAGGAAGGCAAAGACATGCATGCCCCTGAATGTCCTCAGTACCCACCGGTGGTGATGGGAAGAAATTAACGTGAGCATAATGGGACTTTTTGACGGATCATTTTGCACGTGATTTAATAGACGAAAAGTAGAAACACAAATCAGCTGTTGGAGAACAACTGTACTGTGAACGATAAAAAAAACATAGTTTGGTTTCAAGGAAAGCTGCAGCTATGCTTCTTTAGTCTCTTGTCTGTGAGAGGCGGCTTTAAACACGCAGCTCAGAGTCGTTTCTCCGCGGAGAGTTGCTCTTGTCAGGTGTCGTCCTCGAGAACGTCTGGGTGTTCCTCCCAGAACTGGTCCCCGATAATGTCGCAGTGGTAGGCCTCCACCTTCCTCCTGCTCCGTGTGACAGGAACCTGCTGCTCCTCCTCGTTCGGTCGCTTCACGCGCTTGCTAACCGTCTCGTTCCGCTACACGACAGAGAAATGAGACAGATGTTAGAGACAGTCGGGGCCTTTACTTTTATATTTCTTATGCTGATTCCAAACTGATTTCTGTTTTCCTTCTGCGACAGGTTTGAGTTCGTGTGTCGTCATTATGACAAAATGTACCCGTTAAATCAGTTTTGCTCTCTGAAAAATGTCAACATTCCAGACTTCTTGGTCTTTATTAGTCAACTTTAGAGTAAAAGTACAAAGGTTCAAGGTCAAGGAAGAAAGGATGATGAACAAACAGTTGGACACACAAGCAGATTTTTTCGACTGTGGGCTGGAGATGAATATTTTCAATATTTATAAATTGTTTATGCTTTTCCTGGCTGCATATGACTTCTAAGAAATCAAAAGTTGAAAGGAAAGAAGCGCTGTCTTAAATGGAGGAATTAGCTATGATTCCAAGTGAAGAATATTCCGATTAATATGATTACTCCTTATAAGCATATTTACATAACTTCTGAATTTCACTGAACTTAGATGAAAACATGTGTCGCAATATCTGCTGTTTGTTATTACTGATGAATTACAGACCAGTTGTTGCAGTATTCGACCTCCTAATTAAAGGTCAGAGCCAAGCAGACAAAAAATTTCAGAATCAGAGCAAAAAAGGAACAAATTTAGAAATGCAGTAGCTATTAACTATTAAAAACTCATCTATATTCAGAAAATTTTAACACAGTATAAGCCATTTTGTTTTGCTTTTTTAATAATAATTTACAATGTTATAATAGTCTTTCTGATTTATTTCATATTTTTGTACAGCACTTTGCTTATCCTGATGCTACAGTCTAAAACAGTCTATTTAGTGAAACTTGTTCTTGTTATGAATTTACTGAAAAATAAATAAAAACACTGTGTCACTTCTGAATCAAAGAAGCGACTGAGACAGAGGGGAAATGAAAATAAATGTTCAGATTGTAGCATTTGGTAGAAAGAGACAGATAAAGGAAATCTGAAGGTTTTGGACACGATTTAACCAGGAAACTAGAGAAACTATTAAGATCCGAGTCACAAAGCAGCTTGCGGTTCATATCAAACTGAGCTGGTTGGGCACATGCTTGGAATATCCTCAACAGAGGTTTGCAGAAACGGTACAGTCTTAATCACTCCGGAGTATCTCACCTTTTCCCAAATGAGGGTGGTGCCTTTCCGGTGGACGGCCGATTCGTTGTTATAGTTGATGTCGAATTCTGAGAACAAAATCTCGTTTTTCTCTGAAGCTAATGTTCCCTGTTAAAAAAATAAATAAAAAAATACAGATATATTAAATTGAGTTCAGCTTCTTCTTAATAAAAATACTCATACACAGGAAGCAAGAACGGGTGTTCACATTACTGGCTGGCACCACCTGCTGGTTGCATTGTGTCAGGGTGTTTCAATTATTCTAGAAGAGCAACCGCTAACATTGAAGTCGCACTTATTACTGCAACCGAACCGCTAAGATATTTCGACATATTAAAAGTGATTTCATATACAGACATAGGATGTGAGGACAGGTTTTTTTCATATATTTATATATATATATAAATAATGAGGTTTCTAGATGTTGTTCTCTGGTTGACTCCCAGTCTGGACTGGAAAATGAAATAAGTTATAAAGAACAGCTGCATCAGTCCCAGGCAGCTGCAGCCATTAAAGTCTATTTGTGTAAATTAATAAGCTATGGAGAGTCTGCTGACATCTAAAACATACTGTGCTTTCCACTACTTCGCCAAATGTTATAACAAAATGTCAAACAGTTCAGGCAGTAAAGTTGTGGCCTAAAATAGAAACGTTCTCTGTAAAAGAAACCAAATAATAATAATAAAAATGTTTGGAGCTGCCTTGCAGGATGCATTCCAAAAGTTGCAGACAATTTTTTTAATCAATTAGAAAAATTACAAAATAATTTAAACAAGTTTTGTTTTATAACCAGCTGGTTATAAAACAAAACATTAACAAAAAAAGAAAAAAAAAGAAAAACACATAGAACAAAACCTAAATCCAAATTAAGTGGAAAGACTTGAAAGTGGGACATGAGATATTTTACATAGAACCAGCCAAAAAAGATCCAGTCTTCATATAATTAAAAATGATAAGTTCATACTTTAAAAGACTCCCAGCTATAATTGCAACACTCTCTAACAGCGTTGACTCAAGGAGGCTGAATAAAAACATATGCCAACTATTCAGATGTTAAACTGTGAAAATGACACATCGTTTTATTTCCACTTTACATTTATGCACTACTTTGTGTTGCTCTGCGATACAACATTTTGATAAATTGCACTGATGTTTGTAGCTGTAAAGTGACAAAATACAAATAAAAAAAGTTAAGGGGAATTAAAAACTTCACAATGGGATTAATGAAAACAGAAAAGAAATTTTAAAAAAGATGTTTTTTTATTTAAAAAAATATATTGTAAAAAGCTCAATAATTCTTTCATTTGGATTTACTTTCATGTTAATGAAGGGATGATAAATCCAAAGTATTTTAACATACTGTGATCCATTTTGAACATAAATGCCTCCCTCCTTATAGACTTAGAGATATTCCAAAAGAAGCATAATGTGCCATATCTGGCAACTAGACACACCATGACAATTGAATTAATACATTTATAACTGGTTATAAACTATATTATGTACTAAATATTGTTATTTCTGTCTGAAAATTCATACCATTTCCTCTATACAGAGAAAATGACCCACCTGCTTTGTTTTGCTCTTACCTTTAGTCGATCTTCGGCCTGAGTTGTAGTGAGTCCTCCTTGTTGAATCAATGTCCAAAATACGGTGTTATACAAGTTATTTATATGACCTAGAATATAAGAAACCTATATAAATATGCATCTTGTAGATATATCCACCGAAACACACAAGGATGCTCTTACAGTCTGCTTGCCTCCAGCTGAGATAGTCCCTAAGGTTACGATTGGTGGGATACAAAACCACCCGCCCGTCAAAGCCAGGTGGGTACAGGAGGGGCTGCTCTCCGAAGAACTCCTTCCAGTAAAACACATACGAAGAGGAAAACTGGGAGGCCACATGAGTCATGAGTTTACTGCAAAACAAGCACGGCGGGAAGAAAGTGAGGCGGAAACAGAACCGTCGTGATGTGGAGGTTTTTACAGGCATGTCAATGGAAGTGGCAAGAATTAGTTTGGTCCTGGACTATAATTCTTTGTTTATTCTATATAACACACTCATTGTATCACATTTAACATGTTGTGTGGAAGTTTGGGGGAATACATACAAAACAAATTTACAGCCATTATACGTCTTACAAAAAAAAAAAATCAATCTGTTTACTACATAAAGTGGGATACTGGGAACACAAACCAGTTATTTATCAAACCAAATATACTGAAATTCTGGGACCTGGTAATATTTAAAACTACACAATTTATGTTTTTGGTCCGAAATCAAAAACTTCCACACAATATACAGGAAATGTTTGGTGACAGAGAGGGTGGTTATGATCTAAGAGGTGAAGGATATTTTAAAAAACAACATATTAGAACAACCAGGAAGAGCTTTTGTTTATCAGTGTGTGGAGTAACTATCTGGAATGGATTGAATGATGAGTTAAAAAAATTACAAATGTAAACCAATTTAAAAAATTGATTAAAGCAGAGCTCATTTCAAAATAAGATGTTTAATATTTAATAGTCTATAATGTAATTGATGATATAAATAGAGCTTACAATAATTGTACACAGTTAAACATCACGTAAAATGGAAACAAGTTGTATTTTTTGATGTTCTGAAAGTTAATTGGTAATAAATTGACAAGTATGAAAGGGGCAGAACATCATAAGATGCATCTTCCACCTGCTCCTTTTCGAACAGAAAATATAAAATTTGCGTGCCACGTGGGCAAAATAAGTTGTTTTACATTTTATTTCTTAAGTCTGTTTCATTCTATTTTCTTTGCTTTTTCGTGTTTGGTTGTTTTTAATGTCTGTTCGAAATAAATGAATAAATAAATAAAATAGAAGTGAAGTGTACCTGGCTCGTCTTTTGAACCAGGTGGTGGTTCTCTTAAAGACAAAGCTGAACTCGTCACTTTGACCATAGGCGATGCTGATGTCCTCCAGCTCCTCCATGACAGCGCGGGCGGTCCTGCTCATCAGCCCCAGAGCCCTGTCGTCGTTGGGCTTGGCGAACTGGTGCTGCTCTGCAAACCTGAAGCAGATTGTAATGTGAGAGAAATGTCAAAAAAAAAAAAAAAAAAAAAAAAAAAAAAAAACACACATTCCAGACATTAGCGTGAGATGATGACGACAAAAAAAAAAAAAAAAAAAAAAAAAAAACTAACTTGTGGAAGTTGCGACCATCCAGTCGTACGACGATGTAGCAGTTTCTGAGGCAGGTGTCGTCCGTTTCAAAGCTGCGGACGTACTCAAACTTGCTTTTGGCCATAGCGCCGGAGCTGGAAAACGGACGCAGAGATGCTGCGGCGAAACAGGACCGTACTGCTGCAGCGAGTCTTTCTATCAGCATCCAGAGACTGCCGGAGACGACATGTTGCTATTATTTAAGGGTTTTGGCATGACAATAAATATATTTGTTATAAATAGATTAATTTGGTTAAATTTACTATAACATAACTGCGAAAGAGACTCTTATTAGGAATGGCTTTAGAGCAGGTAGCGACTTAGCTAATCGTTTATGCGACAATTAAACAAATAAATAAGCTAATGAGACAACTGAAGTGATCATTTAAGTTTTCTGACACTCAACCACATTGGCTGTATACCTATTTAATAACAGATATACTAGAACACTTATCCCGCGATAACTCACGTTGCTTTGTGTACAGTCCGTCGACCAAATATGCCGTAGTCCCAGTACCACCTCCAGAACTTCCCTCTCAAAGGTTCCGAGTTGAACAATTTTTGGTTTCTAATGTTATTTGCTGTTTTTTGGAGACATATAATGACATATTTTCTTATAACATATAACGCAGCCTATATCTGACCTGAACGGATTAATATAATGCGAACGGCAATGGAGTTACCCAAAAGTATGCTATGTTGCCCCTTTCTGTTTGCTGCAGCGAGGTGTACTTGTTCGAAAGCGTAAATAGGTACACACCATTTGTCAGCCGCTACAGCAAACGCTGCGCCGAGAAGAGGGACTTTTCACACAATTTATGCCACTCACTTCACGCTGAAATAATAAGTTATTTTGTACGAGAGTTACAATATTTTTGATATCATTTCAAGGATGAAAAATATTTTATTAGAAACATTTTATCCAGGCAAAAACAACTCCTCCCACGCCACTTTATCTTCATTTCTACCCGTGTCAAGAAACAGCCACGTGTATTGAAGAGCTATGGGATTTGTAGTCCAATTAAAAATCTTTTATTCTTTTTTTTGGTACTTGACTCTTGGGAGATAAAATTGGGCTCAATAAATAACATAATATTGAGGGGGAAATACGCATTATGGCGTCTTGAGGGAACCAACGGAAATATTGAAGTGTACAGAAAAGAATAAACTCAGGACAGCGACAACTTTCCCAGGATCCCTCGCTTTTCATGGCGTTCCGCTTGTTTCAACATGGAGGAGAGGGAAAGAAAAAGTGCAAGGCGGGACAGTAAACACTCCGCGTCAGGACCGGAGCTGGTACCGGAGGCAGACACAGGACATGATGCGGCAAATGAATTAAACGTCTGCTCTGAGAGTTTCGACCCGCTGCTGGCCCTGTACTCCCCAGCAGCGCCGCCGCTTCCCTTCCCCAACATCAAGTGCTTCAACAATGTGGCGGAGTACGAGAGCTTCTTGAAGGGCGGCCGGGGCCGAGCAAAGCCCGAGAATGTGGAGAAAAGGCAGCGGAAAGCGATGAAAGGGGTGGCGGACCCGGAGCGCATCGAGAGGCTGAAGAAGCTTATGGTCAACAACCCGGTGTCCGAGGAAGGCGGCGCGGCACCGCGGACCAGGAGGAGGCAGAAACCGCTGAAAAATGTCCTGACGCGGATGGCCTGTAGGTTTCAGCTGTCGAACCGCGGCTGCGTAACGTCAAAAACCAGGACGCGTTCAAGTGCCGCGCAAACAAGGCACGAGACGCGTCGTCTTTAGCTTTTTAACAGCTTATCACAACCACTTCGCCATTTTCTTTTCTTTTAATTTTGAACGCGTAGCTAGAAATTCATTCGCAACATTGTTTCATCCAAAAATCTGAAAAACTTAAGAGTGCGGTTTTCTTTCTGGTCAATGGTCGCATTAAGCTCGTTCTTAGCAATTCCAGCTCTAAAGATATTTATTTCTCCACCAACTACACACATGTAAATACTGGTTTACCCTTTTTTCCCGGTAAAATATCTCAAACTTAGTCGGTTTTGTGAAGTGCTTGATTAAAATGTATGTGACGGATTTGTCACGACCCCTATTATATTCGCTGACACGCTGGATATTAACAGTTAGGGACGTATTCAGGCGCGGAGATGTGGGGGGGGGGCTGGGGGTGCCGCTGCCCCCTCCCCCCAAACCCTCCCACATCTCCGTACCAACATTACATTTACTTTCCTACTTTTAAGATGGTGTAAAATGACCATTTTGTTGACATTGCTTTTCTGCTTCAGTTAAACACCCCCATAACGTTACCATCACTGTCACATGACCTAATAAGTTACCAAACGACCAACCACATCTCCATAAACACAAACAGCAGCAAGATGAAAATCAATATCGGGTGTTGGTACCGCCCCAGTTTTGTTATTGTACTAGAACCAACATGTAAAAAAAAAAAAAAGGACTAGCATCGGCCAATGTCAATGCCAACATATCGTGCGTCACTATTAGCAGTAAATTAAAAAAGTTGAAACGTGAAGATCTTGGCTTACTCGAGGAGAGATGTTTCTGCGCTTTACCTGAATTCTCTGCATGATTTTTGAGTCGGCTGCGTAACCTGCTGCTCGCGTGTCTTCAGTGTGTCAGGGCAGTCCTCTGGGGGAGCTGCACCGCTGCGTACAGGAGAGGATCAGAGTCCGAGTTCACATCAGGACCTTTAAAGGCCTGAGGGGCGTGTGCTCCGGCTTCGTCGTCGTCTTCGACAAGTTCTGGAACATGGTGAGCAGACGCCCAAAAGTCTTTTCACTGTACTATGTACTATGTCTTTGCACTACATGTTTGTTCATCGTCGGGTGCTGTGTGTGTGTGTGTGTGTGTGTGTGTGTGTGTGTGTGTGTGTGTGTGTGTGTGTGTGTGTGTGTGTGTGTGTGTGTGTTTGTCAGGCCTTGGTGGATGTAGACGAGACGTACAGAGAGCCTCTGCTTGGAGAGGCGTTGTACCACGAGAAGGCCCTCACCGTTTCACGGGTATCCGCTTGATTTATTTATTTATTTTTCCTAACTGAAATAATGCTGGGAAAGGTTCGGTCATTTTGAGGGCGTTCGGCTGCTGGACGTTTTATGTTGGAAGGCAGAAAAAGTCCCTCTTTTCCATCAGCGCAGCCCCTGGGCTTCCATAGTTCAGTTGTTACTGAAGAACCACCATCTTGTTTTACAGCTTCTTTTTTTTTTCTTACTGACTTTTAATTCAAGTCAACTCACAGAGTGATTGACGGAAATAAAAGCCAGTTCATTAAGATATTTTCTGTCTTTAGTAACTTTTTTAAGAAAGAATAAAAAGAAAGTATAATCTGTAGCCTATAATCAAATCATAAATCGGATTTGGTTTAAGAAAAAAAAAAAGGGATTTTATTTTTAAGCCAATAATGCCCCATCCTAAGTCTTAAACATCTGTAATTTTTCAAGGCAGGGGTGCCAAAGGGCGGCCCGTGGGCCATTTGTGGCCCTTGCGACAATTTTGTACGACTATATAACACAGTTAAAAATTGATACAACTTTGCACCAATATGGCAGGAGCTTGATGCAGGTGTATACTTTCTAAGAAAAAAATAATCTGACTAATCAAAATCATCTTTAAAAGGAAAATGTTGGATAATAACAAAGTATATGCACGTCTCCCTTGAGCAGCTTCTAAAAAGTATCAGCTGAGAATCTAGGCTTTGCTTCTGTTTAGTCAAAGAAAAAAAAAGATCAAATATTGAGAGAAATAGCACTAACCTTCCAGATCCGGTGAATATTTGCATGCAGTCGTCTCATGAAGGCGTTCCCCCTACAGTGACGAGTCATTCGAACCCTGCAAATGATCATAATTACACCCAGCAGTGACTCTAAACAAGGTCTTTATTTAGAAAGTGTTAAAAAGTGTTCAACAGCAAACGACCTGATTAAAAAAGTACTTGGCATGCGAGTTTGATTTCATAAAACCTTTCTAGACGTTTTTTTTTTTTTTTTTTTCCATCGTCTTGCCTTTATTGTCGAGCATTAATGCCACCCAAATCTTCATCCAGCTCTTTGAGAAGCTAAGTCTCCAGGAAACCCTGGGAGGCGGCGAGCCGAGGGAAGACGGCGACGACGGCGATGGGACGGCTGAACCCAAGACGTCAGAGGATGTCGGAAGCAAACGAGATGAAGGCGTCGTCTCGGTGAAGGCCCGGGATCCAGCGGCCCAGCAGCAGCAGAAGAAGGAGAAGAAGTACGGGAAGGTGCACACGCGCCACATCAACCAGCTTTTCATCCGCGGTGAAAACGTGATCCTGGTAAACCCACAGCCTCTCTGATTTCTTTCTGATTTCCGTGACCTGACATGATCAGAGAACAGCGTGCGACATTGTGGGACGCTGTGGGTCTCTGTAATAAGATTCAGACGAATCGAGCACAAGCTGTTATATCATATTGATATGATGGGCCAGAGAAATGATCATTTTATCGAGAAATAAAAAAGCTCCTGAATTCTGGCTGAAGTTTTTGTTTTGTTTTGTTTTTTGTTTGCGTGTGGTCTGTGTTCTGGCTTTTACCCAGCAGGTGGCAGCATAAACACACCAGAGCCGCCGGTGAAGCTATTGTCATCTGGTAGGTTGCTTGTCCCTTTATGTTGCTTTTCCCGTTAGTTTGAACAGGAATGACAGCGCAGTCTCAGCGGACTTCATAAATGCATTATGAATAATTGAGTTTGCGAAGCTCGAGATTGCAGATGGCACTCAAAAGCTGTCATTTGTCTTGACGTCTCAGATTGCTTTTTACTCTTTAATGGGCACATTACCCATAAAAGCACAATTTACTGCATCTCGTGGAAGTTGTAAAGATGTTGCAGTTTTCTCCTCCCCCTCCCACTCGCCCGCTTTCCTTTGAAATGACTGAGGTTTATTTCGGATGATAAGTGGCACTGAGCGGATGTTTGTCGCAACCGCGTCTGCAGTTCTGCAACTTTTCCTATTTGGGTTTCTCCTTTATTTTGTCTGCGGAGATTAATTGACCCTTATTCCGTTTTATCTTCAGTCACAAGTGGGGCACATCCTATCATTAGTTTAGATTTTTTTGTTCGTCTACTGTATATACCGTTACACTTCATGTAATGTATCAGAATGTTATTAGTGTAGCCCATTTAACGGGCCTCTCCAGAGAGGGAAAACGGGGTCAATTGTTTAATGCAAGCCATGTTTGTCACACAAGTGTGCTCAAACAAATCTTGACACAATATGAGAAGGGCACAGCGCTGATTGTAAAATGACCCAAAATTAGATGGTGCTATCTGTGTCCTCTGCCTTACACCAGAGAAATCAGGTCGTCCTTCTCGCTACAAGAAACTGGAGTATTTAACCACTTTTATTTTTTTTAAGATTGAAGTTTTAAGTGGTGTTTCTTTTCTAACTGCGTCAGTCTTCCACGTATGGTAATCACACTCAAACTTTTTCCCACTTTATTCAATCATAGATATATTTTTGCAGTTTTATACAATAGTGCTCAACTGTCCAATGAAAGAAGACTGAGGGACACAGCAGGGAGAAAGTTTTGGAGAAGTTCAAAAGAGCTCCAGGCTATAAAATGATATCTGTTTTATGAGAAGGGAAACTGCAAAGCTGACAAGAGAAGCAGCCGATAGGCTCGTAATTCCAGCGTGAAAATCTGTTGACAGAACAACCAATAGTCAGCATTCCACAAAGCTGTCTTTCATGGAAGAGTAGCAAGAAAGCAACTGTTAAACATAATGGAAAAGGTTACTCTGGTCAGGTTCGACTAAAATTCAACTTTTTGTCCCGACATGTGGCACAACACTAATGCTGAGCATCACTCAGAGCACAACCTCCTCCAAGACAGAACGATGTATTGGGTTTTGCGCTTCGTTTCGGTGACTAGCTTTAGCAGTATATACGGAAAACATTTCTCTCCATTTTCTGCATTCAAACACAAAAGGACATGTTCACAAATACCTCTATCTGCTGCGGTTCTAATAATTTATATCTGCAGCTTTGACTACATTGTCTTTACAGTCAATGCGTCGCTGAGCTAAGGGCTGCTCGGTAAGCTCTGACTTTCGCCATCTTAATTCTGACTTGAAAGATTACTAAAGTACCCAATACATATTTACAATAAAGTTGTATCTTAAGTTAAGGTCTTAAAATGTCTTAAATTTAATTCTGAAAGGTAAGTTGGCCTTAAATCACAGAACTACTTAATCTCGTATACATTTTTTTTCTCACTGAAATTTTCTGTCAGGCCAAAGTAAGTCCAGTGCTGCCATCTTTATAACATTCTGTGACTCACGGTTAAGGCCTTCAGTAACTCACTAACATTGTTAGCTACCTAGCTTCTTTTTTTGCATCTATCATGGCCAAGTGAGGACTTAAAACCATTTGGATGGACAAAGTTTGCACATTTTTATGGATTTTCTTAAAAGGTTGTGATGGTGAAACTTACAGAAACTCTGCATTTTCACTCAAAAAACTCAATTTTACTTTCTCTTCCTTATATTGATCTGAGTTTTATACCACACAAGTTCTGCCTGTCCAGCTGTCCCAAATAAAACCCATTGCAAATTTAGGTTACCTGAAATGTAATGTGTTTGGTAGTCATTTACAGCAGCCCCCTCCCATCTCTTTATTAGCTCAAACAAAGTTTAACTCACATTAACTAAACTCAATTTAGAAGCCAAATGTGTTGGCTTCACTTTTGCTGCTTGAAGCACTTTTGAATGAGGCTAATGACACAGCACACCAAATAACACACATCATTAACAAATTTAAATCAACTGTTTAATGTTGTCCATAAGGAATCTTGATGTTCAAATCAAATCAGAATGGAAGTAAATGCAAGATCTCATTTTCTCAGAGGGTCTCTTGTACATTTGCATATACTAGTGTTTCGGTAACAATCCCATTTTAAAAAGAGGACCAAAAAAAATTTTTGATTTAAAGTAGAAAACAAAATGCATAAAACAATTTCTGATATACATTAGAAAAAAACAGCAAACAGATTTTGGTCATTTTAATGCTTCAGACATCAACGCAAGGCTACTATGTGTTACTGCACTCAGCTGCTTGAGCCCTTAAGGAGAGTCAGAAAGCGCAGGTTGAATCCTCATCAGAAGCTACTGCCTTCTTCTGTTGTTGGTGAATTATCTCAGACACAAACCAAAGGAAAGGTCCAGCCGGCGCAGTTCAATTTTGATTACCAATCACTCATCAGCAAGGGTCCGGAGGCAGCTAATCGGCAGGCACTTGGAATCACTTAGGACCAACCGTGTTCACATGTTAACACAAACTAACAGCAGCTGAATTTGCTTGAAAAGTTCCTCGTCCTCCTTTAATCTGAACCCGACGAGTCGCAAAACACACCGGCTTGGACCGGCGATTGTTGCGACGTTAAAAACTCATCCGAGGCCGTCGCAAGAATGTGCAAGAACAGTGGTGACGAAAGGCACTATATACCACCAAAACAAACGACTGGTCGATGTTTCACAGAGATGCGTCTTACAGTCTTAACAGCTTGCGTTAACACCTGAGGTGCTGAGAGAATACGTTTGTGTGTTTGGAACTGAAGCTATCACTGGCCTGAACAGTTCGGACACAATTAAAAGAAAAAAAAAAAAAAGGTGTACGGGACAAAACAGTAAAACTATTTTATCTTGTGTGTGTGACAGAGTCTCATTGTATCTGCTGAGGGGAAGGGGAAAAAAAAAAACAGTTGTGATAAAAATCCCATACCCCTTCATCACCCTCCCCCCCTTACATGAGGCAGTTTGTATTGATTATCTCGCTTGGACGCAAACTGATTATAATATTCTTCATAAGTAAAATATATATAGATATCTTCTAATAAGAAAGGCAACAAATTACACTTTACCAAAAGGAGACGTTCCTTGAATTAATCAACTTTCCACTGCAAACAATTAATAATAATTACCCCCCAACTGTAACACTTCAAGCCACATTTGGAGTGTGGACACATATGTACAAAGAGAATGCATTCACATGTGCTTTGCGATAGATCTCGATTCATATCAGATTTGGTCTGTATGATACAACTTGTCACATTTTCGCTGCCTCTCAGTGAACTTCATAACTTATTGCAAGGGCTCCAGATTTCTATTTACACGTCATAGGAAGACAGAGACCAAAGAAGAAAAAAACAAAGAGAAACAAAGAGGTAACTTGACATTCTTTGACATGTTAAGGTGAAAATGGCTGATCATGTTATCCAAATGAATCATTAGTTATTTAACAAATGGAGCTATTAATATACGTTTATCTCTGCTACTCTGATTTTGTGTGATTGAGGTTATAAAGCAAATCCCCCTGACATTTTCTCAGTGGCACCGTCGTCTCACTGAATAATAAATCGAACAAGGCACACCATCTTGACGTCTAACCACACACATCATTGGTTCAATCATCGCACATTCATTTAGATCCACATCACTACAGAATTGTTTAAAAAAAAAAACGAAATAGGGAGATGGCAGGGTGTTAATATGATAGTTGACATTTTTTTCAAGTACTCTTTGTTTGGAGCTCATGATGATCCTTCACCCACGGACGGCGAGAGACTGCCTCCATGACCGCTAATATCCACTCTCTGGTTCCATCACTTTCCGAAGTTGCCAAAGTCAGCAAAGGCATCGTGTTTGGGCTGTTGGACCATTGCAGGGTGCATCCCCATCCCCATCCCCATTCCACCAGGCATTCCCATGGTCATACCTCCCTGCGGCATCCCCATGTTCATGCCCATCCCCATCATGCCCTGGTTAGGAACCATCCCCATCCCCATCCCCATGCCTGCTCCAGGCTGCATCATAGCATTAGCAGGAGGTCTGACTGGTGTAGGTCCAAGATTCATACTGGAAAATCCCTGGGTGAGCATGTTGGGAGCCGGCTGATGGCCTGGGAATCCCAAAAGACAGAAGTAAGTACAAGTGCTACATTTTGAGACACTTTTGAACAACAAGGAGGCTTGAGAAGAGACAAAGTGTTTACGCTTGCTGCTGGTTCAGCTCACCTTGCTGGAGGGTGTTGAGGCTGGGCTGGCTGGGCTTGGGAGGCTGCATGCCAGGCCCCAGAAAGTCCAGGCTGATGTTAACAGAGTGATCAGACCAAGTGGAAGGAAGGGACGCTTTGGCTCCAGGGCCTTGTGAGGCCATTCCTGGCTGCATGGGCTGTGGCTGCAGAGGACCGCCCATGTTAGGGATGGGCTGGTAAAAAGAAACATGTACACAAGAACACACAAAATGCTGAAACAAGCCAATTCTTGTCTAAACTCACAGTCAGAAGAGTTAAAAGATGCAACACTGAAAAATCTAAGATGGAAATTTGCAGTTTCATACTTTAACTGTCTAAAACCTTCAGTGTGACCCACTTAACCCCCACACAATCTGCCCAAACGGGTGGCGTGGGTGACAGAGCAGGAAAAGTAAGTTTTAAGTAGGTCACCCTTTTAGCTCAAAAAATATGGTCGACATGCAAAAGCTTTTGTTAAATTTGTAATGTTTTTCAAACTCCTGTCTCGTTCTGATAAGAGATGGCAAGAGAAGTGGGTGGTTAGTTGGAGAAATTAACATCTGGTGACGTTAACGCCCTACCAGCATGCAGGTCAACACAAGATAATTCTCTAATAATTAGGCTAGCTTAAAGATGCCTTCAGCAAAGAATGATAAATTACAGAATCAATAAGTAAACGTCATTAGTGCAGGATTGATTCCGTCTTATCAGTTTCTTTCAATGAGTTCATTTTCTTTTAAGGTGTTTGCCAATCTTCCATTTCAGAATCAGCACATAACCAACTTGTTCATATTTTACTTGTTCCTTAAGAAGTTGGGGAATGTTACTGAAATGTTTTGTAAAGTACTCATCTGAATGCCAAGAACATACTAAATAAAAAGTAATTCAAATTATTTCAGAAAACCAGATAATTGCATGCATTTTAAATCCTTATAGTAGTCAGTAATGTTCCTTGGCTTAAGCTAATTTAAGGTAGCTTCATGTATGCTAATATCACAAATATCACAACTTTACTGCATTTACACTACACATCTACCTTATTGTTATGATTCATGTTTCTGAAATACTAAGTTAAATTATCAACAGGAAAACTGCAATTTGTTCAACAATTTTATGAAAATAAATACTGATATTAGCCTTTTCATTATCTGGGCTATCTGCTCTGGTCTGCAGTCAGCTGCCTGACAGATATGTCACTAGAAGTTTGCTAGCTTTAGTTTTACATCAGTGTTGGGTGCTGCTTCTTTACTTTCCAACCCCTGATTGTCTGTTTTCATGACCAAACACACACACAATAGTTAGATAGTTTTTGTAAGCAAGAGAAAAGTAGAATGTCCCCAGTGTGCAGCAAAATCCTGCTCCATTTCATGAGTTTTCCACGTTAGGCTGAGTGCAGGCAAACCTACCTGTGACACTGGGTGAGGCATGATGTTGGTGCTCATTGTCTGTGTGCTGCTCATGCTAAAGTTGAGGCTCTGGGAGGAAGTGAGGGTCTGAGTCGGTCCCATCAAGTCAAACAGGTCTGCCGAGGCGGGAGCCGGGGCCACCGCCACCGGGGTCGGTGCTGTAGGGGAAGCTGTTGCCATGGCTCCAAAAAGGTCACTTCCACTGTTTTCAGGACTCTGAGCAGATGCTGGAATCTGGCCTCCGGGAAAAGCATTCCACTCGCCAAAGTCTCCATTGGGGCTGGAGACTGCTGCTGCAGACACATGAGAAAAACAATACTTTTCATTTTTTCCCCCCCATCTAGATGATCATTTATTATTGGAGTTGAAGCCGTTTTCACAAGAAGGGGTAAAAGTCCAATTTGAGCCATGTTTTCTCTTTATCCAAAACATTTTTAGTGACCACTGGTGCTACGTTTTAAATTTTCATTAAACTGGCCCAGCCTGTTGTCTTTCATAGTTCCTCCCCCCACCTCCGCCAACTTCTTCTCCGGTCCCCGTCTCCTTGTCATCCATAACAGGAGTTGATGTGTGTCTGTTCTTATTATGCAGAGCAGGTAGCAGGCTCCATATGGCCAGGGCTGCCTCCCAACATATTCCTGAATATTCTAGCAGCATGGCTGCAACAGGACAGCATACTCCAAGGATTGAAAAAAAGAAAAAGAAGAAAGAAAACTCTTAAAACATACCAGGTCCTGAGACCTGTCCAGCTGAGGCAGCAGGTGAGTTGAAGTCAGCAAATCCACCGAAAAGATCTACGGCGAAAAATAAAAAAAATACAAATTTAAACAGGTAAATTTCCAGGTGTCAATCTTGTTTAGTTAGCATTCCTTCAGTGTTGAGGTGTCAGAGGGGGGTGTGGGGGAGAACAGGTGGAGGAGCCCAAACATCTGTTCAGTGCTCCCAACCTCTTCATTCACCAGGGACTCCTCCAGAAAACATCTGGTGTACTTAGTTCCTATAGATCATCTCCCTCCCCAAACCTGAAGCCTAGCAGCAGCAGCTGGGCGTCATCACTTCCAGCAGGGTCTCCTGTGTTCCTGCAGCTACTGTGAGACGTCTTAATCAGGTTAGTCCAGGGCTTACTGGCGGTTACTAGTGGAAGTGCAAGCGTGACTGGTTTCTCTGCTTGGAATCCATTCGATTTTGTTGACTTAACATGGAGAAAGGAGCTCATGAATATCAAAATGTTTCACAAAATAGTCCACCCGTGACATTCCACAATGTGCCTGATGTCAGGGTGTCTGCAGGTTTCAGCAAATGGAATTAAATTTAAGACTGAAAAATCTATGGATATAAAAGACGGTTGGAGGATCCAGCTGTGTTACCATCAGACATAGCACAGCACAGATCCATCCATCAATCCATCCATCTTCTTACACCCTTATCCCAGTGGGGTTGGGAGGGGTGCTGGTGCCCATCTCCAGCTGTCAGCGGGTGAGAGGCGGGTTACACCCTGGACAGATCTCCAGTCCATTGCAGTCAAGCATAGGAAAAATTGTGAAGTTCCTATTTCTGTTTGTGGCTCTTGGCAGCAGCTTTGTGCTTCTCACACTGCATACGAATCTCTACAGCCTTAACCCACACGTTCATTTGTACACACAGACATGCACATGTGGGCTAGCAACATGTGCATTTTTTAAGCAAATTCTAAAAAAATTGTAACTTTTGTCACATCGCGTGTGTTGAGTTTCACTCAGAAGCTGCATTGAGTCCATAACCCACGATAAATGCAAAAAAAGCCAGCTAGCAAGGCCATGTTAGCGGCTAGTTTCTGTTAGCCTCAAATCACAGAACACAATGTAGATGTTTGCATCCGACTGAAACTTTTGTCTGACAGAAATTTCATAAGAAAAAAAAACAAAATGTATAAGAATATATGAGATTAATTGCCCTGTCATGACAAAATTTAAACCAATTTAAGGCCTTGATTTTAGAAGCATGAAGTTAAGGCTTTTTAAGGAGCCATCCTGGATGTGGCGTTATACCTGTGGCAGCAGGCTGGCTGGGCGGGGTGTCCACCATCAGGAGATCAGCCAGGCCTGTACTGGCAGGTTGGGGCGCTGCAGCTGGCTGGGTCTGGATGAAAAACGTTTTTTTTTTTTAATTTGTAGGATGAAAATGTGGCCACAGATCCACACCAAAAACATTTTTTTAAATAACTAATTTCTTCAGGTCAGCTGTGCAGTTGCTACCTGCTTGGCAGTGGTATCTGGGCTCTGGTCTCCTGTGTAGTGGGCTGCGGCCCCCAGGTCCACTTTTTTGGACGGTACTCCTCTCTTCCGTGTTGCTGTCGTCTCGGTTGCCTGGACGATTTGTACGCTCTTGGTTGTAACAGTCTCCTCTTCGTCTTTAAACTCTCTTTTTGACTGGCCGTTGTACGAAGAGCGATCCCGGTCCTCCTCGTTGTCACTGCAGGAAGAAAGAAAACAAAAAAGCAAGGCCGCTCTTAGAATTTGGATTAACTTTATGAAGTAGATTAAACTGCAGACAACTAATTAAAATACTGCACACAGACACTAGTGTTCTAATTTATTGTAGTGAGAAAGAGGCGACGCATTCTTTAGCATGTCTGGTAACTCCGGTTGATCTGATTTTACTCGATGTAAATAATTCATGGATAGGGCTGTTGAGATCTCATCCTGTAGTTTCTGTACTCCTGCTCCGAGGTCTTGAGTTTGAAAACAATTTCTAAAGGAGACCAATCAGGGCGGCAGTAGATGCTTCAGAGACAAAGTTTGAAGAACATTTCCTGTCATCCCCTGAAAGTGCATTATCCTTACTTTAGATTCACATACTGCCCTCCATCTTTTATTGATTGAGTTTTGGGCCAACTTCACTTTACCTGAAAACAGGAATGCAACCACTGAGAAACAGTGCAGTGTTTTTTTTTCTTATAAATGCAGGTAGAACAGTTCTGACATCAACTTGTGTCCAGGTCTGGTTTGCCACAAAGAATATCTTGGGTATTTCTAAGTGGAGGCTCGTCTTGCGAATCTCTTCAAACTCTTCCTATTCCAATCAAGACTGGGGACATGATTATCTCACATTCCTGATCATCAATAAACTTTGGATCACTGGTGAGAAGTTTTACATTTATTTTAAAAATCTGAAAACTAATATTCATACTCTAGTTAGAGAACAGAAATATGTACAAAAGTTGGATGAATAGACCAGGATACGAACAGGTACAAAGATCACACAATATTTCCACAGCCACTTGATCGTAAAATGTTTAAGATAAATTTTTAAACAATCCCAAAGAAATCTCCTTCCTTTGATAATAAGAACTTCAAGCTTTCTGGTACCTGAATCGATCTGGGGAGTCGTCTCTGTCCTTCTTCCTAAACCTGCTTATTGTATCGTCAATGGTGCTGCCGATTTTGTCACTTATCTCCCCCAGCTTTTCACTGAAGGGGAAAGGTCCTTTATTCTTCTCCCAGTCATCGTCCCACTTTGCACGGCTTTCACCACTGGAGTCGTACCTGTCCCCCGCTGATGAGAAAAAAACATTACGGCACGTACACTAAAAGAAAAATACTTGTGATTTTCAGGTATTTATTGTTTCAAAAATATTTAAAAGAAAAAAAATCATGCAGAAACAGAACTGCATTACTTACAGTAACCTCGAAATCCCATACTGTCAGAGGAAACGCCGACGTACTTGTCTTTGTTCTTTTTTGCCTTTTTCCGTTCTTCCCTCAGTCTGTCGTCGTCCTGAACAAATTCTATGAGCTCCTTCACCTTCTGACGAACATTTACTCCTTGATCCTTCCCATTCTCGTCTAGTGACAGATTGAAGACAAGAAAATAGAATAAAAAATAAATAAATCATGACATTTATTGTATAACATGTTTTGATACAGGGACAACAGAATCCAAGCAAACTGCTTTAAAAGATTTCCAACTCCAAAATCCACTTTTCCCATTTGGTACACAACACAAATCAAAACAATAACAAAAAACAAAAGCATAACAAGAGAGAAACAATGAAAGTACACCTTACCCACAAAGTGATAACTTTCCAGTGATCTCAAGTCATACAGATGTTCTCTGGCACTGGTTACAACCTTTTCTGAACCATTCCTGATTAGATGTCC
Organism: Poecilia picta; assembly: GCA_033032245.1. Classification (NCBI taxonomy): domain Eukaryota; kingdom Metazoa; phylum Chordata; class Actinopteri; order Cyprinodontiformes; family Poeciliidae; genus Poecilia; species Poecilia picta. The sequence continues at coordinate 23,276,524 of CM065362.1, forward strand.
CAACAATAGCAGGGACTATTAAAAAAAAAAAAAAAATGAATTACTGATTAATCAAAATCTCACAAAACCAACCGATTTGTCAAGATAACTGTTTAGATGAAACCAGGAGCCCATCACTTAGTTTGAACTAGAGCTCTGTGTTTGTGTGAGGCTCCAAACCTTATAGACTCTCCTCCAGTTCTTCTTGTTGTCCCTCAACATGCGGCCCCACAGCATGTTCATCACCTCTGGGAACTGCTCATACATGAAGGTGGCTCTGTTTACACAACCACACAAAGGATAAGAGGAAGTCAACAGTCTTTAACTAACAAAGGTTTACATTGAGATGAAAGAGTTATTTCAGTTAATGCAAATCTATTTGCATTTGTGCTTAATAAAAGGAAATGCAAAGGCGTATCGCTTTGAGTTGAGCTTCGACAAACTGAATGTTTGCTTTCTGGTCCTATTCTTACAGAATTTAAACTATAAATTAGCATTAGCTCTAAACGTAATCTACTCCAAAACGTTCTGTTTTTGTCTACCTGGAATATTAGCAAGTAAAAGAGAGTAATATTAGTTTTTCTGTGTTGCAAAATCCTGTCTTTAAACAATTAAAAAGCACAACTGCACAAATCTAAATTTCCAGACAATATTAATAAACAATTCATTCAACTTTAACCCAAAGTAAACAAATCAGACTAAATCGATGCAGAATCCTTTAGTTTCCAGATGAATCCAGGTGACTACTTTAATTGTGGGATTTATGTTTCCCAGTTATCAAGATGAATATACAGTAATTATGTCATTTAAGAGAAGCAAAAACAGGAAACGCATTTCTCATTTTGTTCAAGAAAAATCTGAACAATACAATATATTCTCTTCAAATCTGTATGTCCAGATGACCCAATAAGGGAGAGCAAGTTATTAAATTGACGTTATGTAGTAACTGTACTGAAAGATCAACTGCATCCATTCATAGGAAACGACGGATTATTCACAGCTTCATTTACAGAAAATCATTTGTGAACACAGTTCAAGGGTAATTTCATAAACAACCAAAGACTTTAGTGAGAAGAACCACAAATTTAATGAGGGGTACACTCAAAACGAAAGCATTAAGAAAAGGAAACAAGTCCCTTTAAGAGGCTCCTAAGGGTGTGGAGATCATGACGTCTTCTGCTTTTCTTACCTTGAAATTTCAGTCATTAGCTGCCCTGATGGTCCCCAGGGATCGTCATTGGTGGCTTCTCTGACTTTAGACTCCACCTCTGAGTAGTTCATCACCACATTGGTTCTATGTATATATATTCAATCAATTAAACAACAAAGAAAAAAAAACATGAGTCTTGGCGTCTTATCTTAGAATATGGCCACAGCTGAAACCACAACACAGACAACAAAGGACAAAAGGTCTTTCAGTGATGGCCACACCCAGCCTTTGGTCCCTATTTAAAACAAAAACCGCCACAAGGAAATCAGAAATGAGGGGGAAGACGAGCTAATGGAAATTCAAACTCGACGCACTATAGAAAGTAAACAGAACATGTTAATGAGTAAAACATGGCTGGGGCTGACCGAGGATAAGCTCTATTCTGACACTCAATAAGTACCTGGGGAAAGAACAAGTGCAAAGAGAAAGCATAAAGACTGCAGCTATTATTGCAGTGCAGTGCAGCAAAACAAAAACAATAGAAGTGCTTCAACTTTATGTGGGATTATATCAAAAACAATCGTCTTTCAATGAAATGTGTACTAAACAAGTCGAACATATTAAGATCATTTCTGAAGCTGCAAACATTCACATAGCAGGAACATCTCAAAAAATGACTTTCTGGGACAGAATGCTTTAAAAGACCGAAACATCTGGGCAAATATATGGTGCATTAACACCTGATAAACTCAATATAGGACAGCACCTGGCAAAGAGACTGCTGATTTTTATTTTTTTTTTTACAAAAAAATAAAATACAAGCATGTCATCTTAATTTGAGCATCGTTTGCAACACATGGAGCTCTATAGCCACTTTCAGAGCACTGCTGTCTGTAAGCCACAAACTGTGATTTATTATCATAATAATAAAGACGTCCAATAACAAGGCCTGTCAAAGCTTCATTGCAGGTACGGCCAACAAACAATCTGAATCTTGTGACTTTGATTTGTGACACAGACTTTGTCTGGAATTAACAGAGCTTTATGCTGCATGGCTTTAAATTTAGACTTTGTTAGGATTGGATCATGTTCATTTTATTTAGCAAACTATTTTACAACCATGCTAAAGTAATTAAAGTCAGTCTTAGTGGTTAATGTTAAGTAAATGTTGAAATGCCTCACAATTTAGTGACCCAACTTTAATTCAGAAAAGATTCCCAGACAAGCTGTAAATCTTCCTAATCACCTCAAAGGAGCACAGAGTAATGAAGCATCTACTGTATTATTGCACACTGACGGTCACTACATTTTCTTAAATAAAAATAAAAGAAGTGGCTGTGGTCAAAGTCTTGACAACTAGGGTGTGGAAACGTAAACATCACCAATTAGGCTTACTGACATGAGGCTCTGTTAAAACCAACCACGGAGAAGAACCACCAAACCAGCTTATTTATATATTTAAAAAATGAACACATATACGCAATAAGAAACAGGTAATGTTAAAACTGCAACATATTTTTCTACCATCAGCAAAAGATCTGTGGGTTAGATTATGTTCCACGTACAATAACATGGTGACGCCACTTTTGTTACAACCTGCATACAGCTTGAATAACTAAGAAATATTAAAATATATAAAGTGTGGTTCCTGGCTGAAATTGAGAGACACACACACACACACAAGAGTATGATGCAACATTTTTCTGTCTTTGCTGAGGTGGCTGCTCTCCTTGCTATCTGTGAGATCAAACACAAGTTCTGATGCTTCCAGGGTGACACATCAGAACGCAGATTTCCGCTGCCGCAGCGCAGAGCAAAACGCTTTCCTGGCTGTTGGCAGAGGACTTTAGTGAGTTTTTAAATCTGTCAACAAAAAACAAGGCGCTGCCTGGGTTTACGTAAATGACTCAAGTTTGGCGACACGACTTTAATCGTTTTGTTAAACGAGAGAAAAGTCAGCATGATGAAGGAAAATACCTTAGTCGCTTTCAACCCGCCTCCGTTTCTCTTCCCCTGACATCTACTAACAAACGAGATGTTTTACACGAGGTCACACTCCAGGAAGGCGAGTGCATCCACGAGAATAAAAGTATTCAGTAGACTCAGTAGCACTCTATTGTCTGGCTTTGCAAAATTAAACCTTTGAAGGGAGGAAATGTTGTGCAATGCCCTAATACAGCTCAGCGCACAGGACAGCACACCACGCTTTGTTCAGCCAGCAGCTCTAAACAAATTACGGCGCAAAACAGAGCGAGATGTTGCCCAACTTTAGTGCTGGCAGGCGGAACAGTAAAAGAACCAAATTGCCGGCCTTTCATGGCATTTCTATTAACTCGTCAAAATGGAACAAATGCGATGGTATTTTCTCTAAACGCCTTTAATTACTGTTAGCCCAGGTGACTTAGCAAGTACTAGATTAATTATGTTGCAAAATGAACCAAAAACATTTGACTCAAAAGAAATTTCTGCTCTTGAGAAATCAACTAGATGTCCACTAATGAACTGCAAAAACAGCAAGGTCACAAATTGTAAAGGCTTCAGCATGAATCAAATATTCCAAAACAAAATTCTGAGATGTTTTTAAAGGCGAATGAGTGTTAAAAGAAGACGCTTTAATTATATATGCTGGGACTGGTCTCCAGCAGCCATTTTTGGTTCAGTGCCTTGATCAGTCATGTTGCAACCTTTGCATATCTGTGGTAATAAAGTAAACATATCAAGAAAAATATTTTATTAGCCTTTGTTTCCTGAAAAAGGGGAAAAAAATTATTTTCAGCCTGAAAACAAAAGTTGTTAATTTACTTATGACTAGTAGATTTGTATGACTTACATTAGCTCATGTTTTCAATCGTGAACAAAACAGCTTCAAAAGAAAAATAACACAAGTCACCTGATTTCCTTGTGTACGCAGATGTAGTTCTAGCCTATACAAGACCCACTGCACAACTACATTTGGAAGTAATTTAAAGTTTGATATAAGAATTTCATTTCAGAGATTCATCACAAATGTTTACTTTAAAAAGAATGTTAAGAAAATTGTTTTTTTGGGGAAACTGAGGAACAATAAAATTAAAATACAAGACCAGCTGTTCTGCATAGATGTTTTAGGCCATTAAACTATTATATTCTGCAGTAACAAATGTGATTTTATGACTGAATAAAATTTATACAAGCCAGTTTATTCTAGATGCAGAACCAGAGACAAATAGGACATTCTCAAAATATCCCTTGTTGGGTATATCATGGCAACATCTAAGTAAAATTAGGAAAATAAGCTAATTATTGTCATTGCTGTTCACAGATTTTAATATAAGCCTAAATTACAGAAGAACTGTTTTTACAGTTAGCCATCCAGCGTCACCACATGTTTGTTCAGGATTAGGAATAATTGCAAGGTAAGTGACTCAATACAAATATCTGAACTATAAATTAGGATTAGGCTATAAACTAAACTATCATGCATCATATAAATAGGACTGAATTTGAATTTATGGAACTTAATTTCCTTTTACATGATTGGACTGATTTGATTGTATAGATATGTATAAATTGGGTCAATGTATCTTCAGATGAAATTTGTTGTGACTTTACATAAAAACTTGAATTGAACTGGTTTAAAACCTTAATACGTGACCACCATAATAAGTAAAAAAAATTGTGAAATCGTTTGTTCTCATATACAAATTCTCTAAAAAAAAAAAAAAAGAGGTGAACACACAATATAGGTAACAAAATATGTACACTACTCGATCAATAATCCGTTTAAATACAGTTTGGGCAACAGGGAAGTTTGAATTGTTTATGGCTTTGGCCGATTCAACTCTGTGACCAGGCGTCAACAAGCGAGTTGGTTGTGTAATGATTCAATGATAAACCATTATAATTTACAGTCTAGCTACAGTAGCGTTGAGATAACTCGGCTACAAATACGATAAACCACAAAGTGACAAAAAATAAAGCCATTTAAGTACATTTCAAACAAAGGGAAACTAAAAAGCAGCAGATAGGACATGGGTCGAGCCTTTAAAAGTCCTTATTTAATTGAATGCCGAAGTGCTGTCAAACTAGCTTAGCTGACTAGCCCAGTGAGCTACATAATTAGCTTGTTAGCTACGCAAGTTAGCTTGCACTTTCGAAGAACGCACGAGAACGACCCAAATAACTCGTAGCTCAATACTACAGTCGCCACAAGAAGCAAACAAAGAGCTCAACAAAAATGTCAAACAACCCTATTGACTACAACAGTAGTCGTAAAAGTCACTTAAGTCGGTAGTGGCGTTCAGGCTAGCTAACTTGTTAGAGTGACGTGACGTCAAAGTTTTGGGTACGTGTCTCTTTCAAACAGGTAGACTTCAGGCACAAATGACACCAAAAAAACCCAAAACAATCAATATATACTCACGCTTTGTCAACCAGTTCCCGCACTTTCCACATGTTCAGCATCTTGACTATGTGAAAAGGGGCTTAATGCCTCGGTAAAAACCCTTCACGCCGGACGAGCACCGAAACCAAACCTTGAACTCTGAAAAGTAAACTATTCCTCACCTCCTCTATCTAGACAGGAGGCGCAAATGCACCAGGCAAACAGGAAAGGTTACTGTGAGAAATGAAATGCCCTTGTAACGTCATCGAAACAGTGCGGAGCAGCATTGGAGTTGTAGTTTATAATGGGCGCCACACAATAACTTAAATATATGTAAATAGATAACATTTAAGCGACTATAGCTGACAATTTCCTAAAGTTTTACCAGGCACAACAAAAAGTTCACGTTGGGAGGGGATAAGAGAAAAGAGTAGGCAGAGCAAATACCTGTAAACGTATTACAGTACTAAATTTAAGACGGCCTCGCTTGATTTTGTGATAGTTTGTATGCAAATCTCGACTTTGTCTGAGCTGGTATATTGTAAATGTGGAGATTTGATCAATTTAAAACAAACATTTTACAACCATATACTTCAGCAATGTGCTTATTGACTTAAATTTCTTAGTGGACATTTTAAAAAGTGTCTTATATACAAAGTAAAGTACCTCCTTGTTATTTAGATTTTCTCTTTTTTACCTTTTTTTTTTTCTTTTTACTTTTTTATGTTCTTAATTCTGTGGTGCCTGGTGCTTCCATGGGAACACCATTAATTTCGTCGTACCTCCCAATGTAAAAGTATTATATTTTATCTGTGCTAACGGAAAACTTTGTTTTCAGCCTTTTATTGTATTTATTTTATTTTTTTTAAAACAGGATGATATACATTAGTATTCAGCCCTCATCTTTACTCTGATACAAAAATTCCATGCAACAGATTGCTTTCAGAACCCGATACACAAGCAATGCTTTATGTTGGAATGGTCTGGTCTAGTCAAAGTCCAGATTCCAGTTTAGAATCTTTAAAAAAAGCATGAAATTTGATAACCAGATACCTCAAAAGCACATAGAAAAGGAATCCAGACAAACATAATTGGAAAAATCTTCATAAGCTGTTGAGTAAAAGAGAATTAATTTATTTTTAATTGCTTTAAATAAACGATTTAACTACAACTTAATGATTATGTTACATGTAAAATATTGGGTTTATTTTTTGTGAAGTAGTTAAATTATGATACTGGAAAACTGTTTAAAAATTAATACCAGAACAAGAAACTTTTTTTATTTTAGTTTATTGCTTTATAAATACAGTATATATATATATATTAGGGATGTGCCGATCAGGTTTTTTTTCTGCCGATACCGATCACCCCTGAGGGACAATCGTCGATTCCGATCCCCGATTCCGATCCCCGATACCGATCACATAATTATTATTAATTTATTTATTTTTTATGATAAACACTACTGTTACATTATGTGGAAAAAGGAACCATGAATTCAACTTAATTTAGACAAAAACTTTTTAATAACTTTTTCCAAGAAGAAAACTAAACAAAACAGGTATTGTGCAAATTGAACTGCTATCAATAATACTATCTTTAACAGACTGAAAACATATGAAGGCTCTGAAGAGGCTAAATAATGCAAAGAGCCAAAATAAAACCTCTCAACATTGACAAAAAGTTCAAGTATAAAACTTAACATTCAAAGGCAAAAACAGGATCAATTACAATAAACAATCCAGAGTTACTGAATGAAAACTTCCTGTTAGCATGGAGGCTAGCTGGTTACTGCTAGTTCTGATTGGCTGTTTCTGACTGAGTGGAGTAACAGGGAGGAGATAAATTATTTTTTTAGAGATTATCTGTCTCATGTTAGGACAGTAAAAGTTTTAATACGTATGTAAAATGTATTTTTTTTAGTTAGATGCTGCAGCTTTAAACAGGTTCGGTGTGAGAGTCACTACCAGGTGGAGCAGAAGCGGCTCCATCTGTCAAATATTACTAAATATTAAATATTACTACCTGTAGCGGAGCAGCGGTTCAACAAGAGAGCAGAACCAGCGTCTTACATGGCAGCTCGAAGACTTAAATCATTTTACAAGTTATTAGTTTAGCTTTCTGACCGTCATGCTAATCCGGGTGAGTGTTTGTAGCTGTGCTGCTTTACCTGCTGTCTGATCCTCCATGTCTATTTACTGCATTGAGCCTCGATGTAACCAAACTCCGTCAAGTATGGCTACATTGTTTTATCCCATATTAGCTTCATTGTGTTGATGCATTTGATTTGCTTCAATTTTCCGCCGCAACACGCAAACGTCCCCATTCACTCAGTGCGTTATAGTTACACATCGCTTAGCATTTGTTGCTGCGCGTTTGCGCAGTGAAGGAAAGACGAGACCAGCTGGACAGACAGGCTGGGAAATGAGATGCAGGTGATCGGTATCGGTTCAAGAGCCAATGATCCCCGATCCCGATCAGGCACTTTTTCACGAAAATCGGCCGATTATGCTATATATAGAGAGCAACAACTCAATTAATTGGATAATAAATTAAAAGGAGTTCAATGAAAACTTCCATTTGCACGATTTATTGTTTTTCTCTTTTCTTTCACTTTCTATCAAAAATTGGAGCCCAAAAGTCTTCATTTTGGTCCATTGGTTTCAACTGTCCCTTCTTTTGAACTTTGTTTTACATAGTGTTTATAATTCATTTTATTTGTTGTTTCTGTCTTTTTTTCTTTTTTGGATATTTAAAATGTCTTCCAATTCCAGAGTTAAATGGCCATTACAATTTAGACATTATTGATCTCTGAGAATGTGTTTTTGCATCATTATGCCATTAGCGTTATATTACATAAGTTATTTCAAAACAACAATATAATAATTTGTCAGAATTCCATCACATTATTTGAATGTTTGCAAAGTGAAAATAGTTTTCTTTTATCAGGATGTTAAAATGGTTCATGTATTCCATCCATCCATTTTTTTTTACAGCCTTGTCCCATAATGGGGTTGGAATGGTTGCTGGTGGTTATCTCCAGCTAATGTTCTGGGCGAGGGGTGAGGTCACCCTGGACAGGTCGCCAGTCTGTCCCAGGTCAACACAGAGACACACAGAACAAACAACCATGCACACACACACATGTAGGGACAATTTGGAGAGGTCAATTAACCTGGCAATCATATTTTTGGACTGTGGGAGGAAACTGGAGTACCCAGAGAAAACCCACACATGCACCACAGAGAGAACATGCAGTGTCCATGCAGAAAGACTGGGGCTGGGAATTGAACCCAGAACCTTCTTGCTGCATGGCAACAGCTCTACCAACTGTGCCACTGTGCAGCCCATGTATTCGCTAACATATTTTAGTTTATTCCTAAAATAGTGAACATGCCCACCTGTCCTCGTAAACTCTTGCATTCGCACAGCATTGTCTTCTGCCTGTATGTTGATTACAGTTTTCACTTGAGACAGTGACGTGCATCCTTCCCCCCCACACCCAATCTAAAAGATTTTTATTTATTTTTTCGTCCAAATATGTCCCAGCCACCCCAGGACTGTAATCCCACATCACAGTCAGCAGGTCACCACCCCGAGTGTGCACGCCGTCCCTCCTCATCCGGCATTCAGCCATGCTACAGTGACCCAGTGATGCTGTGTGACAGGCCGGGCAGGGCACTTGCTGTTTGTGTCAATCCAGATCAATCACTCCCTCTTCTGGACGGACAACGTCATCAACAGCCAGAAAGGTCACAGAGTGTGCTCAAGCCAGGCCCGATGTCATGAGCAGGGAGGTCAGCGCGGCATCTTCGCACCCTTGAATGACTGAGTATATATATATATATATATATATATATATATATATATATATATATATATATATATACTGCGCAGAACCCTCAAGCTCCCAGGCCTCTGGTAGAGGACCCGAGTTCAGAGGATGAAAAGAGACCACCCGCAGAGGGTGAGAAGGGAATTTTTTCTTTTATATATATATATATATATATATATATATATATATATATATATACACCCACACACTTTTGGCTGGGTTGTTGATAAGATCAATTCAAGCTTCGTCTGTGTTACTTTTGGAAGTGGAAGAGTTTAATCCCCCAGCAGTGGTCACTTTATTTATTTATCTTTTTTTTTTTTTAATTCTCTTGTGGCTGGATTTGTGCAGAAAAAGTATTAAGACTCTTTGTTTTATTGATTGGTATTCCAGAGGGTAAAATAAGCCCTCAGATGCCCTACATTCGACAGGGTTTCTGTTCTCTAATGATACATGTAAATACGGCCCATTGCTTACACTTGGGCGGAAGAGCGGGAAGGAACAACACAATAGCCAAAATACAAGCCATCTGAGGAAAAAAAACCAACAAGAAACAGCACTTAACGGCCCAGAATGCACCGTACCCTGGGGAGAAACCTCAATTACTGTTACACGTCCAAAAAGAAGAACTCTGGGAGAAGTGATTGCCTAGATGGAAATGGTTGTGTTTGTGCATGTGTGAGTGTTTTTTTTTTCTTTTTTTTCTTTTGTGGGTGTTGGCTGGAAGAGGATGGATGGAGAGGCACTCAGTTAAAAGATCTTTCAGGAACACTTTGCCTCCGTGACGTTGACGCGAGCCGTTGATTGACGTGCACTTCTCGACAGAAACCAGAGCTATCAACGTATCCGCCGCGCATTAGGGATGGCACGGTCCTAAGGGAGGGGCCTAAGTGGTAAATGATGTTGCTCAAGACACTCTCTGTCAACAGCGAGTGTGTGTGCGTGAGTACGTGAGTGCTGAGGACGGCAAAGCATTCAATCAGAGCTTTGATTGAAAAACATTCATGTCCTTAAAGATCAGGATTGTGTACGCTGATTTACGGTGGCGCGTGTGTGCAGGTGTGTGTGTGTGTGTGTGTGTATAAAGGTGAGTTTGATGGGGGGGGTTATGTTTTGTTTGAGATCCAGTGAAAAGGGAAAGAAGTGAACTGAAATCTTAAACAACATAATGAAGTTAAACTTGGAAAGTTTGGATAAATTTCATATCCAGGAGGAAGAAGGAAAAAAGACTTTTGATGTAGAAACTCCCCGAGATCCAAATTATATATTTTTTGTGATTGGAATAATGCCATTCCTCCTTCATTTGTATCTACACTTACAGCATCTCACAAAAGTATTAATACCTCATGGACCTTTCCACTTATGCCACTTCACAAATGCCAATTTATGTGTATCTTATTGGAAATGAACACAGAGACAAACACAGAGTAGTTGTATAATTGTGAACTTTTTTATTTATACAGATAATAATATGGGGGGGGGGGGGAATCAGGGTGAAATACATAGCATATTTATTCCCCTTTACAATGATACCTCCAAATGCAGAAGTTGTAAAAAAAAAAAAAAAAAAACAGAAAGAAAAAGAAAAAGAAAATATAGTTGAAATGTAATACCAGAAATGAATGCAGCTCTCCTGGGAATTGTTTGGCAGTACAAATGTGAAAACCATTTATCCAATTCAGTCCACTTCTCCACTTTGCGTTGCCGTATTACATACAAAAATCATAAAAGCATTGAACTTTTTCTTTTGTAGTTGGACAAAATGTAAACAAGCTTCAGGGGCCGGATGATTACTCCTACTAGGAAATGCAACCTTCTCCCACTTATTGTCTTGCTGCATCTGTTGATCGTCGATTGCTAAGATCAAAACTGTCCGTAATAATGAGTTTTCGACTGACGGAGCTGAGAAGGTGAGAGTGAAAAGGAATCTCATTCTGGGACCTTAATCAGCACTAGGTGGCACTCTGGCTTCTCTGAGATCAAAGGCGGCCGAGTTTGTTCAGCTTTCCCAGCTTCCACAAACCAGTGTGTGTATGTGTCAGTCAGAACAACCGCTAGAAGTCAAGGGTGTGTGTTTACATGGCTGATGTTCCCATGGCAGATGCGGTCTGAACATCTTTTTGATTCAGGAATGCGCACAGACAAACTGCAGCCCCACACAGCCCAGCTATTCCTTCTTTTCCTGCAAACATGTGCTTTCAATCTCTCCAAACACTAGGAGCTCTCTCTCTCTCTCTTTTTTCCATTTTTACAAGGTCATTACAAAACAATGCTCTTTGTTTTGCACATTAGCTATGAATTAGCTATCCCACCCATCCCTGTGCCTGTGCATGGCGGAGTTTCTGATGTGTGGAGCCACTCGCTGGGGCCCAGCTTTCCTCCTGTCAGTGTGAGGGCTCCTTGGTCGCTGTTATATTTCAAGCTGTTATTGTTGGCCCTCTCTCAACCCCAGTAAGATCTTTAGTCCTTTTCCCAAGCGATATAACCCCCACACACATCACACAGTATCTGACCCCTGTCTCCATGACACATGACAGGTCCACCGTGGAGAGTTTGTGTGTGTGTGGGGGCATGTGAGCAGAGGGGTGTGGGGGACTGATAGGCCGGGTCCGCGCCTTTTAATGTGGAGGTTTTTTTTTTTTTTCATGTAAAGTGTGTGTACTGGACAGTCTTTTTTCTTTTCTTTTTTTTTTGTGAGTGCACAGAGTGTATCTGGCACGGCGCGTTGTGATGGAGCACGCTAAAACAATGAGTAGGCTTGACACAAGTTCAAAGTCGCACAGACAAACCGCTGTGATCCCAAGCCACACACACAGATGTTCTTAATGGGACTAAAGTAGCATTCACATTCCTGCGGATAACCAGTCTGTTTATTTTTCTTTCTAAAGCGGAGTGGATCGACACTTTCAACAAAAAAAAAAACAAAATGGTGGGTGGTGGTGGTGGTGGGTGGGGGGAGGACGGAGGAGGATAAAACATTGTGCGAAGGCGTGCACCACAGTTTGAACCTCCAGAGTTAATTTGTCAGTATTGCCAAAGCATGAAACCTGAGGGCTTGATTTAAGAGTGGCGGTAATGCAGTGTGTGATGGAAGTTAATGCCGGCGTGTGATTCTTTAAAAGTTAAGAAGTGGCTGGTGTGTCATTCCATGACGCATTGTGGGGGTGAGAGGGGGAGTGAGGAGAGAGTTTTGGCATAATTGTGACGGCTTATATTTATGAGTCGGGGGGGCAAGAGGGGGGGAGGTGTTGTGTTAAATCCTTTCGTTGTTTTATGCATGGAGCACCGTCCGCGCGCACACGCGGAGCAAAGAGCCGCACAGGTATATGCTCTGGAGCATCTGCTCCTTTACAGCCAGATTGAATTAGCAATTACAGAGAGTAAAAAACCAGAACAAAACATCTGGAGCTGGAAGCAGCGCAGGTTATAAATCTGTGCATTAGGGGGGTATGAAAATGAGCCAAAGTGAGAATCTCAAGGACAGTGTCTCTGCTTGGCCCATTAACATGCCAGGGGTGTCAAAAAGGACCTGAGGCAATGGAAGAAATGGGACAGAGCAGAGGGCTTTAGAGGGCATGCAGCACAACGGTGAATAGAGAGGTAAACCGTTTCCGTCAACTCTGTCGTGTCTTCGAAAGTAGTGGACTTTTTCCACATTTCGTACAACCACAGGGTTCAATTATATTTTGATGGGCTTTAAACGCTGCAGAACCAGGATAAAGCAGAGCCTGACTGTGCATCGGAAAGAACATGACATGGTGCAATTAATATTTACAACAATATGAAGTGATTTGGATTCGATCCTCTTTATTCTGATGCTGCACATCAGAATATCTGCATGCCTTTATTTTGTGTGTGTGTGTGTGTGTGTGTGTGTGTGTGTTTCATGTGAATGTTGTTGTTTTTCTTGATAATGGACTACAACCCGATGAGAAGCACCTGCAGAAACTGCACAACTAATGAAGTAGCAGCTCACCGAGCACAGAGTTTCTTAAAGGAGAAGAGGTACAGGTGGAGCAGACGTCCCTCCTTCCTGATGGGGAGGGTGGATGAGACGCCAGAGCAGCCAGGAAGCAGCAGCAGTGGATGCATCCCACGCAGTGAGGTAGGAAGAGACTTTTGGAATTGGAGACTCCTACTGTCATGGATGATTTAAGACCTGATTCCAGTACTAGATTCAGGGAATTTTAAAGTTTCTCATTTCACAATCAGTTGTAAGAAATATTTAACTCCTTTCAAATAATTTTAACTTGGCTGCCATTTACCTTCTCCCCGTTGATTTCAAAAGAACCCTCAAAGCCAGTCCCTTGTCTACCCTGACTCTCCAGTCAAATGTTGCGTCCCGTTCTCAATTGGAACTGGAAAATTCCGACTTCCCGGTCAAAATTTTCCCGGCAGGATTCCGAAGTCGGATATCCTGCCGGGAAACCGGGAGCATCTCTGCCTACCTCCAGGTACAACTTGAAAGGCGGTCTTTGCGTTTCAACATGGCAGCAAGACGTGGTGGAAGCATCTGTTATTGTACAAGACACACATTGCAAGAGTGTAAGTAAAGTAAAAGTGACAAGCTGAGCCTGCAACTACAAAAGTGGTGTTTACAAATGGAGAGTAAAACTTAAAATGATGTTTGTAAGAACGATTGCAAACAATGTTTATATGAGCGTCGCCATGTTGACATCCAGACTCCTTAACCAGAACGCTGTTACCTCGGGTCTGACCCAGCTCTGAGTTCCCACTTCCCAGGTAACTGGAACGCACCAGAGGTCCCAGTGCAACCAATTGGCTTCAGAAATCAACTAATTAGTAAAAAAACAGGACTCTACCTGGGTGTAATCTAATCCGACAGCTGTTCTCTGAAGACCTCAGAGGTTTGTTAGAAGACCAAGGAACACCTTTGTGCCAATTCTTGCGTAAAATAATTGGTAAAACGAGTCTCCAAGAGTGCAAAGCTGCTGGAGGCATATTCAAAAGGCCCGTAGCTGTAAATTCAGCAAAAGGTAGAGATACACTTCAATAGCTAAAGGTGCTAAATAAAAACGCATAACACACTTGTCAGATTTTAGCTGAGGAAAACATTGAAAACAAGTTTGTCTATTTTCCCAACCCACTTCTTTGCGATCTGCCGCACTAGACCTCGATAAACTGCATCGCGACGTAACGAAATATGAAAAAGGTCTAGCGTGAATAGTTTTGAAAGGCACTGTGTAAGGGCACGATGCTGTGGCTGTTATAAGTCAAAGAGAATTTACCCTTCTTACATAAGCTGACCTCTACACACAGTGAGAAAACTGTGGAAAAAGCTAAGAGAAGCTATGAAACAAGACCTAAAGGGTTTTGGCAAAAAACATCTCGAGTTGTGTGGGTGCAAGAATTAAGAAAACGAGGCCAAGGATTACGACTTTTGTCCTGGCACGTTTGAGGACGCGGTAGTGGGTGTTCGCAGATGTGCTTATGCGCAGATTGGTTCAAGTTCACATAAATGGGAGCTTGGAAAGCAACAGTACCATTACCACATCTGTTTTTGCTATTATTGGCACAATAAATTACGTAGCCAATTTGTTTGCGCTGTCGTTGTAGTAATCTAATCAAATTATCCCATGTTAGGGAAATGATTATGTACGGAGCGGAACCCATCAGGGATTCACAAGGCAATCAGTGAAGTAAGACAGAGCTAAAATGTTAATGAGCTGCATGTCGACTGTACCAGATCTGCTTATGTCATATGAATAACTAGCAGCAAAACGAGCAAAACTTCTCAACTCTGGATAGAATTAAAAGAAAAACACAACCAAGGATGCTGTACCCACTAATCAATCAGGGCTGGGAGGGATAAGTCATTGTGGGAATATCAGCCTGGCTGAGCAGTCTGAATAAGAACAGATAGCGGAACGGTCATAATTGAAAGGGTCCGACACGTGCAAGAGGAGAAATGAGTGGAATGAAGGACAATATCAAATGAGCCTTATCAATTAAACGCCAGGAAACGGTGTTTACAATCCCACTCGGCGGCGAAACACTCAGCGGATGTTTCAAATAGGTCAAGGTTGAAGTGAAAACAAAAGTTAGTCGATTAGCAGGCGAGGTGCAACGGCTCCTAATTTGTATGCTAATCTGGGCAGATCATCATATCATGTAGGTGCCTGGCTGCGATTCTACATCTGCACGCACCCATTTAATTATCCAAACACAATTCACAAAAGTCACTGGAAACAAACCAAACCAAAATAAAGTAATTTGCATATATTTAAAAGAGCAGATAAACTCCCTCGGGGTTGGTTAATATTTCAGAGGCATAATAATAATATGCAAAATCATTCACTTTTTTTTCCCCCCCTGCACCAAAACAAAGTAGCATTGTCGATGTAATTAGGGTGTTTTAGAGTTGAATCACCCTGGCAAATGACCATGTTTTTCTCTCTCTGGGAGACCACTGGGTGTATGTATGTATGTATGTATGGAAAACTCTCCTCCTGCTAAAAAAAACTGTGTGTGTGTGTGTGTGTGTGTGTGTGTGTGTGTGTGTGTGTGCATTGTCAACGCTCGTCCAAGTCCACACGGTCTCAGAAAAAGGATTGATTAAAGAGAGAGTGTCTGTCTCAGAGCAGTTAATGAGGTTTAGTCCCAGGAGCTGCGAGGTTTCAGGTTCGTACGCGTGCGCGCACGTGTGTGTCTGCGTGCGGGCGCGCGGACCTCGCGGAAGGCGTTGTTAATTGGCTAAGACTTACTTTCAGCAGGGGGATAGGCAAGGGCACAGTGCTTCCACATTTTGTAGTCTCATTTGCGGAACACGGGCAATACGTTCGCTTTCCATAATAAATATTATTTTGACAGAGTGATGACTCAGTAACATGCTGACACGAAGAAGTATTGGTTTAATTAAACTTTGAATTTTGTTGCATTTATTCTGATTTGCATATAAAACATTTCTGTTTGAATGATTTAAAAGAGGGGTGAGGGGAGGGGGGCTGTTTTAATAGTGCTATATGGTGTTGCACTTTTTTTTTTCTTTTTTTTTTTTTTTTTACAAAAAATGTGCATTGACAGGAAGAAAAAGTGCAGCTGGGGATTTGGCTCTTTTTGAAAGATTAAGAAAAGGGAAAGTTTTTCAATGTACGATTTTGCGTATGTTGGCTAATGACAATACTTTTCCACTTGTATTAAGAAATGCTGTAACGCAACACACAAGTTCACATTAGCCTAAGAGGATTTTGTCTGAAAACGTGCAATTAAAAAGGGAAAAATTAAGATAAATGGAAAGAATCAAATGAATTCAGATTAGTCGCTTTCTGCCTTGCGTGACGTCAAAGAGGCACGCCAGCAGGGAAGATTGTTTTCCAAACCGTTAATCTGTATTTCTTTAAGGTGAAAAACCTAAACAATCTATGTTTTTATAGAGGTGACAAATGATGCCTAAAGTAATCTTCAACGATTTCAAAGCAGTGTCTGGCAACTAGCTTTAAGTGCATAGAGACACCTGAGTTTTATTAGAAAATGTGAATGAATCCAAATGGTTTGGTCTCTGGAAACAAAAAAAAGAAGAGGAAGAACGAGGAGTAAAAATAAAACTGAAATATTCTCAAAAAAGATAGCACAAAAAAAAAAAAAAAACAGTTGAGGATGGACACGGTCTCTCCGGGTCTCAGTTCTGACCTGTCCATCTACATCCACATGCAGACCTGTGTGCTCCTTTGCAGTACAACATGCGGCTCATCTCGAACAGCAGGAAGCATTGCTGCTTTCATGTGGAGCACAGCCCAAAGTAGAGCAAGATCCCTATGTGCGTGTTGAGTATGCATGTGTGTGCGTGCGTGTGTGTGTGGTGTGTGTAAATCCTAGGCTTTTCCCCCCATGGGACCAGCACAAACACGCTTCCCATCTTTCCTTTGAGTTTCACATTCAAAGGTTCCACTCGTTCAGCTGTCAGTCATTCCCTCAGCCAATCAAGGCACCTCATTCGCAGTCTGTTTATAGATCAAGGGCGGTTTTAGCGTATGTATGTTGATGTGACTGGAATTTTCACCATGACTAATACTGATACTGTAAATATTCATTTTTTCTTTTTTTTTTTTACACATCACCTATGCTGTCAATCAAAATCAACATTACTGCACTGTATTGTGGTTTTGCACTGAAAAGGCCTTTAACAAGAGTAATTACCGCAGGTCCTGGAAACCCCGTTGTGGCCAATACAGGATTTCTAGAAAAGCCATTTTGAACAGTGATAAAGTTTATTATTTTTTTTAAAGCAAACGCCATGAGATAAGTTTGAAGTTTATATGGAGAAAAGGGGGAAAAAACATAAATAAGCAAGAAAGGATGTTGGTTGTGTGTATTTCATAAGCATTTAAGACTAAGTGCTGCACAGAAACATTAACAACTGCATGATGGTGATCGCAACCCAGAAACGTCACACCTAATTTACCGGCTAAGAGTATAAATGAAAAAAGTATAAACAGTGCAAATGTGTTTAATATATAGAAAAAGAGAATGGAAGAAACAAAGAAAGGCATCAGATAAACTGTGACAGCATGACCCTTGAATTTTTCCATATTTTCTTTACATTACATTCACAATGTAGCACATAAGTGTGAAGCGGAAGGACAAATGCTATTAGGAAAATGATTATGTTTCTTTTCTTTTTGTTCAAATAAAAACCTAAAAAAGTGTGGTGTCCATTTGTGTTCAAGTTCCTTTGCTGAAAAGAACCAGTTGCTTATAGAAGACACCAATTTCTTACTTGAGTCCTCCTAAGTTTAATTTGACGCTGAGCATTAATCCACCTTTTCTCTAAAGATCTCTGGAGTTTGTTAGAGAACATTAGTGACAAACACAGACAACAGATCAAATAAAAAGTTGTTGATGAGTTTACATCAGCATAAGGTCACAAAACAATATCCAGCCCTTTAAGTTCTTATACAGCACTGTTCAGTTCATGGGCTGCACAGTGGGGTAGTTGGTAGAGCTGTTGCCTTGCAGCAAGGAGGTTCTGGGTTCGATTCCAGGCCCTGATCTTTCTGCATGGAGTTTGCATGTTCTCCCTGTGCATGCGTGGGTTTTCTCCGGGTACTCTGACTTCCTCCCACAGTCCAAAAACATGACTGTCAGGTTAATTGGCCTCTCCAAATTGTCCCTAGGTGTGAGTGTGTGTGTGCATGGTTGCTTGTCCTGTGTGTCTCTGTGTTTCCCTGCGACAGACTGGTCACCTGTCCAGGGTGACCCCGCCTCTCACCCAGAATATCAGCTGGAGATAGGCACCAGCACCCCTCCACCCACCAAGGGACAAGGGTGTCAAGAAAATGGATGGATGTTCAGTTCATCATGAAAAGCCCACCCAAGGCATGGTTATCCACCAAGGAAAGCACCAATAGATGAAGCAACATCCAAACCCATGGTAACTCTGGAGGAGCTCCAGAGATCCACAGCTAAAGGGAGACGATTTGTTGACAGCTAGTAGAGGACTCTAAAATTTTCAAGTTTTTGGAAGACTGTCAAATGGCAGTGTCATTGAAAAACAGACAGCCATGATGTTTGCAGTTTTCTTTGGCAAAACAACTGATCAAAGTTGATGGGAATATAGAGGGTTCTAAACACAAGAAAATACTGGAAGAAAACCTGCTAAATGCTGCAAAAGTCATTAACTAACCCTAAAACACAGCAATAACTACAACAGGAGGGTAAAGATGGAGACATATTTTAGTTTTAGAACAACCCAGTCAACGCTCAGAACTACGTCCAATTGAGAAATCTGTAGCAAGACTTGAAAATTAATGTTTTAACATGCTTTCCACCAAAAATGACTGAGCTAAAGCTGTTTCACAAAGAATGGGCTCCATCTATAGTTACGCAAAGTTGGTAGAGACGTACCTCAAAAGACTGACTGCTAGTACTCAAGTCAAGTATTGACTTGTGAAGGTTTGAATCCAAACACACACCACAAATTTCAGATTATTTTTTTGTACAAAAAAAAAAACCCACATCCATTTATCCTTTTCCTTCCACTTCTAAGTCACGGGGCTACTTCTTTTTGGGAGGTCTGTCACCAAATATCTCTGTAAAATACATCTCGCTTTGTAGCTTTAATGTTATAAAATGAAAACAGTCAAAGGAAATTAATACTTCTGTAAGGTACTGTGCTGAAAGAAGGGGGGGAAGCGACAGCAGCAGCAGCACAGAATGAGAGAAGCAAACAGACGGTGCATCAGGTGACAGCCGGCGTTATCAGAGCTCACCTCTGATTGCGGTCTATTATGGTGGAACAATAGTTTCCTGCAGGCCATGCTAACGACCTGTGTGTGACAGCAACAGGGGAAATTAACCCAGTCTGCTCTGTTCCAGAAGGAAATCTGACAAAAGGGGGGAGAACAAGAGGAAAGAATAATTTGCACACCTGTTATTTGGCGATATAGCTGCCATATGTCCATACCTGCACGGGGAAGAGTAGTGCCACCAACAGAGGGCAGCAGAGAGCTTCAGAGAAACAACAACACTCCTCTCTGAGGTCAACCCAAGCACCTCTGCTTTTGGACTCACACACTGACTCAATCTGCATTCTCAACCCCAAACTGAAGATGCAACACGCCGGGTTTTTCTTTTAACGTCTGACGTAATTTCCTTTAAGTGGTTGTGGATTTCATGCGAAGTGAGACGGGTGTCACGGGGAGGCAGTTGTTTGTGTTTGTGAGACCCCCTCCCTGTCCCCCCTACCATCTCTCCATGTTTCCCAGCTGAAACGAGGGTGGAGGTGGTGTTTGAACTGCGGGGGCACTGGTAATGGCGGAGCGAGTGTTCCGCAGCACGTCTCAGCGAGAAACCAGCCCGATCTATTCACACTACACGCAGAGCCGTGGCCTCCAGGCTTGAGTTCCTTGCTTCAGTAATGACTCTGTTCCCCTGTGGAATGTAGAACATTGTCTTTCCTCAAATGAGGGAAGCGCGAAAGTCTCTCGCAAACACACACACACACACACCACAGCGATATGCATGAAACACACACAAGGCTGTAAACATAAACAGACTGAAGGAAGCAAAAAAAAAAAAAGTGCACACTTGCCCACACACACAAAACAAGCGCTCTCACCTGCATCTCTTCAGATTCAGAGGCATTGATTGGGCCTCTCTTTCTCTCTCTCTCTCCCTCTCTCTGGGCTCTGGGTTGGCTCGCCTCTCTCCTGATCAATCAGTGAGTTTATAGACCACAATGTGTGGCAGGCAGCCTGCATTGCTCTTTCCACCCTCGTCTTCGTTACCGATCAGAGAAAATCCCACTCTAAGCAAGTGCAATGCACATTCATACAATTTTAATGACTCTTAAATTAACCATCATATTTTTTTTTTTTGCTCCACTCCTTCACTGACTAAATCACTTAATATGCATCAGCACCGGCCTCACTTGTGGGCTTCGCCATGACAGTTTTATAATTCCTGCGCAGTGGGCATTGTGTTTATTTATGAGCGTGTAGGCTTTTTTGGCTGATAAATGGCACAATTAAACAGTGCTCAGACACTCGAGCAGGCGATTCAGGCTGCCGACAGATTTTTAGTGTCCTCTTCCTTGGCTAACGATGAAGGTAAATAATGCCTTAACGAGGTGGCTGGAACAGTTGTTTGAGGATTCATTTTATCTTTTGCTTTGAGCCGCAGTGGTCGAATAGGAACACAAAAGCGATGCTCGCCGCTTGGATTTCGCACTTTGAACATAATTTAAGAGCTTGTTAACAAATTCCTTTACAGTTTCCACCAAGGTTATACGGCCGAGCGTTGAGACGATTCCTCAGAGTTATGTAGGCACCGCGCAGACTAATATTTTCTTTTTTCTCTTTTTCTGAAGGTCCATGTTATAGCTCTTTGCAAAAAAAGAGCTCCCACTAACTGTTTTACACGTTTTGTCGACAACTACAAAATCTCACATGCATTTTATTGGGATTTTATGTGATAGACCAGCATAAAGTAGTGTATGAGGAGGTAGGAAAATGCTATTTGATCATTTTCTTTCTGCAGATATAAATCTGAAAAGTGTGACATGCAATTGCATTTAGGCCTCCAAGTTACCATTATAGAATCACCGTTCATTGTGATTGCAGCTGCAAGGTCTTATGGGATATCCCTCAACCAGTCTTGAGCAGCTAGAGACGGACATTCTTCTTTGCAAAAATAGCTCTGAGCATTAATCTTCCACTCCTGCTGCTGCAGATTCTCAATTGACAAAGGCCCGGACTTTGACTGTACCGTTCCTCACATAAATATGCTTTGATCTAAGCCACTCCTGTCGCAGCGCTGGACGTTTGTTAAGGGCCATTTTCCAGCTGGTTGAAGAAACTCCACCTCAAGTCTCAAGTCATTTGTAACCTCTAATAGGTTTTCATCCAGGACCGCCCTGCATTTAGCTCCATCCATCTTCCTATCAACTGTGACAAGCTTTCCTGTCACTGCTGTAAGAAAGCATCCCCCATACCTCGAGCATGTTTCCGTGTGGAGACGGTGTGTCCAGGCTGTTGTGCAGTGTTAGTTTTCCTCTAAACGTAGCGTGAAGAAGGCTAACAAGCTCAATTTTGGTGTCATTTACCCAGAGCAGGTCCCTAAATGGCTACAACTACAAATTAGAATTCTTGTTTCTCAAAAAAAGCTTTCTTTTTTTAGAGCATTTCTTAAAGGACTGCCTGCTTAATAGACAAATTATAACACCTGAGATGTTAGTTCCTGCAGCTCCTCCAGAGTTTACACATTCCTCTTGTTTCTGCCGGTCAGTTTAGGTCAGGGGCCGGCATTACTGTAATCCAACTATGCACGTTTTACCCTGGCTCCCATTGAATAAAATGTATCTGTATAGAGCTTATTTATTTTATCATGAATAAAAATAAAATAAAAAACTGTAGATTTGTTATTTATTTTTAGGATTTAGCTCGAAACAAGGCGTCAAACTTTTACAGGGACCAAAAATACATTTCCTCAATATATTGTGGCCAACTGAGTCCTTTCCATATTTATGGAAAACAAATAAAAGAAGCTACTTCTATAGAAGAAAATCAAACAGCCTATTAAACGAAGAAAGATACACAGATAAAAAAAAAAAAACACTGACCAAGAAAAGTATTTGTATCAGAGTGTGAAAATTTTTTTAAAAATTCTCTTGAGAAATTAAATAAATATAAGTAATAAAACTGCTGAAATCATCAGTCCTCTTGTTTCTCTATCATCCTTCTGTCAGAATTAGGAGAAACTGTAAAGGGACCAAGGAGCCACATGCAGCTCTGGAGCCACAGGTTGGAGACCGCTGGCCGTGTTTCAGTAGGCATGCAGTTGTGCTAAGCTCTCTTTATTTTACAAAGGATAGATTAAAGCTTTTTTCAGCTGATGTCTTCACATAACAACTGCACTCTGAGATTTAGGTGTTTGCTTCCGAAGTCAGCAGATTGTTCTGTATCAGAGTCAAGGAGTCTCAGTACAAATTCACATTTTATATTTCTACTTGCAAAAGAGTTCTGAAGCCGTGCATCGGTTTCCTTCATCTTCACAATTACCGTGTTCTACACTTTTGTTCACATCAAACCTGAAAAAAAAAAACAATTAAAAAACCCCCAACCTAATAACATATTTGTGTTCTTAACATGGGGAAATGAGAGAAAAAGCTCAAGGTGCATCATAATTTTGCATCAATGCGCCGCATCTGTTGACTTTCACTCTCTGTTTCTGCTCACTTCTGACTTAGCGTGACATGACTGCGGCGCCAGGTCCAACAAGACAGACGAGAGCGGCGCTAAGCTCTCCCCATGCCACAGAAAGCAAATCTTCTGACTTCCTGTATGCATTATTTAAGGGCCCCCATTGGTCGCTGTGAGTTTAGCGATGAAAGCAGCGTGATGCAACGCTCGGCAACCGTGTTTTACAGTATTGTTTTACAAACTATTGTAAGGCACGGCTGGAACAAGGGAAGGCATTAGCCAGGCCTTGGGAGGAGGAGGGTAGCTTTATGAGCCCTCTGAGGCTGGCCGGGCAGCGCCTGGGCTCCTGTGCAGTTAAGCAGCCGGCTACGGCCGCTACAAGCTGCCCCTACATTTACAGAATGCCCTTGGACGGAGGATGTGTGTGTGTGTGTGTGTGTGTGAGTGAGCGAGGGAGAAAGTGAGGGGGCTTGCATGCTCATGGGCTAATGAGTGCATGTGTTAATGCCTGTGTGTGTTTTTCTGCACACATTTTTGCGTGTGTGTGTGTGTGTGTGTGTGTAAGCGCACATGGACGGGATGTTGTTGGGTTGAGTCAGTCTCCAGAGGGAAGGAGAAGGACAAATGCTCCTTAAAAATAGCCCCTGGGCAGCTGGTGTACACAGTCTATCAGCAGTCCGTCCCTGGGGCCAAGGAGGGGAGGGCGAGCGAGGGGGGGGGAGATGGAGAGAAAAACGGGGAGCGAGAAAGAGACAGCGGATGGATGTGAGGAGAAGAAATGTGGGACTGGAAGTAGAATGTGAAGAGAGAAAGACGACGGGAGGGAGGGGGGAATGGAATCCGTTTGAGGCAAAAAAAGAAGTAAAATAGTTTGAAACAAAAAATTAATAATAATCTAGTGAGAGCAGACTAGTCAGCAAAATCTAGAAGATGAGGAGTGCCTCCAGGTCCCAGTTATGAAAGCTCTGGAGGTCAGAGTAAGGGATAGGGTTCTAGAGAGAGCAGAACCGTCCCCAGACGTCTTCAGTTACTAATATACCAGAGTGTGCTACGCTAAATCGCTCCCTGTCGGCGCAGGGAAAGATCTCCGAGACCCACTGAGACCCTTTATGGAAATAACTCTATCCCATTTGCTCTTGATAAGTCGCTGCAACACTCTGCATGTATGTGCATGTGCAGAGAAGGGGGCGGGGGGAAAGAGAGAGAGCATGTGTGTGTGTGTGTGTGTGTGTGTGTGTGTGTGTGTGTGTGTGTGTGTGTGTGTGTGTGTGTGTGTGTGTGTGTGCGTCTTGAAGGTTTGAATCGAAGGTGCTCACTGAGCATTTGCGTGCGTCATTTTTAATGGACGTTTTTTTTTTGTTTTTTTTTTTACAACTGGTCCAACCTAGTGGGAGCAACAAAGTCATCAAGCTATTAGATATTTATGGAGCTGGAATGGATTTTTGAGGGCTGCAACGGGAAAACTCCCAGGAAATTTAGATTAAACCTAAAAAAAAATTTAAAAAAATGAAAAAAGAAAGAAAAAAAAATAAATAAAGCAGAAGTCTCCCAGAAGAAATATCAGGTGGAGTGGAGTTTGATGCTGGGAAGGAAATGTGGGTTGTTTTTCAACTTTAAATGAGAAATAAAGAGCTGGGAGTCATGCTATGGTTGCCTGAAGGATCCCACTCGCTTGCAGCATCATCAACACACCAATTAGAGTCAGAGGCTGGGAATGGATCAATGCGGTGCTCAAAGCGTGTGCATGCGTGTGGGTGGTGTGCATGTGAGCGGGGATAGATGTGTTTCGTTAGCTCCTCCACAGAGCTAATTGAGCTGTTTCTCCTCAACAGTTGGGAGCTCTTAAGGCTGCGGACAGATGCCCTTGGGCACAAGGTGTGCATGTGTGTGTGTATTTTCCCATCAGTTTGTGTGCATCTGTATGTTTGGCCCTGCAAGCATGTGTTCCATCCTCCCATAGTGACTGTGAGAGTTTGCCTGTGCATGCCGAAATAAAAAAAAATTGGAGTGAATGCGTACGTGCGTGTGTGTGTGTGTGTGTGCATGTCACGCAAGCTGTTGGTCTTTCAGTGGCGTATTTAGTGGTCTCCAGGCGTCATTAGTGCCCTGACTGTCACATCGAGCAGTCTGCTTGAGCTCTTTATAAAGCTTTGTTTGGAATACTCCGGCCACATGTGCGCCACTGCGACTGATGAGCCCTGAGCGGGTGCTGATGGAGTTTATCCGTGTGTGTGTGTGTGTGTGTGTGTGTGAAAGTGGGGTGGTGACGGAGCAAAGCCGTCCTGACAGAGATGTTACCCAGCAGTGGGGTCCTGTGCCCAGCCCCCTTCGTAAAAACACGCACACACACATGCACACACACACGCACATAGACAGAATCGCATTCTACTATTACCTACTGGAACAGCCTGCCTCTCGGCGTCATAGTTCAGGTTGCGTTTAAGTTTGGAGAGGAAGTGATAGTTTGTTTATTTCAGGAAAAAGAACATGACACTAGGGCATAGAAAAAAAGAGCTAAAATTAATGTTCAAATGGACGAATAAGAATCTGATTCATTCATTCCTTTTACTTGAAAGCAAAGCCAAATTCCTCGTTGGTGCCAATGAAATCGATACTGATTTTGGGAAGACATTTTCATGACAGGACTTTTTACTATTGGTTTTTATCTCTGATTGTTTTGTCAAATTGTTTTATTTAAACTGGATCTATTTACTAATGTCTTAAAGCTAAATGGCTTTACCCCTGGTTTTTTGAGTTTATGTAACTGCACTTCTAAAGCTGGGAACTTACAGACGGAAAGAAGAACTCTGGCTCTGTTCGTCACATTGGGCCCCAGAGGACGCCGCTTGGCCCCAACCTACTTCTTTTAAAGAAAAAAAACCCAACAACTTTTGTACCCATGACCATTGCTAATCCATGTACTTTTCTTGGTATTTAGTTGTTTTGATGGAGATCAGTCATCATGAAAGATTCTCACGTTTCATATTTCATTTAAATGCACATTTGTCTTTGTTTTCTAAAGATTCCATATTGATTTGATTTAGTTCTCACTGCCAATTGGGCCTGTTGACTGAAAAGAAATATGGCAGATTATTTATGACTGGTAGTTGATGCTGATCCAAATGCAGAGATAAGGCAGAGAGAATCACGATGAAAGCAGACATTGAGCAATACAGGAAGCAGAAGATTTGGGGCGTGATTGGCACACTTGGCTCTGATTGGTTGTTTCTGACTCAGGAGCTCTTTCTGCAGATGGTAGTAGGACCACGGTGAGAAGACGGAGAAGCTTCTTTTTTTCTCATGCTATACAATCAGGACATAGTGACAGTTTTTAAAAATATGTAAAAAAAAACACATTTTATAAAAGTTACCTACTGCAGCACTAATACATGCATGCATATTTTTTCTATAACTGTGTATATTCTGGCAACATTTTTCAAAAGGTATTTATTTTTTTACTTAAGCAGCACATTACTAACTATATTTTTAATAGGTTTTTTTAAACAACTGTGTATTTTATTGATGCAAATCACACATCGGTCTTATCTAGTAAGACACATTTTTAAAAATCAGAGATGTGAAATGCTAAAAATGTGCTCACCAGTTGCTTCCACTGCAATTGTAATGATTCATTTTCAATTTTTTTGTCCCTCTTAAGCTGCAAATCAGGAAGCCTGATAAAGAGGGGGGTGGGGGGGGGCCATGGTTGTTTTGTTTTGAATCTTGAAGTAGTGTTTTAAAAGGAATTTGTGAGTGGAAAAAAGAAGAAGAAGAATTCCTACACAGTATCCCTTTCCTTTTGCCTGCAGACCTCCTTTTCTGGCATCAGGATGATGTACTGTAAGTGGACCTGGCTCAAAATAAACCATGTTGTCCATGTTCATGAAAACAAAGGACCGTTCAAGTCACCCTCTGCAAAGGGGTTTGCTTGTTTGTGTATATCTGATGGCAGACCGGGGTTATTACTGCAATTTATTGCTGGTTAAAATTAAAACACAGAACATTGTCAGATATGTTGTACGCTGCTTACTAATGCGATCATTATGATTCTGCACCAGAAACACAACCCACTGTAAAAAAAAAAAAAAAAAAAAAGACAACAATAAGCATTCCTTTGACTTTAAAACCACAAGGAACTTCACATTCTGTGCTATTCAGAGTTTTAAATATGGGACGTGAAGAATTTCTTCATTTCTCTTTTTTTTTTTTTTACAGTATCCTTTGGCCTGGAAGCTGCACACTTGTCATACTAATCAAGCATGTGATGTGGGTGTAAGCAACCGTGGAATCAATAAGTAATCTACGTGTATTTTCAAGAAAACTTTTTGTCACTTCTGTCCGTTTCTATGGCCATCTCTCCTCACCACAGCGGCTCCCTCTCTGATGGGTTATCTCTCTCATTCAGTTTCAAACACACACACACACACACACACACACACACACACACACACACACACACACACACACACACACACACACACACAAATACACACACACACACAAATACACACACTCTCCCAATCCTGTGCACATTTGCTCACCCAGCTCTGAGTGTCGCGCACTTCCCCATTTGCAGTTCATACACTTGCATGTTCCTTAGAAAGAAAAAAAACTCTCTTTTTTAAAAAAAATACAACTTCCACCTTAACTTCTTGCAGAAGTGCACCCCACTCAGTCCTTTAGCACAAGTAGATTTACTTTGAGGTGCTCAGTAAAGCAGTGTAACTTTCTAGTATGAGACTAGTCATTGAGTTTACCCTCCAGGGACCGCCGCTATATAACTTATACTCACTTTACAGGACTTCCATATCAGCGGAAGGCACCTCTCCGCGAAAATCACTGAAGTAGGAGTTGTGGTAAAGCTATTTGATGTTTTGTAGGGAACGCATCTGAGGTAATGGATACTGTGTGAAAGGGTTACAGCAGCATGAGCGAACTGACAAAGTTAGTTTGGGCCTTACAGATCTTTAAATCCCCCCGGATCTCTCTCTCTCTCTCTCTCTCTCTCTCTCTCTCTCTCTCTCTCTCTCTCTCTCTCTCTCTCTCTCTCTCTCTCTCTCTCTCTCTCTCTCCTTTCTCTCAAAAAAAAAAAAAAAATGCCCCCTTCCTGCACTCGCCGCTCCACCGGGTTGTGTGTGCGCTGTGCCGCTTGTGATGATTGGTACCTGGGCTAACAGAGAGGAGTCCCTCAGGTCCTCCTGTGACGGTTCCCGGGTCTGGTCAGTTAACCTCCATCTCTCTCTTTGATCGCTAAAGCTCAGACGACCCTCGGGGAAAACGCGTCGCGCGCACAAACCTCGGTCAGTTTTTTTTTTTTTTAACTTCTCTTTTTTTTTTTTTTTTTTTTTTTTAATCCCAACACATTTTCCATCCAGTGCAGACAAGTGGATTGACACGAGAATAACACGCGCTTTTGCCAAAGCCTACACACGCCTCGCGCTTTCACCTAAACACACACGCGCGCGCGCGCGCGCACACGTGAGTAAGGTAATGCTATACAGCCAGTGTCAGTGAGAACAGGGTACTTAAGGTGCTATTACACTCCCATTACTTCGACTCTCATGTGCAATCAGCGAGAGGTGATGGCCTGTATTCTGGCTACACGCAGCCCTGTTTTCCCTCCTGACGGCGCTGTGGACAGAAGCCCGAGGCGCCGAGCTCCGGGATCGTTAGGTAGCAAAAGGCGATAAGATTTAATCTGAAGGGCGTGTGTCATATCGGCGGAAGGCGGGAGAGACAGAGAGAGAGGGGGGTGGGGGTGTTGGGGGGGGGGGGGGGGGGAGGCGCGCAGCATCGCAAACACGGATGAAGCTCATCCTCGTGTTTGCAGAGGATGATGATAGATACGCAGAGTTTCTTGTGTTTGGAACTGTTGTAATGAAAGGCATGAAAAGAAAACATCACTGCTCTGCCCACCCTCCTCTGCCCACCATGTTGTCTCTACCTGTCCATCTCTCTCTCCACCTCTCCTCTCTCTCTCTCTCTCTCTCTCTCTCTCTCTCTCTCTTCTCTCTCTCAGCTTGGCTCTCTCTCAGATTAGTTTTGCTCTTCCTCCACTGCCCAGCTCCCTAGCTGGGACCCCTTCTCTGTGTCGTTAATCAGAGCTCCTCAGCTCAGCTTCTCTTTCTCTCCCCCTTTTTCTTTTTCTCTTTCTTTCTCTCTCTTTCCAACCAACACACACCCACAGTCTCTCCCTCTCCTTCTCCTCCTCCCTATGCGTCCTCAGTCCCATCCATCATAAACCAGCAGTGTGAAGGTGGGGCTGTGTGTGAAAGTACGGGCTCTGGTGTGCGTCTGGGCCATACATGTGCGCGCTGTGGGCACACAACTCCGCGTCTCCCTCAGCAGAAATGAATTGAGACTTTACAAGAAGAAAAGCAATTAGGCCCCGGCTCTGCCCTATCATTCACCGGCTAATGTATCAGAGGCAAAGAGAATATTATTAACGGACAGGGCGGGTGAGGCTCGGTGGGTTTTAACAGCCAGGAGGTAGGGAGAAGAAAAGACTAATGATTGTGATGAAGCAACCCCGAGTCGAAGGGTTTTAATCACTTGTAGGCTTTGCAGCTTCGCAGTTGACACGCTCTTTATGACAACCGCCTGCCTCAACAGCTCCCAGGCTCCGCGTCCAACGAACAACGGCGTGCGCAAGAATCAAACGAGACACTGTTGGACACAGACAAGGATGGCTGAGTACAATGCAACATGATTACTCATTCATCATCAGCATTGAGTGAGTAAGTGAGAGGAGTGAGCGAGCGAGTGAGTGGGACACACGCAATCCGAGCAGTGCTGGTTTATTTACCCACATGCATGAATCCATGCCCAGGGCCTTGCAAAAGTATTAACACCCCTGGAACTCAGCGCCTTACCCAGCCCACATAAATAGAAATACATTGAAACCACTCCACTGCGGCTCTAAGTGTGTGTGTGTGTGTTCGACGTGGTCGCCCTGCTATGAAGGTGGTACTCTCTCGCCCTGCTAAGTTCACGTTGTTGGAAGACTCTTGTCACCCAACATCCCATAAACTCTGACCTGCTTTTCTGGTGGCCGATAAAGCAAGTGAACCACCAAGAACTACCAAGTGAGTGGTTCTGTATTTCTGTTTTCATGTCATCTAACCAAAGCAGATCTCCTGCACATGTTTGGTTGCCCGTGTCCTCTATTGCTTGTGGTGATTTTCTTCCATAAAAGCCAGATTTTGCGGTGTGGATGATGCGCATTGGTTGCCCCGCTGACATTGTTGGTCTCCTGGCTGTGTCTCCGATTAAGATAATGCTTTATGGTCCAACCCTGCTGTAAACCACTCCACAGCTCTATATCTGACCTGTCTGGTGCCTTCTTCGGTCTTCACGATGCCGCTTGTTCTCTCACAAGCTTATGTGACCTTCACAGAAAAGCTATAAATATTCTGAGAATAATCTTGCACAGGTGGACCAGTATTTACTACTTAGGTGACTTCTCTAAGCTATTGTTCCCAGTGGATTTCACCTAGAGATATCGGAGTGTTCAACAGTGCATGATACGTTTTCCCCCTTTGGCTGAAATAACTTAAGGAAGATGCGTTATCTGAGGTTCAGGTTTTTGGCTCGCAGCACGATCCGGGGCTTTTCATTTCTTTATTTAGAGTCAGCTCTTGGTGTTTTGGGTCGTCGTCAGGTTGCAGAGTCCGCTCCTAATTCCATTTCATCTTTTTAAATGGTGTCACATTTTCAGCAATCGCTCACCGATGCGCAGTGGAATTCAAGGCGATTCTGTAACCGCGAGGCAGCAAAAACGTCACTCCAGACTTCCTGCTCGTTGTTCTGCATGGCAAACCTAGTTTTTATGTTTTCTGGAGAGAAAAGCTTCCTCCCTACACACACCTGCTGAAGTTGTTCAGTCTCTTTCTGATTGCTCAGCCACACAATTCAAACCAAACAGTAGTAGGAGTCTACTGTGATGACATTTTAAGAGTTTTTTAGTGACTTCCTTTAGCATCTTGCCATCTGCTCCCTGTGTCAACTACTTCTACGGCCAAAACCTGGACATGCATGCAGTTGAATTTGAATGTCCTCCATTAATAAAATATATTCCAAACAGTGAAATGACTGGTTTCAAATATTTTTGCAGTCTCTTGAAACCCCCTACCAAACTCTTTTTATTATTATTATTATTTATTTCCTGAAGGCCTCAGACAGTTCTTTGGATCTCACCAGGGCGTTCACATCTCACTTCAACACTTACGTGCGTAACGATGTGATACATTTATTTTAGCTCTTTTGAGCAGGAAGAGAGGAGAAACTCCCAATTTGTCCTTTCTCAGAAATTGCACTTTAATGCCGTTTTATGGATTCATATTATTTTCATATTTTTTTATATATCATGTGCGCCCGCACGAAAATAAAGAAGGAGCAAAGAGTCGCCAGCGAGAGCCAAGGGCTGAGACAGCACCAATAAAACAAATGGAAAGCTCAAATGTGCAGCACGCAGAGGACATGGAGACAAATTATGGGGGAAAGCGTGGGGAGGAAGAGGGCACAGAGACAAAGTGCAAAAAGAGAGAAGGGCGCAAGAGGTGCAGCGTTGATGGACAGAGTCAAACAGGGCTGGGTCGAGAAGAGAGGAGGTGAAGGAACAGCGTCGGGTCAGTGATGCATAGAGGCAAACCATTTGCACCTCAGCAGTAGCTGAACAGAGTGCTCTTGACTTTGTGTGTTTGCGTGTAAGATGTGTGTGTGCGTGCATGTGCATGTGTGTGTGTGTGTCTGTGCGCTTTACATGGTTTTTGCGGAAAACTGGGTTCAGGTCTGGGGATGTTACATGCTGTAATGGTGGCTTTTTGAAACAGCATTTTTGTTTCACATCTCTACACGGCGCTCTTAAATGTCATGCATTTTAAAAAGTCTGGCTCCCAGTGGGTCACGCTGACATTGATGTGTGGACTCTTCCTCAAGCGGGAAGCCTTCGTCTTTGGCAGTGCAATTTTTTATTTATTTAATTTTTAATTCTCTCTGGTTACATTTGTTAACATCCCTGTAGTCTTTAACAGCAGATGCGATACAATAACTCAATCACTCAACACGCTATATATTGAGATAAGACCATTGTGACCCTGAGGGTGGAAAAAAAAGATTTAAAAAAAATAAAAAATATGAGGCCAAATGTTCCAGCCTGTTTCAATGTTGCACCCACAATTACTGGAGATTACAGCCAAATTACTTCCACATGCGCTCAATGAAAACTTTACAATCTCTCCCACAATACAAGATGAGGTGACTGTGTTTGGGCTGCAACCAACAGAGGAAAGACAGGGAAGGTTGGAGGAAGTGAAGTGGGGGGGGAGGGAGGTAGAGGCCAAGAGCAACGGGGGAAGAGTGGAAATATTTAAGAAGTAGGTGGAAGGTTTCGCTAAAGGTCTTATTTTTTTTAAAACAAACCTTGCAATCAACAGTTTCTCTCCCTCAGAATCTGTACTCCAAAATCTGTCAAAATTGGAAGCAAATGTTGCGGGCGAGACCGCACTGGAATACAAAACATTCCAGTTGTTTCACAATCCACCGCCAGAAACAAGCTGGCTCGAAAGAGGGGGAGGGGGAGTGGGGAGGAGGAGAAGTTGAAGAAGGAGCGAGGGAAGAGAAAAATCAAAATCAGCTTCGACTTCACCAGCAAGCCGAAGAATGCTTCAAGACGGGCCCTTGAAGATGCATTTGTGTTTAGTAAAGGAGACAGAGGACCGTAACGGGATAATGTTACCGAATTCACCACGTGGAGGTCGGAAAACTGAAATATTACGTCTTCTCCGTAAAGGACAGAGGCTATCAAATTTCCCCCTGTGAAAATAATAATAAGAGTCTTTTTCTAAAAATAATAATGTAAATAGTTTGTCTGACTTAAGATATTTCTTTTACACCGG
Organism: Poecilia picta; assembly: GCA_033032245.1. Lineage (NCBI taxonomy): Eukaryota > Metazoa > Chordata > Actinopteri > Cyprinodontiformes > Poeciliidae > Poecilia > Poecilia picta. The sequence goes on from CM065362.1 coordinate 23,309,405, forward strand.
ACCACCTTTTGATAGTTGTAGCAAACAGAGCTCTTGTAGCATTTGGGGACAGAAATCTGCAGTCTGGACAGAATTTGAAAATCAAAACAAAGTTAATTACTTGATGGGGGAAACTGTCCACTATCACTGGGAAAGGATGCAGAAATCTTGGCTTATACTTTTTTTTAATTTTTTTTTTACTTTTTACCAAATAGCATTAAATTTTGAATTAATCCTAGTATCAAATTGAAGTGGATACATTTAGTTTGCATGATAAATCATATTTCATGACCAACTTTTCTCAGCTAGAAGTGAGAAAATATTGGTTTGAAAGACACACAAAGTGGATTTGTTTTGTTTTGATTTTCTTTTTCACCGTACACTGTCGTTTGTATTTTAGTGCTATTTTCCCAGCATGCATGCAGTCAATTAGAGGCTCGGGCACATCTTGTGCAGTTAACATACAAACTCCATTTAGAGAGTCACTTGAGATTTGAACCACGAAGCCTCTTGCTGTGAGGCAATAGCCAATGGCTTATCACTCATGTTGGTTCATGAAAGCGAAAACTGAAGAACTGAAAGTAGTTGTTGGAATTGTTCTTACTAAATCCTAATCATAAACCACACGACTCCTTGTAAGGAAACTGTTCACACCGATGCTCTGTCCCGTTATTCACCTCAGCTTCTCTCTCAAATAGTTTTTCATAATGCCAATGGGGGGGGGGAAGAATTACCTTGACATTTAAGCAAGTTCAAGGAAGATGAAGATCTTTTTAAGCAAGTTCTGTGAAGTTATCGTCAGCAATGGTTCCCACCTGCTGTAGACGGATGTCGCACTGAAGTGAATTTTTAGACAAATTAAGACGTCTTCAGAGCAGCAACTTAAATTAAAAATAGAAATCTCGATATCCGTGGGATGCATCGCTTCGCTTGTGGATATTCTTTACTTACGCTTTCACAAGAGCCACTTATTGAGTTTGCTGATATTTTCTTAGCCAGAATCATGCTTGCTACCACAGGATGTTACGCTGGATAAGACCGCAGAAAGTATCAGTGGGACTTACTGCCTGATCAGCTGATTATGAGTCCGAGGCACAACAAAAATCTGGGAAATCGCAAGAATCTTCGGCGAGCAGATGTCCTCCGAACGAACCGACGAGCTGCAGCTAGATGAGGGAGATCGACTTCGTTGCTCTGCTCACTAACCAGGCAAACTCCAATTAGCAGCACAAGCTGATAATTATGTGTGACTGATTTCATGAGAAACAGTGACATGTGCAAAGAGATGGATGGATCTCAAGCTACACTGAGGTCACTCATTAGCAACAATTCGTCCTGGCGCACCGGCAGTGGCGAGAAAAACAAACAAAAACATATGAGTTGTTCAAAGTATAGCGAATAAAGCTACGGCAGGTTTCCGACAGCCAGGACACACAGTTAGGTCTGTAATTATTTACACCTTTGTCAGATTTGAGGTTAAATCCATCTCTAAATTTTGTATAGAATGGCCTAATCAAAATCCCGACTTGAACCGAATAGAGGACGTGTGGAGAAAGCTAAGGGTTAGGGTGATGGCAAGGAGGGCTTCCGTCATGAAAGACTTGAAGCTCATGATGATGAACCTCAGATTTTAAATTATGTCGCACAAACTGCATAGTGGATCTGCAATTTGCCATAAAGCCAAGATCTGTGCCTATGATACAGAGTTTTATCTGCATACCATTTGTAAGGACGACAAAAGGTTTTTCTTTGCTTTCGTTACCAGAAAGATATTCCTCTACTGTGTTTGTTACCCATGTAAATCAGAAATCAATCTAGATGCACAAGTTTCCACTTTTCTTGAGAGGAAGACATATGAGAAACCTTTGACTTTTGCAGTTCAGAATTGTGGAATTTGATCTCCAGTTTCCGAGTGTAAATCGTAGCGGCATTAGCGGAAGTGCACCTTAATTCAAGCTGTGCATGTATATATTATTTACCAATAGTAATAGTACAAAAACTACACCGGAAGCAATAAGGGTGGGCTCGTGTTTTCTATGAAATGTCACATAAAAATTAGCCACCCCCATGCCCCCACTCCAGGCTCCAGTCACTTTTAAATAGTCCTTAAATCACTGAACGGAAAGGGGTAATTGTTGAACAAATTTCTAATTTTTCCCCTTTTCCTCCATAAAGCCGTCTTGTTGAAATGTCCTCTTTGTTCCACTGCAGATTCTTGGTAAAACAATCTACGCTGAAGTCGGGGCCTGCGGTCGTTAAGTCAGCCTGCCATGCCAGGCTTGCTTTTATAGGTGGCAAAAGCTACTAATCCTTCAGTCCAATATTTACTTAGTCCAAGTTATGCTTTCCTGGACCGTAGCTATGCATCTCCCCGGCTCGCTGCTTATATATTCCTGGCCCTTGATGTATTCCTGGCGCAGGAAACAACTTTTAGTGCCCCGCAAGGGCCGAGTGAGAATTGACAGTGTGTGCCAGAGTGAGAGCGAGAGGTAGGGGGCCTGTTTTAGTTCCACTGTGTTTGTAAGGTCACTCAGAGTACATCTGTATGGAGTGGGAACTCACTCGCTTTCACTGTCACAACCACTCACAACAGCCATCTGTAATGCTGTTATGTGGAGCACTGTGTCCCTTTGTCCCTTACACGGACGTGCGCGCGCCCAACCAACCTCACACACACACACACACACACACCGCGCACACACACACACGCGCACACACACACCGTCGATGCGTAACCTTTCGCACAACAACAAGCGGACCGGCGCAAACACACATTAACATAACGCGCGCGGCTCTAATTGTGAGAGCATGTGTTTCTAATGAAAAAGTTGTTTTAAGGGTTTTCATTCCGCCGGGCTGTCAAACAATTCGGCCGTGTTTTGAAATATAATTGTGGGGACTGTAAAGAGTTTTGAAAGCAAACCAAAACATGCAGCCATCCCCGGCTTTCTAATGTTTCTAATTTGTTGAAATATGCCGAGCCGAAATGACAAAAGTGAGGGAGTCCCGGCCCGCCAAGAAAAACATATCAGAGGCCGGCCGGCCGGGCCCGCGTGGAAACACAGAGGCCCTTTTTAGAAACATGATCAATGTAACCTTTGTTACAGGAAGGAGGAGAGGCCGGCGACGGAGGAAGGGTTTTGAGACGAGCGGGAGACGAAAAGGAGACAACGTACACAGACACTAGGTTCATGTTTGTGTACATGTTTATTTATCACCATATCCACAATGTGCAGCATAGAAATTCAAGTGGATGTTTTCTTTTTCTCTCTCTCTCCACTTAAGCGCAGTATAGCCCACATGCTGAATAACAAGCTTTGTTGTGGTGAGGAGATGATTTTCTCCGCAGAGCAAATATGTTCGGGGACCGTTTTCACAAACTGTCAAATGCCTCAAGGAAGAATAGAAGAACTTAATTGTTTACAGATGGAAGCGATATCTCCTGCTTCTCTCTCCGGCTGGACTGAGGAGGATGTGTAACCCCTCCCTCTGCCCCCTTCAGCTCACCCTTATCCCACACTTCTAACCCAAAACTAACATACAGTCAGAAAGTGGGCTGAGGGGGGCGAGGAGGGGAGGGGAGAGTGAAATTCATATGGCTGCCGAGGATTTCTTCTTCTCCTCCTTTATTTTTTTTCTTCATCCCGCTGCTCCCCGCTTCCCTGTCTCTCCCCACATATCTGTTTCTCCGAAGAATAACATACAAACCCTCTGTGAAAGGATTCATGGTTTATTAAACCAGAGGTCCTTTTCCTGTTTCAACACTGAGAAGAAAAAAAATAAATACCGCAGTTTGTTTTTTCTCCCTCTGGCTTAGTCCTCTATTTATCTCTTTATCTATTTTCATAATTTCTCTTCTCCATTTCTTCTTCTTCCCCTGTCTGTCAACAGAGACGGCTTTAGTCACTTGGACTGGGGTCTCCCCTGTAGTTGCAAAGAAAACAAACAAACAAAAAAATTCAGAATTGATTTGGACTCGCATTTCAAAAACTTGAGACTTGACTTGGGCTCGAGGTCTGGGACTCGAGGCTCATGAAAAAGTTTTTGTCATGTAATCAGGGGGTGAAAGTGAGTCTGCAAGAGTTAGGTCATCTGAATAAATGTTGTGCACTTTGAGCTGCCATAGCGCATGCAAAAGACTCTGTGTCATGGTAACGTTTTGCTCATGAAGTCTGCCTGTTTTTATCTGTTGTTTGTGTGAGCGTATGGCAACAGCTGATACAGGGACACATACTCTCCTCTTAAAGCAGTGGTTTCCAAACATTTTCTGGGCTCCCCTATGGCTTACAAATGATTGTCTGGTTGAACAACATGTGTGAGGTGGTGGGGGGGGGGAGGAAATCGACTTTTTGGGGGACAAAATGAATGTATGCAGCTGAACATAGACAACAACATCGATAGCCTACAGGCTACTTGTTAAGCTTAAGGTGATGTATTGATATTAACTAGCTAGTCATCTTTTAGCTAACAACAGCTTTTACTCAACTCAGTCGGTTAGTTTGGGGGGAAAACTGTGAAAAGTTCTTTGCGTTTTGCTGGTTTCCTGCCATGACTCTAACACAAACCGGCGTAGCTCTGCACAGCAGCAGCAGGTCTACTTCACTGCCGAGCAGGTCGAGTGTCGTAGCAGCTCATGTTGCGTTTAAAGGCGGCTCGGACAAACAGGTTATCACATGTTGACAAGGGTTTAAAAAGTTTTAACTGCTGATAAAAGTGACAGATGACACAGATATGGGAAGTGTGGAAGCCCCTACTGTATCAAATTGACATAGGAATAACAGAGAGTTGGCCATTCTAAGGTAAAAATCCAGTGCATACAGCGTTCATGTTTTGTTGTTTATTATCATCCGGACAGCTTCCCACGCCCCCCCCAGGGGGTGCGCCCCACAGTTTGGGAACCTCTGCCTTAAAGGGTTTGTTTGATTTAACAAACCATGCATTACTGACTACATATAGATTATGATAACCACATTAAATTAGCCATAGCACAATGACCAACGTGGCTACCTCTATAATAAATACCTTTGGGTCAATTTAAGACTAAATTAATTCAACAATCTGTTAACAGCTAGCATCTTTACAAAGACACTTATGATACTATAAAATTAGTTACATTTATAGGTTTAACATTATCAGGTGTCACCTTATTTTGATTATTTTACAAGAACATATATTAGTATTTAAAGTTTTAGTGGGGTAAATATTGCCCTTTATGAATTTTTATTTTCTTAATTAGAACTTTAATGTTCTTAGAAACTAAGTGTTAAATGCTCAGTCGAATTAGATCTAAAGCTTCTTTGAAACAGTTTTGCTTCTCCTTATGTGTTTGCTGGTGTAATAAATATGGACTGAAAGACATATGACACAGGTCTAAATATAAGAAAATTAAAGGAATTTATTTTATCGCCTTCTGCCACATCTTTGAAGGATACTTACTGCGTTCAGAAGTTTGCAGCTTCTGCAGCTCTGTTCAATTCCTGGATTGAACAGAGCTGTTTAACTGCGATCATGAGTGGATAAAATCACAGTGTTCTGCTGGTTCCAAAAATATTTCATTAACTTTTTAGTCAACTTATTCAGAAACTCAGTTTTACTTTCAGTTTCTAGCCTCCAGCATGCTGAAGTGAGTAAATCGTCATCAGTGCTGGAAGTCTACATAGTGTTGTTGCATGGTACTATTTTGTCTTCAGTGCTGTATTGCAGTAAGTTGTGTAAATGATGCTATATTGGCCCACATACATGCTAAACACAAAGCATGGTGTTGTGATACAAAAGCCATGAAATTTCGCAACATGTGCCAAAAATCCGTGGTAGTCCGCTTTATCTGGAAATCTTACATTTAAACTATAGAGTCAAATGCATAGAAGTATAGTTTTTAAATGTTATATTTTTTTAAGACAGTATATCTTCCTCCATCATAGAAATGCAAGACAGAGATTTTATTTGTTGCTACTGTGATTAGGGTACAAGGATGAAGATCAGAACTCATAACCTGCGGCAATTCTGTCTTGACGGCCGTCTGATGCAAGAATGTTGATTCCCTTCAGCGGCAACTTGAGAGTTGATTTTTTTGACTTTGGAAAGCAGAAGTAAACAACCTAATCTGCTAACCTTCAAACTCTAAACTTTCCTACATTTAACATCATGTCCACTCTTTGTCAGGAGTTTTTTTTCCCCTTCCTTAGTTTTCTATCTCCTGGACACCAATCAGGCCCACAGCCCATTAAACCAGTGTGTGTGACTACTGAATGGGTCCCACTAGTTTACGCCCCGTGTCTGCTCAGTCAATGTGTGTGTTACAAAGAGGGCAGGCTAGGATAACTCAGGGTAATGTATTGTCCTGAGCGCCGCACCCTGACAGCGGCCCCCCCTCTCCGTCGCCGGTGTCTACTCATTCATTACTGCTAATTTGACATGTTTACGGACCCCCCTCCTAATATTACATACTTAAGGCAATTGACTGACCTTAAATGGAAACACCTACAGCCGCGCGGCATGTCAATACTGGATGAGGATGCTTGTGTGTGTGTGTGCGTGTGTGTGTACCTGTGAGGCGGTGCATCAATACTGAGTTAGTGGTTAATCTGGAGGAGCAGGTGAGTTATGTTTCCAGAGAGGGGCTCAAGCATTTTCCGTGTAAGTGTGCGTAATGTGGCCAAAAGGGTGAACAATTCAGGAAATAATGCAGGACATGTGTGTGTTAGCGTGTGTGAGATTAGTCCTTTAAGAGGTAATATCTATTTTGATTTTTTCCCCCTCCGTCTGTTTGTGTTTTTCCCCATATTCAGCACTTAAATACAGAGCTGTGTCATTAAATGGCCAATCTTGCGTTTGTCTCTCACTGATACACAACATTAATCACCAATTAGCTTGTCCTGTGACTGGCAACCTCTCTCATTAGAATATGATAGAATATAATGGTACTTAATGATGCTTGGGAAACATAATTAAATGACTGAGCTGTAGAACATGTGGAGGAACCGCGGCGCATCAATCAACAGCGACCCCGTCAATCCAGCACTTGTCAGGAGATCGGGTGTGTGTGTGCGTGCGTGTGTGTGTGTGTGTGTGTGTGTGTGTGTGTGTGTGTGTGTGTGTGTGTGTGTGTGTGTGTGTGGTGGCGCAGATGACAAACAGAGGTGTGTGCGCCTTCTGAAACCGCTGGCCTCTGTCGTGACCTCATTAGGGAGAAATGAAGGGTGGACGTGTCGCCATCACAAGATAGCGCCGGTGCTTCAAAGTGTGAATGACATTAATATGGCACTGTCTCTACCGCCGACTTTAATGTCAGTTGTGACTGTGGATAAATAGAAAAGGGGCCATTTCCCTGCGCTACCTGCTTCTTCCTCTAATTAATATCGGAATAAATGAAATAAATAATCTGCCGTGGCTTTAAAGGTATCTGCACCCCTTTGAGCTTTTGACATTGTTATGATATCTATCTATACATACATATACAGTATATATATATATATATATATATATATATATATATATATATATATATATATATATATATATATATATATATGTATGTATGTGTATATACTGTATATATATATATTTACATATATATATATTTTACATATAATATGTATGTATAAAGTTGGTCAGCAAACTGAGGCAGAATTATTGAGAAAAGAATAATTTCCTGTCGTCATAGTCTAAGTTTTCAATATTTTTACATGTAAAAAATGGGAAAAGTGTGTCGTGCAGATGTACTTGGCCTTGTTTAATTTGATACCGCCATTTGATTAGTAAAAAGAGTTCTGCTTTGTGTTATTCAAAGCTTCTGTCCAGCTGCTTTGTGTAGGCCTGAGAAGTTTGTTAGAGGATATTAGTGGACAAAGCAACAGCATGAAAACCAAGGAAAAACTAAACTGACAGAAAAGGCAAGAGGAACATAAATCAGAGAAGATACCCTGAACACACCATCCCCACTGAGTAACACGGCAGGAGAGACCGAAAAAAAATGTCAGGGTAAATGTTCACAGTTGAAGCAACAACCTTAGAGCTTAGATTTAAGCATATCTGAGCATCGGTCCAGTCAAAGTTCAGACCTAAATTGAACACAGAATCTGTGGAAAGACTATCCAGTTGATATTCTTCTCCAAATCTGAGTTTAAGGTGAGATGCATTGGACAAAGAGCATCAGTTTCTCTTGGTGCTAAACTCTTTGGTCGTACTCCAAATGACTTGCTGCTGTAATTACAACAAAAGGTGGCTGAAAAACAAAAAGAATATTCAAACTGTATATTCTTCTTCTTAATGTTTGCAGTTCTACACTACTTTCTATGGATTTATAACATAAAGACCAAATGAAATACACTGAGGTTTGTGCTTTTTAAAGGAGGAATGGATGTATTATGTAACACTGACATAATCTCAAGATGTTATTTCCTCATCATAAACATACCTGGAGTGCTTTGACTCTTGCATGTTAAAGGAAATCTCGAGTCTCCCGTAGCAACCATTTGATCGGTTGCTCTCACACAAACACCGCCTGTTTTCACAAAACTCCTCAAAGGAGCTGCTGCAACCTCCAGCCGAACCTTCACCTCACAGAGTGAGCCTCCCCCTCTCAGCTCCTCCAGACTAGCGGCAGCAGCAATCAGCAAACACCTGGTGGAACCGAGCTCATCAGTCCAACGCTCCTAAGGAATCACCGCAATGACCTGCCGAAGGCGGAGCGTCGGAAAGAGGAGGGGCGTCTTAAAGACACACGGGCCAATGAAATAGATCGAAGCATCAAACAGTAAAGTCAAGTTTCTTTTAAGTTATTTGTGACATATACAGCATGTTTTAAACAACTAAAGGTAACATGGTGGCGCTATAAAATAGCACTATGTGGCTGGGAAACGTATAACACCGGAGCCTTTAACATAACCAAATGTGGAAGGGTTTAAGTGGCACAAGGCACCGTATGGCCTTTTTAAAATCGGTTTTATCATAAATCTACGAAGCAAAAAGCCGGACTAATGCGCTCGCCGCGGCCACCGCCGTATCATCAGCAGATGGGAGGACGGAAGTGGAGAGACAAGAAGGAAGAGGGGATGGCAGACAGCTTATCTTTTTTCATTTCAGTAAAACAATAAAGATAAGTGTTCTACATGCTTGCTTAACACACACAGTTCGCCGGCCTCCTCCCCTCTTCCCTCTCTCCTCTCTCTCTCTCTCTCTGTCTCTCCTTCTCTCTCTCTCTCTCTCTCTCTCTCTCTCTCTCTCTCTCTCTCTTCTCTCTCTCCTCCTCTCTCTTCGCAGGCCGTGTTGAAATGCGTCGCGGTGTCTCCATCTCTCCCGACATCCATTACGTACCCCCAGCCCCTCACCTCCCTTCTCATTAGGCCAACGCACGGTAAATTAGCAGCAGCAATTACAGGGAATATAAAGCACGGGCTCTGCCGGGGCTCCCTCTGTGACAGGTACCACACAGATCATAGACCGACACCCAGAGTCGCCGGAGATAATTATTGTGGGAAACGACCGTGCGAGGGGAGAGGGGGGGGGGGGGGGGTTTGGGGGGGGGGTCCCAAATGTGAGCTCACGCTCATCCCCGGCGCGCCGCCCGCTCTCGCACATCTCTCATCTTGCGGCGAGGGCTGGTCGGGGATGCGCAGGAAAGGAGCCACGCATGCTTGTCTAATGCGAACAGACGCGGTAAACTACAGGGCCAGGAATGCAACCTGCTTCTCTCACTGCCAGCCTACATCTATCTATAATGTCCAGTGTGACTATTTTCCAACTCAGAGCACTGTTAATATTCATTCCGGCAGCCCTTGTGTTTTGCTCACTGTCTAGGTCTGCCTCTTTTCTGAACACCCCCCCCCCTCCCCTGCATAACCCCCCCCCCCCCTCACACCCACTCCTCTCTCCTTTCCATTTCTTTCCTTTCTTTTCTGTATGCGGGATCCCCATGGGGACTCCTGTTTTTCTTTCAAATGCGCTTCTCCGCTCTTCCTCCCCTCATGTGTCCATGCGGAGAAGAGAATGAGAAGAGGAGAAAGGAGGCGGAGTAGGAGCATGAGGAATATATGCATTAATATATTTCATTAGGATACTAGTAGCACTCTCCCGGCTCCTGAACAAGCACCCCTCTTGATGTGTCGGGGGCGGGGGGGGGGGGGGGCCTCTGCAGGAATGGTGCCTTTTTTTAATACTAGGTCCCCGGAGTGCCGAGGTCTGCTGGCTCCGCCGCTGCCCTCGGCCTCCCACTCCCATTGTCCTCCTCCCACACTGACCAGTCTGTCCGAGCCTGAAAACCAGCTGGAAATAAAGAGCAAAAAAAAAAAAAAAAACAAAAGGGAAAAAAAAAATGACTTCACCTTTTGTCAGGGTGTATTTATGATTTATGAGCGGGAGTTTGAATGTGCGTGTGCTGCTCAGCATTTGTGGTGGGGGGGGGGGAGGGGGGGAGGCGAAGCCGAATCCCTGGAGCTGCTCAGTGCAACTCGGCATCGATGCTTGGGTTCTCTAATCAGAAACATTAGGCCCATAGAACTCATTTTCCTGAGGACTAAGTGTGTAAACTCCATAATTCAATAATCTTCCCCTTACTGCTAGAAAATCATGCACTCTACCTACCACTTTACAGTTTGTCAGCAAACTATTAACTCTGTTATTAGATGTAGTGGGAAGAGAGCCCTCTGCAGCTGTAAACCTTTGGGCAATTAAGTAGGCGAACACAAACAATCCCTCCTTGTGTGTTTATGCGAATCTTTACTTCATCAGGTCCTCTCCCCCCTCCCCTCTCCCCCTCCCCCCCCTTTTACTTTTGGCATTACGGAAATCTCCGGTTACCGTGAAGACCCCGGAATACTTTGAGGTCAGCAGAATCCCGGTCGCCGCAATTTTCACGACGTAATCCAATCGCCGGCCTCCTAAATTAGATATGCAAAAAATAAAAAAGAAATTAATTTTCTGCTGATGACCGGGTATGCAAATGATGACTCAATTATGGTGGGCTGGTGCCTCTGCAATTAATAACCTTGGAATCATCATTAACTAATATGTTTAGGAGGAAACTTGTCAGGCTAACCATGTTCACCATGCCATCAGTAATGCATTAATGAATTAGATTCATTAGAGAGAGCAGGCTGGCGGAGGGGGCCGGGTGGGGCGCGGCCCTGTTTCTGACCTGTGGAACTACCCGTTTCCCCAACTCTCATCCTCCTTGGATGCCTGTCAGCCGTTTGTACAAGACAGTTTTATTGAAAAAGGAAAGGATTCACCTAAGAGCTTAAAGAAAAAAATCTACCACCAATAAAATCCATTAAGGTGACTTTGGATATAGTAAGTTGCCTATAAATGGTCAGTTTTTCCATTTGTTTCGCTATTTTATTGTAAATCCTGCACAATCTGTCAAGTTGCTTGTCCTCCATAGCGTTAGCTCCATGGAGTTAGCTAAATTCTTGTGTGATGTCATCAAGCTAAATACACACTAAGCAGAATTATCGGTTTGTTCTTCAGTGCACCTTTTCAACGCTTCGCCTTTTGTGGATTCTTGCAGCGAAACTCCACACGTCTTTACTCATCTGAGTTTTATTTTCTGAGTGCATTTTTACTTTAGTAAACTTTCACACATCTTCAAAGCAGATAGAGGGACATCTGAACAACTGCAAAGTTGTACTTCAAATCCCAACAGGATATATAAAAACAAACTGTTACTTTCAAATTGTAAACATCTGGGTGATGTTTGATTTCAATATGGGGCTCCATTTGTGTCAAAAATAAGTAGAAGTCATATGTGTAGATGTCGTTGGTCTATGTTGTTGCTATGTGTCGTTGGTCTATGTCGTTGGTCTATGTTGCATGTAGATGATGCATATGTAGATGTTGCATATGTCTATGTTACATATGTGTTTGCTGCTTCACACAGGGTTGGAATGACTTGACAGTAGATGTTGAGCACATACAGCTGGGATTTAGAACATGAAGAGCATTTTAAAAGCGATTTGTTGGGTTTTGCGAACGCTACGTTGGCGGGGCCATTTTAAAGAGATTTTCAACATGGATGCCGAAGTGTTTCATCTGCTCTAGTCAGAACAACAACCGAGACCGGACAGGCAGATCATATGGCCGATCACGCAGCCAAACAATCTCAGAGCTTTTATTGAAGCTAATGTGGAGAAGTGTCAAAACGGAACAGAGGAATTAACTTTGTGACTTTGCGCAAATAAATCGGGTACTAAGTTTTAGATTGTTGTTGTTTTTGTCCGTGTCTGCCACAGTCACACGTCTACATGCATTCTTAGTGCATTTAGCAACTAAAAAATGTCACATTTGCTTCCAATGTGGCTGTGAACCCACTGGACACTTCGAATCTACTTCTTATTTATTACTATTTATTTCATTAAACTGTTTTACTATTACCATTGTTACTTACTTCCCCCCCACCCCCCTTGTTGTCTCCCTGGTTCCACGCTACTCATTTTTTTTTTTTGCTTTATTTCTCTCTGTTCTTCTGTTCTGTTGTCATTTTTGTGTTGCCAGAATCGCTGCGGCTCCCCCAGTTGGTTGCCTAAGTCAGATACGGCCCGATGTGCCATTAATTCAAGGGGGAATGTTGCATTATCTGCTGCTTGAAGAGCAAACCTGCCACTGACAACAGCACAGGAACCAGTCCCACCTTTACCAAAGCAACCAAGACCGAACGAACACATTACAACAAGTACACTGACATAGAAACTGCTCTCAAGTGCTGACTGGAAATATGGTGTGTAGTGGACGGTGCTGCTGTCTGACTGGTATGCTGAGATGTGCAGCATTTGCATTTGTGGTGGTGAATGATGCAGCCGTTTTAAGTTACATAACTGGTAACTGAAAATCAAATCGGACCATTACTGTCCAGCCTGGTTCTCTTCAAAAACCACTTCGGTGCATCTCCGTCTTGTTTCTGAAACATCTGAAATCCCGAGAGCTGTTCTCAGAAAGGGCTCAGAGATTTTGCTACATGCAGGTAAATAAAAAACAAGCGTTCAACTTTAAAGTCATCATCATTGTTAAATGGCCATTTAGGAACCTGAAACCACTTTTTTTTCCCCTTTTTTTACCAACACAGTATTTTATGAGTTTCGAAGAAATCGGTCTAGGTCAAGCGGAGTGATTTATAGGATTTTTTGTACATACTTACAATGAGTTAATAATTAAAACTGACCAAACAGCAAGCGTTAAGCGACAACTCCTCTCTTTTTTAGTTTATTTTACAGGCATTTCATTAGCCACCTAACATTTCCATACGAAGGCCTGATGTAGTTTCTGTAACATTCTGACCCATTTCCTGAACTTCTCACAAAGCAAAAACTACAAAAAATGCTTCAGAAAAAATAGTTTGATCTTGAATGGAACAAGGCTCAATTTGTTGCAATTTTCATTCCTAAAAGAAACACAATTTAGATCAAAGCTAAAGGCAGCCGGCTGAAAACAGAATCACATCTCAATGCTTGTCATATGAAGTAAAAAAAACAGACACCTGACATGAGTCACAGACAAGAGGTAACTTTAATTAACATCGTGAGAGTCCAAAAGTTATCTTACAGCTCAGTTTTCATCAAAAACAATAACAATCTATACAGTAGATTTTTTTTATTCCCTTATATTATAGAGCTGTTCAGTGTATTTGCAGTCAAAGACAAACAGAGGAAAAAATAGACACCAGCTATTTGGTTTGCATCTTTTTTTTGTTTTTTGTTCTTGTTTGTTACCTAAATACAAAACTTTGTCACCCACTACTGATATTCATGTCCAGGATGGAACTTTGCTTACAAAGATGCCATTGTATGACAACAGACCTCTGTAGATTATCTGAAACAGACCAGCCACCACCCCAACTCCCCCCATACCCCCCTCTAAACCCAAACTCCCCTATGAGCCCCGGCCCGGGCGGGTACAGGAACATAAGTGCCTGAAAAACACTTGTCTGTCAGCAGGCACCGCCGCTAAAACGTTCCTCTCTAGTCACTTTAACAAAACCAGGCCCCTAGAAACGAAAAGCGAAGAGAGAATAGCCCCCATTCGCCCCCCCCCCCCCAACCCCTCCCCGTCCAGCAACAGCTTGAAGACACACGGCAGAGACAAAGAGGAAACGATGGAAATGGCTGACAGGGGTGTGTGTGTGTGGGGGGGGGGGGCGGGGGGCCTTCGTGTGCTGCCGTTCTTTTTGACTTAGCCGTGAGGCCGGCGCAGGTCAGATATTAAAATTGTGCTGTGACAGTGCTCGCCTAAAAGTTCAAAAAGGACTACTTTTTGTTGTGAAAAAAAAAATAAAAACATCACCGTCGTGCTGTCAAAAGCGTTTCCCAATTGAAAAGAAAAAAAAAGTACCAATTTTTATGGAGGAGTCAGTCTGCTCCGACTGCCTGTTTCAAAGCATGCCATCGCCGCAGCATTACAGTACATCGGGGTGTGTGAGATCGTTGAGTTATGGCTCTTTGTATTCTAGTCTGGCTTCAGCACCGAACAGAGCGGGTTTTGTGCTTTGTCCCCAAAGTTCTCGTGAATTCCTCTGTGGCGACACGCAGTTGTGGTGAAGGGTAGAAAACTGTACATGTGATTGAACGAAGAAAAAGGGTTTGCATTGTTAAGGCATCTAGACTGCTGGTAAGGATTACAGTGACAGAAAAAAAAGGAAAGAGTATATAGATAGTAGATGTAAGCAGGCATAAATAACATAAAAGAAGGAACAAAGGGAGGAAGAAAGAGAACACAACAAAAGAATAAACCAAACGTTTCCTTAAGTCTCTTGGTTTCCACGCGCGCGCGCACGCACACACATACACACACACACACACACACACAAGGCAGTCACTCAAGAGATGAACCCATGCATATTATCAGATCAAGAACAGTATCCATCTAAAAGCCTCGAAGGTTCAAACAAAAAAGATATAGATTTACAGTATATATTAATGTGTGTTTATAGTCTTAAAAAAATCTACCTCAACCAAATACTCTGTAAAGATGCTACTTTTTTGCCGTACAATAAACATTTTTATAAGGAAAAAAAAGAACAGATTTTGTTTTTATTAACTTACAAATAATACAAAAATAGACAATGGCATGTTTTGAATGAGAGAAAAACAAGAAAGGTTTATCAATGCAAAAAATCAAAAACAAAAAAAAAACAGTCAAAAAGTCAATTAAAACAGTCACATTTAAATAGTGGGAGACAACAGTAACAAAGCAAAAGACTGTGACATATGTTCAATTACTTGCATTAAACGTACACAACACAACTAAACGATGGTGAAAGTCAATGTACATACACAGGATAAATACATTATTTATAGAATATTTTACAGGACTCCCCCTTTTCTTTTTTCGAATCCAAATCCATGTTTTGCAGATGAGATATTGACAACACAGAAAACAAAAATCTATTGTCTGTACTGAGAAGCTGCCATAAGACGTTTTAATGCTCACATCCCAAACTATAGCTATCGCGAAAGGAAACGAGATGCCAGATTTTTATTTATTTTTTTAAAAAAGAAACAAAAGTCAACTTTTTATTTAATATATACAAAAATATATCACATATATCACGCTTTTTTTTTCTTTTTTTTTTTTTTGTTAAATTTGATAATTGCTAGGCTCCTTCAGTAACAGTGCTGGCTGGACGCGCGCATCCTCCGGCTTTTCAAGTCTTTACTAACATCTCCAACCGAAAAGAGAAAAAAAACAAAACAAAACAAAAAAAAAAAAACAAAGGGCAAAATCTTCACCTTTTCCTTCACACGATAAAGCAGAGAAAAGCATATTGCAAACAGCTCAATCCTCACAGTTTTATCAAAAATTCATACAAACAAACAAAACGCGGAAGGGACCCTAAAACACAGAAGGCGGGTGGGGGTATTTTTAAAGGACAACTCTTTAGATTTGTGAGAGAATTAGCAGCAAATATGGAGGGTGGAATTGGTTCTCTTCTACGATTTTCTTCACGTTTTGTGTTGCAGACCCGTGCGAGTCAAACGGAGAACTTCATGGACGGTACAGGCCGCAAAATGGCGAGGGGTGGGTGGGTGGTGGGGGAGGGAGGATGGAAGGTGTGGTTTCCGTAATCAAACCCAAAGCTTCCAGCCATAAACATCAAGATAAATAAATGCTCTTTTCTTGAGGTCAGTGTCACACTGTGGGCAAGCGATCAGTCTCTTTACACTCCATTAAACATGGTGTCAGAGATGCTACACTAATTCGACCAAAAAAAGGGGAAAACCCCCCCAAAAAACTAAAAAAAGAAACATCACAAAGGCTCAATATGTCCCCTTTATCTTCTTCCACATCCCATTCCGATGATATCCCATTGGAAAGGCCTGAGTTTTATAGTCCAGCGTCTTATCTTTGCTTCCTTCACTGAAGCCCTGGAGAGCAGCAGAGGCTCGCCAGACTCTGCTACTGTGCCTTTTCCTCTCAACGCTCTCCCCAAAAATCTCCAGCTTCCCACATCCTCTACATGGGTGGAACAATCATTCCAGGGATTGCTGCTTGGCGAGAGAGAGAGAGAGAGGGGAGAGAGAGAGAGAGAGAGAGAGAGAGAGAGAGCGAGAGAGAGAGAGAGAAGAAAAAAAAACAAAAGAAAGGAGAAATGTGGGGTAAAGGGAGGAAGAAAGGGAGAGAGGGGTCAGTCACATGATTGCTGGGTTTCATCTGTCATCAAAACAGTCGCATAACAGAAAGTCATCTGCCGAACAAAGACTTTTTTTTGCCTCATTATCTCTTCATTTCCAGGCCAAGGAATGAAAACATTTCTCTACGCCGCTAACTCGGCGTACGTCGACAACGCGGTCCGACTATTTGCGGGCCCTTTGGAGCTGCTAGCAGCTAATTGTTAGCGGTTAAACCGTGTAAGAGAAGTCTGTGTTTCGGAGAGCAACGTAAACATGACGGTGGCCACAGAGGTGATGAAATTAAACTTCAAGGAAAAGCAATATTTGAGTTTATCAGTCTGATTCTGACACTTTCCTCTAAGTTCCCTTTCCCTCCTCATTACCCCCCCTGTCCCCCCCTCCACACACAGACAGAAGCCATCACAGGAAGGAATTTTTACACAATATATTGGCTTTGTATTGATTCTCCACTCTCCCTAATTCCCTGGTTCTTCCATAAGAGTCTCTGGCTTGTTGGGATTAACAGAACTGTGTGTGTGTGTGTATGTGCGCGTGTGTGTGTGACCAGCACACGGTGGCCATTGGGTCTCGGGTCACTGTGGTCAGCGCTCATCAACGCCGCCAGAGGAAGCGAGGAAGTGCTCAGCTTGGGGCTCTGATAAAGATTCCCATCCATCATCTCTACCTCTCTCTCTCTCTTTCAGGATCTCAACGCTGTACAACATCCTGCCTAGACGAATGGACAGTGTGCTGCATTCAGTGGAAATGGGAGAACAGAATGACCTGGAATGGCATTACAACCTTAACACTCTCCCCTGCCCCTCCCCAGAGAGAGACACCCGCCGGGGGCACAGGCAGGAAGCAGGAAGCGAAAACAGGAAATACAACACATATGGTGTGGCACAGTCACACTGACGAATCAAGACTGACAACAAAAAAAAAGTAGGGAAAAAAACAAATAAAGGCTGTGTGACATGTTGCAAATGACCAGCTGAAACGGTTCCGGTCAGAAAGTTACACACACATCTGCATAAATGGCATACGTCATCATTAAAAGCCCCAAGTTCAAGAAATGAGAAGATGTAAGCTTCTGACCAGAAACGTAAGAGTGTAGAATACAAAAAATATGGAGAGGAAGAAATGAAATAGAAGAATAACGTACTTCAGGAGAAGGCCAGGCCCTGCAGAGAACTGGCTGATGAGTACTTGCTAGAATCCACAAAAGACTGATCTGAAGATGGGAGGAATAGTAGGAGGTTGCAAGAAAGGCAAAGAGAGGGACAACAAAGGGTAAAGAGGAGAAAGAAAGGGAGGATAAAATGAAGAAGTGTTAAGTAAAAGTGAGAACCTGTTATTGGAGATGCACAGTAAGAGTAAAAAGCCAGTTCCTCTCTTGCTAATGGCTTCGCTTATCAGCTCACCTTGCAGGCTGTTAGCGTTAGCGCTGGTGCAAGTGGGAGGAGGCGAGTTCTGGGGCCGAACGACGGGGGCGAAGGCGCTCTTCTGCTTGACGGCGGCCGAGACCATGTTGGCCGGAGAGAAGGAGAAGATGCCGGAGGAGCTGCTGCAGTTGGACGCCAGGCTGGTTGAGGACGCCATGGTCGGGCTGGATGGGACGACTGAGAGAGGGAGAAACGGGCAGGAAGGCGTGTTTATGTGGGACCGTAGAGGGGGAAGGGCAGGGAAGAGCAGACAGAGTTGAAGACAGAAATGTGGGAGGGGGGCGGGGGGGTTAGAGAGAAGGCCGAGGGCAGAGGACAGGCAAACGGGATGAACAGAAAGGGACTGGTCAATGGATGATGGCAGGAGGGATAACGTTTTGAACTCAGATCAACTGACTCAGATTGTTTTTACCAGTTTTGTATTTTACTGAGCGGTCACTTGGGTAATGGGACGTTTGTGGTAAACGTGAAAGCAAACAACCTAGAGCTCCCTTCCTTCTCTTCTAATCAGTCTGTTTTGGTGACTCATCAGCATCTCCTTAACTTCTACGTAATGTTTTTTTGGAGCCGTTCACTTTAATATCATGTTTAATCCAGAAGATCTGTGAGATTTCCACCCAAATCCAAGAGTCAGTTTGTGTACAGCAATTACAAAACACAAGAGAATAGCATCTGCTCACTGGAAAAATAGATCTATTGAGACTTTTGGTATCTTCACCGCAGTTGGAGCAGAGTTATACATGCTTTGTTTGGGTTAAGCTCTGCCCCAGTGGCCGTTGCACATTTCTGGTTGAAAAGTTTTAATTGAATGTTGGGATTTGCATAAGGAGAACACATCTAAACACATATGTTGTTCCCCCTCCCCTCCCAACCATCCACATTTGCTGAATGTCTTAACTTTAATAAGGTAGTGGTTGGTTTTGCTAATGTCACCCCATTTTAAAAATATTTTTTTATTCTACTTACTAGCTATTTTTATCATCTGTTATAAAGCATCTTGTTATCTCTTAAGAAAAATAAATAGAGGTCCAAAAAACGCAAGTTGACATCATCACTTGCAGCATTACATAATTGTAATGAAAACAATAGGAGACTGGTGTGGCCAAAAAAACACATAAATCATCCTAAATATATTTAGAAACATGAATAAGCTTTCATCTGTGTATTTGGTTTCATTTTTAAATTCACAACTCAAACTTTACTCCTTTTTCCGGGGTGGGGACAGGTAAAGATGACCAAAAAATGTGGTGAGTTGCTTTAGTTTTTGCTTTTAGAAATGTTTTTTTTTTTCTGACTGATCCTCCATGTATAAGTGATTCATTTCAAGCTTGATTGTGGTGGTTTAAGGAACTACCGCTCTGACTGCAGCTGTGTGAAGACTGGACTGCCTGTAGTGCTTCGGCATCATGTTCAATGAGCAGAGAGAGAAAAAAAATGGCACGTGATTTTACATCAGAAAACATTGCTGGGTTTGTCACTCGTTCTTTTGAAAATGTGTCGCTTGAAGGGTTTGAATTATCACATCAAAGTGCCTAAGATGGCAATGCTGCTATAAAGTTCTTAAATAATTAGCAATAGCAAACATTTCATTTGGCGAGGACTTTATTAACGGCTAAAAAAAAATAAGAAAATCACTTTATAGATCACATAGTTTATTACGCAAATTAATGAGCTGTCATTCATACAAAGTGTCCAATGTTTCTGAATATAGATCATCGATGGAAATAAGCGGCTTTGTTATTGATCAGAGTGCATTTTATCAGCTGCAAGTTAGCCAAAATTAGCAGTGATACCTTCAGTGCAGCTGGTTTAAACCAATGATTCAGACCTCTTTAGACTTAAACACTGACTTAAAAAGAAGTCACCCATATAAAGTTTAAAAATACTGTAAAATATATTTTTATTAGAACAGGAGCCATTAGGAACTCGAATATCTCAGGGCTTCATGTCGTCGTGTAGGTTTAATGGTAGAAAGATATTAGATTCAACAGCAGATTGGTTTTAAACAAAGCTTCAAAAACTTTTGTGAAACTGCAATTAAAACTGAAGCCTTCAGTTGTATTTACAAGAATGTGCAAAAATGAGCAACAAATAAAAATACCGCCTTTACCTGCCCCATCCATTCATTTCTGCCAGGTTTGTCTTTTTGTCTGCTAATACACTAAGAGCATTTTCCCCCTCAGTGATTTTACAATCAGCTGAGTCGTATTTCACCTGCCCTCTGATACCTGCGTCTGCTTTTATTGTTGTTATTATCCAACACTTAGCTTTTATGGCTCTTCCTGACAAATCCTTTGCAATAAAGTCATAATCCATTTATGAAGGGGCCTAACTAATCAATTAATGAAAATTGGACCTACAAAGGCAGGCCGAGGGGCCATTGATTGAAAGTGTCTGTGTGGGGCCGATGAGCCTGTTAAAATACTTGTTAACACTCAGGAATCAAAGAGCTGAAATGGAATTGCTTCTCTAGCAATTAGTTTATTGATTTAATCAAGGGTCTTTAATGTAGGGGGTGAAAGTGTGTGCACAGAAGTGGGCCGGATATGTGTGTGTGTGTGTGGGTGTGGTGTGTGTGTGTGTGTGTATTTCGAAAGGTGGTGCTAGGTGATATGCTCTCCTGGCCAATAAAGCAGGGATTTGTGTTTGACTCTGCCCTTAAAGAAACAGATGATCCAGCTGAACTGTAATACTTCAGTTAACTCTTGATCTCACTTTTGTTTCTCAGTCTGTCTCAAACACGTATTCTGTTACGTTGGAAATGACTGATTGGGTAGAAACCACAATGAGAATAATAACAATAATAAAACATCTTTATTCTTAATTTTTAATCAGAAGTGGAAATGATTGAGAATTAAAAGGGGGCAGAAGGTCATGCTGGATATGGAAATATATTTTTTTCTCTTCACTGGTTTCCTTAGTAAATATTTAAAATCGGGCAAGTTTGTCTTTCTGTTGCATTACTGAAGCTTCTTGCGCAACAATTTTGGGAGTCCAGAGGCCTATAACTAGCTGTACAAACATGATCACTCTTAATTTTTCTTCAGTTTCTCTTCTGTTTGTGTCATACTAAAATACAAGATCTGTTTTCCCATCGCAGTACTAATCTTTCTGCCACAACAATTTTGGGAGTTGGGTTTGGATTTGAACCAGACAGTCATTTTGGGTTCTTGTTATTTTCCTTTTCTTTTACTCCTTTTCTTTTCTTAATATATTTTTATATTGCAGTTCTTTTTCTTTTTTGTTTGTTTTTTGCTACATATTTGGTGGCTTATCTGGGATTTTGTTTAAATCTATGACAGTTTCACCTAGACTTAAGTAGTTAGCAATCTAATCATCACCAGGATGATTTATTTTCTTTTTAAAAAATAATTACTGAAGTTTTTGCCTCAACAATCTTTATTTGGGGGGGGGCAGCGAGGTGTGAGGATGGGGGTGGGGGGGAGGTCAAGCCTCCTCTCTAGATTCCCACCTCTCTAGATTGAAAGATGTGATGCATTTACTCACTAGCATAGGGCGAGTTGCCTGCTGATCCATTGAGGAAGTTGGGTGAAGTGCCCAGGGTTGCCATGCCAGAATTAGCGTAGCCATTCATGCTAGTGGAGACAGAGCTGTAGCTGCCCTGCTGAGGAGTGGAGCTGGGGACATAACCATGAGGGGACACACTGCTTGTACTTCTACTGAAACCTATGGACAGGGAGAAAAAAAAAGGAAAGACAGAAAGATTTGTGTTAGATGGTAAAGCAGATGGAGGGAAAATAAAGAAAGATTTCATGCAAGCCTGCCAAGTACTCAACTCCGTACAAGTCTGATGGATGCAGCAATGAGCCAACAAGATTTCTTAAAAAAAACAAAAAAAAAAAAAACTCTTACACAACATATGGCAAAGCGCGAAAGCAATGAACAGAGTGGAAGGAGAATGATATTAGAGACCGACAACTGAAACAAGAGGCCTTTAACCCCGCTGGCTCCCCTCCAGTTTTAGATGCATTGACAAGGCAATTAACACTAAAGTGCTTCCACAGCCTTGCTGTAATTTATAAAGAATGAAGCCTGTATTTCTGATAGGTTGGAGAGCTCCTTCACTTGAAGGAGAGAGTACAAGGTGGACAGTGTAGTAAGGAAGACGATGAATAGACTTCTCAGGTTCAACATGCTGACGCCGGAGGAAAAAACAGCTGGAAGTGAAAGTATTTTCCTTTTTTCTTTTTTATTACAGCCGTCTTTTTATTTTTTTTATCCAGTGCACTACTTTTCCATAATTAGCACCCATTCTCCCCCATTCTCACCTCCCATGATACAAGCTACGGTCTATGAGATAAGCAGCTGACCTCCCTTGTTTGCCTCGTAGCTGCAGATGTTTCCAGATGAAGACGGAGGGCAGAAGAAGCTCTTTGGAATTATTGAGACGCGATCCAGAGGCAGGTCCATCCGCTCTCCTCTCGCTCCCCTGATACACGTGATGAATCACCACTGACTGCACCCACATCTCTCTCTGTCAGACAAGGGCCGACCCCAGTCTGATATACACACCCTAAGGGCCCACTCATTTTTCTCTATCGTACTCCATCCATGACTCTCTTTTTCTCCATTCCTCACTCTTTCATAGCCATTCTTTGCTCCTTTCGAGTCCCTCCCTCCCACCCTCACCGCCTCGTTCCCACTGCCGCCCGCCATACCCGCTCTCCTTCCCCTGTCCCGCATTTTAAAGGTTTTCTTCGATGCTCCACGCTCTTAAATCAACCCCCCGCTATATTTCCCACATGAAAAATAAAATTTCCATTGCACTACTCATTTTTACTATCCGCCTCAGAAAGAGGAAAATAAATTAGACTCCTGTCACTTTTCCTCCGTGTCGGGCTTTAACCATTTCTCGCTGCGCCCCGCTCACCCTGATTGGCCGTTTGTGCCACCTCCGACCCGGTGAAGGAGTTTACGGCCATCATGCCGGCGTGGACGGAGCTGCTGCCCAGACTGGCGAGCTGGTTGTGCCCCCGCGGCACTGTCGTGTAGAGGGCCTCCGCGATGTCCGCCGCTCGTTTTAAAATCATCTCCTAACCAGCAGGAAGAAAAACAAACCAGCTCTGGTTACTAATAGGAAAGGAATTAAACAATTAGTACAGGGGTAATTAGAAAGTGCACCCTCTTTTAATTATAGAGTCTTAAATCTTAGCGCATAATAGAAATGAATCAGTTTTTGCCAGTATGTAAAATGATTTTAATCTAAACTCAAATGTAAAAAAAAACAAATGACACGTCATCTATTTCAAAAAACCCACAAACTTCACTTTTGACTTTAGAATACTTTGGTATATAGCAAAATAAATCCAAATTATCACACATTCACCACCGTGCTTACAGGCTAGTAAGGGATATTTGTGCTGATATGTCGAGTTTCTATTTCTCTAATCACAGAACTGTCAGTCATACATCAAGATTAGTTTTATTTGACCAATGGACATACTTCCAGAAGTCCTTTGTTCATTTGTTTAGGCTCGTTGTGATTCTACTGTCATTTGACAAGTGAGACATTTAGAGTTTGAGATGCAGCTCTTGAGCTTCTCTGAGCGTTCCGAGTTTCAAATTGGCAACCACTTCAAATGTTTTCCCACAAATCCAAACCAAGCTTGAACATCATATCTAGTTTTTGCCACATGCTTTTATATTTTAGCTTGATTCTTGTTCACATTGTCCTGTACGACAATATGGAATCTGCTGTCTGTTTCTGTACATGCATGTTTAAATCAGCAAAAAATCTGATCATTTTTATGGAGCCCTCATACGGCATGGAATTTTCAAAGTATCAAAACAAACAAAAAAAAGACAACTTTTTCACAATTTCATTATAATAGCACAATAATTTGTATTTCTTAAAAAAATTGAAAAATGACTTTTCCTCTCTTTTTTGTAAAGTTCATATTTTATTACTCCTGCCTATCTGCTCTTTCATTACTCCTGCCTACCATCTAAAGTTAGTTTTCAATTTACTTCTTCAGCTTTTCTCCTAGTCTGTGATAAAATAGATGAGATATTCCCATTTGAACCACATCTAGCGTGAGACACCAGTCTTGTACGTTAACAACCTCACTATATCACAGTATTAACGCAAAATCTTTTAAAAAGTCTAACATGTTATAATCACTTCCATTGAAAACGCAAAGCAACAATTTCTATATCTGGTATTGGCATTACAGTTCTAATGCCAATACCTATAATATTTCTTTCACTGTTTGTTTTCTATGCACTCACTTAAGCAAAAATAAGTCAGTGCATATTTTCCACTTAAGTGGAAAAATCCACTTAAGTGTTTGCTGTGGAGAACAATCTGTACAGCAAACGGTAGTTGGTAGTTTAGTCAGGATATACATGTAGGGAACTAGCCTGCAGTCATCTGCTTTATAGCATTGGAGTAGCAAGTCGTTCACTCTTAGTAGACCAGGCCATGACTCTCCATCAGAGAAAGCAAAGAAACAGGTGGGGGAGGGGAGAGGAGGGTTAGTATTTCTCTCTGCTACCCCTAAATCTCTTCGAAACTTTCTTTGGCATCTGATTCACAGAAAATTAAACAAGAGAAACTGTGTGAAAATCAACATTCCTGCAGCTTAAGGTTTTTTTTTAATGAGCCATTAAAGTAAGGAAGAGACCGGCGTTTTTTTTTGGCTGTATGGAGTAAAGAGTAACGCAGAGCTGCCTTTTCTCCCACTTTCACTCAGCTGGCTCCGAAGGCAACCAAACCTTTCCATGCTTCCAAGACAAACAAACGAGCTTATCAGGAAATATTTACAGTTGCGGAAAAGATGGGAAGTCATGTTAAGGAAGCTGAACGAGCACCCTCCTCTTTTATGTTAAAAGTAATTAGCTCATATTGTAGTTCAATGTTATGCGTAAATCGAAGAATGCCATGAAACCACGACACGTCTCCTTTAGGTTATCATGAGAACCTCAGATCGTCGTTTGGATTCTTGTGTTTCTGTGTCAGTGTGGTCATGTCACCTGGTTATTGTGAGGCATCCCGTACAAGGCTTCCACCAGGTCGGCGGCTCTCTTTAAAATCACCTCCTACATGCAAACAATAGAGAGAGAGAGAGACAGAGAGGAGAGAGAGAGAAGAGAGAGAGAGAGAGAGAGAGAGAGAGAGAGAGAGAGAAGACAGAGAGAGAGAAGAAGGGGATTGATCAGGAGTGTGACGGCTCAAAGAGTTCAGTCACTTTTATTACGTTTCACTTCTTACATTATGCTGTGAATGCAGAACAGAGAGTGGCAAAGAGAGGAGGGGGGTGGGGGGGGGGGGGGGGAGAAGCAGACAGAGGCAGGGTGAGGAAGAGAAATGGGCCTATCCCAGCACTTTGTTACCAGCCAGGGCAGTTTGGGAGAGGAGAGGGAAGATACTGTTATCAGTGAATAAAACATGAGCCTATATCTCTCTATCAGTCAACTATCTTCTGCATCTACTCCCCTCCTTTTTTTCTTTTTTTTTTTATTTCTTGTCACTGATGGATCGCGACTCCGGTGCGCATGATCACGCATCAATTTCATTTAACACAACATATCATCAGGTTGACGGCTACACAACCACCCCCAGTCAGTGGCAACACTCTCGTCTCCTGGCCCGTATTAACCCCGGTAATGATCCGAGTGAATGGCCCCCACATCCACTTTGTGTGATAAATGTAGAACATCATTGCTCAGGTGAAAACCGCCGAGCGGAATTTCCCACATCAAACATTTATCCTAACGCAGTGTTAACGCTCCCCCCACCCCCACCGCCGCCGACCCCCTCTCTCTTCTCTCCGTCTCTATTCCTTTCCCCTCCCTGAGTGGATGAGTGTGTGACTCCAGGCAGCCGTTATATATGTGTGTGCATGTGATGGAGACACCTACAGCCCTACAAAACCCTTTTTAAAAGTTAATGTGCCGGGGCCAGGATATATGCTGGAGGTGCGACAACCAGAAAATTGCAGCCCCGCCCCTCCGCCCTCCCCGCCTCCCTCTAGTTTCTTTCTCTCCCTCTTTCTTTTCCACACACACGCTGTGCGTTATACTCTCCTGAGTGTATCCCTCGCTGTGAACAAGCCCCGAAGCATGTGTGCTCTCTGTTCCGTGACACACCGCCTTTCAATCAGACCTCATATCAAACTCCCCCTCCCCTCCACCCACCGCTCCCACACACACACACACACACACACACACACACACACACAACACACACACACACACACCACACCACACACAACACACACGCATACGCACAGCCGCACACATGTGGAAGCTGTCGAGCACGCCCGAGACATGACGAGAGGGTCAGCAAAGCAATAAAGATTGTAGAGCGCTGTCCGAGGTGCTAAATTCACTCAATAATGGGAGCGCTGCCTCTGTGTTAACCTCCCATTACTAGCACTATCTTGGGGGGAGGAGGCAGGGTGGGGGAGGAGGGGGAGACCAGAGAGGAGGCCTGCTTCAGGTGATTGAGAGATGTAGAGGCCCTAGGAAGGTAAGTGGTTCTTTAGTATGTATGCGCCGCTCTTCGCCTTTCCTTTCTCTCTGCTTTTCCTCCACGCCACACGCCTCCCAGGGATTGCTAGATAGGTAGATGGACGGATGGAGGGGAAAGAGAGGGATGAGGCAGAGGAGAAGAAGAGGGTGGAAATGAGGGAAGTGTGAGGCATTAGGACCCAACCAGATCTGCAGCTGGAGTGTTAACAGTGTTCCGGGAGGACACGTGAGCGCTCGGTCACTTAACGTCTGCGCATTCACCCGCCCCACTCCCCCCCACCCCCCCTCCCCGCACCCTCCCTTCCCCACCTGTGTCTCCAAACTACTTTCTTTCGTCTCCCTCTTCTATTAATCACTCTCTCGTGGTCCTGCGCCCCGTCTGTGCCCATCAGCCTCTCGTTAGCCGGGGATCTGTCCAGTGGCTAAACGCGATTAGGCCGAGCTCCAGAGTCGTTCTGATAAACAGATAAATGTGGTTAGCTCTGCCGCTGTAAGGGGAGACCATTTCCTGGGCGCAAGGGTCTCTTCCCGTAAAGTCGGGCCCACAGAGACGTCAACAGGAAGGGGAACCTGATCCAGAGCAGAGCCTGGCCCCCGTCTGGAGGGCCGGTCACTCATTAGCAACACCCAGACGCCCACAGCTTCTGCTGAACTCCATGCAGTCCAGCTACGTAGTCGCTCTCACAGTCTGGCTATTACCTACAGCAGAGTGTGTGTGTCTGAACCTGGTTTTTATATACCTGTGGGGACCTATTTCTGTCTACAATGTGGGGTTGTGGGGACTCTATGCTTTTTGTGGGACATTTCCTGGTCCCCATGAGGGAAAAGCTATTGTTGGGTTAAGTTTAGGGCTAAGGTGGAATTGACTTTTGGTTAGGGTTAGGTATAGTGATGGTAAGTTAGGGTAAAAGTTAAGCTTTAGAAAATGAATGGAAGTCAAATGTAAAGTCCCCTAAGATATGAAAACACCACTGCATGTGTGTGTGTGTGTGGTGTGGTGTGTGTGTGTGTGTGTGTGTGTGTGTGGTGTGTGGTGTCTGGTTGCTTGCTCCCCTTTTAAAATGCTCAGAGTAAGCTTCTTCATCCCTTTACAAACTGACAAAGGAGGTTTGACAAAGAAACCGTGCCTTGAAAAATTACTCATACCTGATACAACATTACTATGAAGTGGAAGTGAAATAGTACATCCTGGTTTTTCTAGGTAAAGGTTACACTCCTAAATAAAATATATTGCAATTATTGCTTCTAAGAAATCACCTGATTGTGATTTTATCTCAGAGTAAACCCAGTTTAGATCAAAGTCTATAAATCACTCAATTTAAGTCCAAACCTAAAGGCACTTGAGAATTTGTGAAAAAACTTGAAAACTGATCTTTTAAGACGCCATCTTTTCAATCAGATTGAGCGCAAACTATTGTGCACAAGAATGAGCAAACCTTTTAATAGCTTTAATCGGACATATGTGCAAATTTTCAACTTCTATGAATACTTTGTCGAGACATTGTGACCGCATGTAGATCCAGAAGTTGCCTGCATGTTCCCGTCTCCTGCCCAGCTGAGATGATTGAGGCCAACAATTGGGAGAAGTGTGGTCAACAAAGTGTTATTACCTCAATAAAGGCGCAAATCAATAGCTCTGAAATGAACAAGCGGGCCTGCCAGCTACAGCTGTTCATTTAGAAAGGAAAGAGACACCACCAAGTGAGGGAGAACGAGCCGGAGTGGGAAGAGGAGACGGATGGATGGATACAAAGACATTTAGAGAGATATGGGGGGTTGATAGGCTAAAGACCAGAGCTCAACGGGACAAGTCACGCATCTACCAGACACTCTGCCAGGATCAGCAAGAAGTTCTTTATCTTCCCTCTTGCATCTACCTGAGCTCTTCATCCCTACCTCCTGGCCACTTCCCTCCACCCGGTGCACACGTGTGCGTGTGCACTTCTTTTAGTGTGCGCTGCTCTTGTGGATGTGTGCTGAAAGTAATAAAGTCCACCCGGGGTTGACTTCGATCCACTGACCCAGCAGGAGGTAGGACTGGACAGCTATGATGGATCACCTAACCTGCTTCTGCCTCAGCCTCTTTCCTCCCTCTATTCCTCTTTCCTCCCCGCACCTACTCCTCTTGCCAGTCTAAATGACCTTACACTCAGTGGAAGAATAAATGGAGCTGCTTTTTGTTTGTTGTTCCTGTTAATTATCTTCTTCTGTGGAAAATCACCATAAACAGTGCCCGGCAAAAGCATTCAGAGCTGTTTAACTCTTTTGCATTTTGTCCTGTTAGAAGTATGTTATTTCCATTTTATATGACAGACTAACACTAAGTGGTTCACAGGTGTGAAGTTGCAGGAAAATGGTACATAGTTTAAAAAACCCAAAAAGAACCATCAAAATCTTTAAAAATATGGCATATGATATGACCTCGATTGAAACACCTTTCTCTGAAATCACAGTTGACATTTTTGCTCACTCTTTAAACTCAGTCAGATTGGTCGTCATTTGACTTAAGTCTGGACTTTGATTGGACCGTTCTAATCCCACTTTTTTATTGTGGGGTTGCTGGCTCCTATCTCAAGTGGTCATCAGGCGAGAGGTGATGTTAAACCTCAATTAACAGCACTGAGCAATATAGGACAAACAACTACACACAATAACCAATTGACCCAGCAGTCACATTTTGAACTGAGGGAAGAGTTTGATCACTAATATTCTCAAAATGTCACTGAGATTTAACAACAGGACTTAAACTGAAATATATTACAAATTGGTGGGACTTTAAATATCCAAATGTTCCAAAGGGCGGCTTATTAAAAGGTGTGAGGATAAAGTGGTCTGAACAAAAATGCATGCCATACTTTTTAAATTTTAGATTTTTGTGCAACCTTAACTCCTCATGCACTACTCTGTGTTGATCTATCACATAAATCCAAATAAAATACATTGCAATTTATGAAAAAACTTCAAGGGGTAAGAATAGTTATGAAAGGAATTGCTCCATGAGACCTCATGCATTCTGTAGTTTGCATTGCATGTTCGACTGTCTCCAAAGAACTCAATGCGCGTGAGGACACAGCGCCCTTTGCTATTTCTATGAAACTCTAGAAGTTTTCAATACATTTCATGTCTTCCAGTTATACCACATCAAGCTCCTGTGGAATAATTTCTCTGGGCAAGCAGTGGAAGGACGGTAACACGAGAAGAGTGGAGAGGCGCCGTACCTTGGGTAATCGCTCCTGGTCTCCAGGGTGTCTGGGGATGACCTTCTGTAATCTCTGGAAGCCGTAGTCTATTGTTGGCTCGTTTAGTGCTGAAATAATAATAATAAAAAACAAAACAACAATACATAAATAAAGCTTTAAGTCTATGACTCTTAATAAGAAAAAACACACAAGGTTTAGACAAGAAACATGACAGGACGCGTCCCGGACACCTAACTTAATCGAGCGTGAGCGTGAAAACAAACGTGGCACAAACGTAGTTATTCTCTGTAGGCTCTGGTGTGTGTCTTTGTTAGCCTGTGATGTAATGAATCTCTCTCTGTCTCCTGCTTTGGTGGTTAATAAAAAGACTGTCAGGAATCATGCGGGGGTGAATACATTTGTGTACATGACTGCGTGTGTGTGTGTGTGCGTGTGTGTGAATCTTGAGGTCTTGCGTTGATCAGCGACTAATATAAGCAATTACAGAGCTTGGTTCCAATATAACAAAGGCTTGATCGCTCCAGGGAACAAGCTAAACACACACATCACACACACGCGCACACACACAACACACACAGAGTGAGCTCATCCTGGTGGCAGGGAGAAAGCACTCTCTCTGCATGCTGTGGTCGTGCAACGGTAATTGAATATGAGAAGATTTACCATGAATATTTAAACATTAGAATAAATACAATGAAGATCTGAGGCGTACAGTACAAACACTTCAGAGGAGGACTGCTGCTGGATAAGTGCTCTATCCACATAATTCATTCCTAATGTACTGTCTCTGCCTTTCTCCCTGTCTCCCTGAGCTTCCGAACCGTCTTCGCTCTCTCCTGAGCCGCCTTGGAAGTCAACGTGAGGTCTTGTCTACTTTTCAGGGGAGCGTCCCTCCCTTCGAGTGCGCTCCGGCTCGCATTTGTGCCAGGAGACAAAGAAAAGCTACTATTATTTGCTGGGAATTGCCTTGGTGCATTTGTCCCATCCGTCTGTTTTCCCTGTGGGTCGCAGCTTGGATGTTTCCTGAGGGCTGATGCCTCACTCGCCTCACATCTGAGCAGCCAGGCTGACTAGGCGGCCCCAAGAAAAAAAAAAGAAAAAAAAAAAAGGGCCCCCAGAGGGTATGAGTACAAGCTGTCCTGCTGGACCTCTAGTGATTTCACCATTGCTTCACTCCTGTACACACACACACACACACACACACACACACACACACACACACACACACACACACACACACACTTGAACCAAAGACAGGAGCAAGAGTAGGTGATGCTCTCCTTTGGCAACACAAACATATTTGGACAGCTCTCCCTGTGGACTGCTCCCAGTAATCCATAAGAGTGAATGAAAGGAAAGGTGAATAGCTAGAAGCAAAGACGCCAGAGGGAAGAAAGAGCAAAAGTCCCGGTGACCAGGGGCAGGCTGAACTTCCCAAGAAGGACACACATTAGAGGCTGCATGATCCGACGGATGAAACAAAACACAATGACACGATAGCATGCAACAAATACGGCGTGAATTATTGCCGGGGACAAATATTTGACATTACTTCCCCCATTGTCTGATCTCCGCAAAGCCTAAAGGAGGATTTCCCTGGATTAGGACCCCACCAGAGTCCGAGGAGAAAAGAGTGTGTGTGTGTGTGTGTGTGTGTGTGTGTGTGTGTGTGTGTGTGTGTGTGTGTGTGTGTGTGAGTGTGAGGGGGGGGATTGTTCTGGCAAAATCCTCTGTTTCGTCTCAAAGGCTTTTGTTTTTATGATGAATTTTTTATCAGTTCTGCTCAATGTGCCAAATGAGCCTCGAGTGAACAATAGCATAAAAAACCCTAGGACATACAGGATACCCCTATTACAAATAAAGACACAATTTTGGTAATTGAGAGAGGAAACTATATTGTCTCTGCTCGTTTTCAAGGGCCATAAACCCGAGGAGGGGGGTGGTTTGTGTGTGTGGTGTGTGTGTGTGTGTGTGTGTTTGTGTGTGAGAGAGAGGGGGGGGAGACGACGCACTTCGCTAACTACTTTTGCTCCATCTCTCTAGGGATTATTTGTTGCCTTTTTTATGCCCTTACAGGTGCATCTGAAAGAATTAGAATATCTTTGAAAAGTTCATTTTTCTCAGGAATCCAGTTCAAAAAGTGATATAGCCTTTTAGTAATTTGTTGCACAGACAGTGATATAGATCAAGCTACTATTTCTGCTCATTTTGATGGCCAAGAATTGAATTCCTCAAAATATTTGGAGATTACATAAGGTAAATTAAAAATGAGTTTTAATACGTATGTTTCATGATATGCACTGAAAGGGATATCATACGGCCTTCCGCTTTGTGACTTTTCACAGAAAAAAAAAATCACTGATTTCTTCCTATACCATGAAACGCTCACTAAGAAAACTTCTTCATATGTACAGCAATGACTTAATACTAAAAAGAATAGTTGACGTTTAAGTTTCATTCGGTCTCTCTTCTTCACTTCCCCCTTTTAAAAATGATTTGATAAAAATCCCCCAACAAAACTGCACTTTTTGTTCAGCGGCTTGATTTTATTATGTGATTATATTTGCTGTTTACTTTAGTCTTTTCTGGTGTTTATAGTGTAAAATTGTTCTCTCTTTTGTTGCATAGTATGGTGTAATATTGTTCTTTTCCAGCTCTTTAATGTTAATGAGAATTGTTTCTCTGTCGATCCGGTTGGATAGGTGAAAGATTTCTTTGGTGTTAGTTTTTTTGGACAATGAAATTAATTAACTTTCAGTGATAATATTGAAAAGATGAATGCAAAATCTATGTTCAATATCTTACATTTTACAGCAGAAGTTAGTGCTAGAGAAAAAAATAAAAGGAGTGGTAGGCTTCTGCACTCCGGGATTCAAAGCTCCCACTCTCCCATACAGGTATATTTATAATCCTTAGCTGTCGCTCTCCAGAAGAGCAAATCAAAGCCAGTAAAACATAACTGCCATAAATAAATGAATAGATGAGCAACAGCCCTGGACTGGAGGGATTCACCTAGCAATCACCCACATCAGATCAGATCAATGCTCATGGAAATTTCATGAAGCCTAGAATCCACATCGCTTCATATTTCACTATAATAACCCACAGAGCCGCAGGGGGAGTGCGTACGAAGAGGTGAGGGTGGGAAGGGGGGAAGGAAATAAAGCCAGGGTGTTGAAGGGGGAAGTAGGGGGGCAGGGGGGGACTAGAGAGGGAGGCATTGAGGGTGAATGTTGGGTGCGTAAGGAGAAGGTGGGAGGATAATTGAGAAATCAGAGCAGTCCAGTCGTCCTGGAAGCTGAAAAGTCAGCGCCCGGTTGCCCCGTCTCCGCGGCTTGTGTCACAGCGCTGTGCGTGCCGGGAGGTGAGTGGGTAGGGTAGTTGCAGGGTTAGGTAATTGGCTCTGAGGCTTGATGTTAACACCTTAACAGGCCCTCAGACGTTGGGGTAAGGAGCTGATCATATCACAACCTTCTGTTTCTCTCCCTCCCTCCTCCCTTCTCCTCTCTTCGCTCCCTGTCCTTCCCTCCCCTCTGCAGTCTCCCGTGCTCAGGTGTGATCTCATAAGCGCTGCTTGGCGATCGATGCCGCCAGTGGCAGGGGGTTCAATAGCCCTGAATTACGGCTTCATTTCTGCCCCATCCCCTCGTTCCCTCCCCTCCTTTCCTCCTCCTCACACAGATGAGAGCTGCCCACTAACACCCCTATCCCACCTCCCCCTTTGCCTTCCTTCTCACTCACACACACACACACACACCATAAGAAACACCCCCACCAACTACTCACAATCCAGATCAATACCTTACAATCTAATTTTTATCCATTTTTCCATAAACCCTGAGATTGCGTTTATTTGCAGAATCCGACAAGCTAAATAAAGCATCGCTTGAACATGTCAGGGAGACTAATGCGTGGCTGGAAATTCATACAGAGAAAACAGATGAGTGGAGCTTTTCGCTCCTAAAGGAAGGGAGAGGCTGAGCCCAACGGGAAGAAAGAGAAAGAGAAAGAGGGGGGGGTGGGGAGGTGGGAAAAGATGGAGATTCTACAAATCAATGGAGGTGAGGACGCTGCTAGAACGTAAGCCCTAATTATCTGTTGCAAAAAGTGCATGTCGACAGTTAACAATACCTGACAGCTAGGAGCCTCACAGGGAGAATGCAAATTTGAAAAAAAAAAAAAAAAAAAAATCCAGATGAAAACTGTGCGCTTGAATTAAGACATAAGAAAAAAAAAAAAGTAAGAAACCGTTCCCTCTGGTGAAGGCTGCTCATTTTCAGCAGGGTATAAAATAATCTACATCCAAATTCATTTACATCATCATCATCATGGAGCAGATGTTCCCATAATAAGAAGGCAGCATGCTAAAGAGGGAAGACAAGCCACATGGTGCAGAAAATTAATCTCAATCTCAAATAGAGGTGTGAGTTTTGTTGCAGTTAGGCACCGAGGAATGTATGCGGCTCCCTCGGCTGGCCCGGTTTCCAGCAGCTGTAAGACTGGGCCGGTTTAATCAACAGCAGGCATCCGCCCAAGCTCAATAAAAGGCAGCATTCACAAATAGGAGCGGGACGAGTAATTGACCACCTCACGGTCGAACCCGGCTTTTATTGCCAGATGACATGTGCGTCGTCAATGCGCCGTGGGGGCATCGCGAGTTTATATGTGAATGTGTTTATCTGCGGGATGTTATCTTTAGCCATGCATAAATAAGTAAATAAATAAAATCCTGCATATTTTATGCTGAAAAAGTTGCATCGAATTAATCCAAGCTTTCCTTGGTTTGATTACAAAGTGAAACCTTGTATTGACAGTGCTTTGGAAAAGCATTCATGCTACTACCTTTCCGATGTTACAATTACAAGCTTTATTATGCTTCCTTGAACTAGTTAGAGCAGGCCGCAGAGTGATAAAGAACATGGTCATTGGAACGTTTTCATAAAATCATTCTTGGATAATACAATTTTAATTGTGCCTTCCAGAATTAGTTGTTTTGGGGGCTCCTGTTGCTTTAAATTCAAGCAAGCTGTTGCTGGCCACGCCCACCCAACATGTACATTCGACATTCGCAATTCATAGCATTTTGACCCCGAGTCGGATCCAGGAGCAGAAGCCTCCAGCACAACAATCAGGGACACAGCAAGTTGTTTCTGAATTGCAACAAAACACTTGTCTTTTCCAGCAGCCATTGCAACCAGCACACTGAAAGCTGGGTTCACCTGCGGTTTCTGCTGATTGTGATTGAGAAATGACTCGTTTTCCAGACACCAACAAACATCAACTTCAGCTAAATATTTTACTGTTAAAATTTAGGAAAAAGGAAAATGTGGCATATATTTATATTTGCCCCTCTTTAATCTGATGCCCCCAAGTAAAACCCAGTGTAACAAATTGCCTTCAAAATTTGGGTGGGAACATCTGTTGATAACCCATTTATTTGTGAACTCCATAAATGTGGCCTTAAAAAGTCTTGTTTTCCAAAAGCCACATGGGTAATTACTCACGGATTGATCTGTTTACCATGCTTGCAGGTAAACATGGTGATAGCAGCATCATACTGAGATGAAGCTTTTCCTAAGCAGGCAAATATGATGAGAAAAACTAAGGCGCTAAACTCATGGCAGTTCGTGAAGAAATCCCATTTAAAGGCTGTAAGAAACTTGAGTCTCAGTCAGAGATTCACTCTTTATGAGGAAAGCCACCCTAGAAATACACCGCAAGTCACAATGGAAAGCTTAAGATCAAAGCATTTTCATGAGGTGGTGTGGCCCAGTCAAATCCTTAACCTAAATTCAGCTGAGAGTCCCTGGTAAGATTTGAAAACCTTGCCACAGTCTCAATATCCAGTGAGAGGAATGTTATGAAAGAAAAATTAGGGGGATGCATTTTATGCAAATTTCCAATAAAATACAGTAATGTTCGCTATTATAAGGAGACAAAATGTGGAAAAGTTCAAGGACTACGAATGCTTTCGCAAGGCACTGAGACCTAGCGTTATTTTCAAGCTTGTGAGAGCATCTTCATGCTTGCATCACACCCCTTGGCATTATCTGTGCTTCCCAACAGAACATGCAGTGTTCTAAAATGACAGGCAACTGACTGCCTGAGCTTCCTCTACTCCTAAAACTAATTTAGAGCTCAGAAGGCAGAAGCTCCGCAGAGACGGGGAAAGGATGTCAGCGGCAGCTGGTTTAAATTCTCTTCTTGACTTTTGTCTTTTTTCCTCTCGCTGTCCCCGCTCCTCCTGGCTGCAAGCTGACTGATGTTTCCACCACACCTAATCTGCACTCATTGCTGAAAAACCACCCCTAATGTTTGCGAGCGCGTGCGCGCGCGGCGTGCGTCACCGGCAGCCCTTAATGTGAGCCAGCAGAGCCTTTTAATATCAGCAGAAGCCGAGGTGGAAGCTGCACATAGACAAGGTTGCATACTGAGGAGGGAGGGGGATTGCCTTTTCAACGACGCGGGCGATTCATCAACTCTCCCAATCTGAGGCCGGCATTCCAGCCCCGCACACAAGAACGTGTGGACACGTGGGTCCTGCTGGTGGAGCATTATCGCCTCGCATTGCATGGAGAAAAGAAAAGGGAGCGCTTCCTTGATGAATGTTGCGACGACCCAGTGAAGAGGTGATACACAAGCCAACATGGAGAAGCATCCGTACCCAAAGGAGGAGGAGGATGTAGATGGAGGCGGGGGGTGGAGGGGGCAATGGGGAGCAAGCAATGACCTGATAATAAGAGAGGGGGATTAGGGAGAGCTCTCAGCCCCAGAGGTGGGTAAGGCAGAGGGCAGAGAGTGGAACAGAAGAGGGATAAAGGGATAAAACGACAGAGGAAGAGCAGGGATTGAAAAAAAAACAACAACATTCTCTTATTCTTATCAGTGGATAGCTTAATTGCCTTTGATGATTCTAATTGAAGCTTTTGGAAGTCTAATGACAGAGGAGTCCTCAGAGACGACAGGAAACACATTACTGTAATAGCTTCTCAGCGATTCTCCTCTACACCCAAAGTTTCCTCAGTTGTCCCGTCTATCCAGAGCGACAGTCCAATTTTTGTCCAGCTGGTGTCTGTAGCCGTGTGCTGGAGTATCGATAATCATGCAGCGGAAGGTGTGCGGCAAAGAGAAAACACAAAGAAAGGGGTTATGAGGGTAGCATGTTTGCAAAGCAGCAGTAGCAGCAGTATTGGGTATGTGTTGACTTAATTAGGTCTGTGAGCTGCTCGCTTTCCTCTCCTCAGCAGAAGTTGATTAGCAATGCCAGCTGTCCCCAATGTAATTCAGAGCGTGCACGCGCGTGCGCGCCCGTGCTATATACGAGTGCATGGGAGTCTGATGCTGCTGGGCTGCGTTGATGTGTGTTGATGTGTGTTTATGTGTGCGCCGTGGCTGCCAGCTGCCACACGGCGCTGCCAATCCTCTATGATTAGTACCCACTGGCAACTGGGCTCAAACTGGTGCCAAACAGACCCAGGAGGGTAACGTAGCCCACGGTAATCCTCCTCTCTCTCTGTCGTCCGCTTCTCCTCTCCTCCTTCTCTCGCACCAATTTTTTATTTATTCTTTTTTTTTTTTGTTTTTTTTGTTTCTCTCACCCCGTCGACCATTTCTGGCTCTCGCTCGCGACGCTAAACGAGAGCAAGCCCCTCCTCCCCCCCGCACCCCTGCGGGGAGTGGAACAATACAGAAGGTTGGGAGAGAGATAGGTACAAATACCCGCTGAGGATGCGCAGCAGTGGCTAAAAAGGAAGTGTGAGGAAAAAAAAAAAAGTCGGGCTGGGATCTGTGCCTCTCCACGGTTGACTGTGCCCTTGTGAAGATGTTGTTGTTGCTTGGCAAGCAGCTCTGTGGCGTCCATGCTGGGCTCCAGGCGGATAACCTTGCAGCCTCTCACCTGTTGAGAGTCCTCTGTGCACCTCCGTGGCGGCCAAGAGGGCGGAGAGAGCGTGCAGAAGATAAATTCGCTCAATGACGAGTTTTTTCCCCAAAATCTGAATGTGACGTGGTTGGACTGAAGATGGCGAGAAGCAATGCAGAATTTGTCCGTTTTGGAGACGGACCAAGGAACTGGCTGTTGATCAAAAACCGGTGACCGGCTGGTCAATGCCCAAAAATCTGATGCCTTTGATTCAGTGAATGTATGTATGTGCCAGGTTGCACTTCTGAGTAGCACACTCTTTAATATGAATGCTGATACAGAGGTTTGACAGTATTTTCACTGTCATTGAGCTGTTTAAAAAGAAGAGATGAAAAAGGAAACCTAATCTTCTATGGGATATATAGACACAAATCTATAACTTTGTAAATGTATTACAGTCATTTGGAAGTTAAGGCAACAATCTACATTTTCTAGGAAGTAAACATTGAAGATCCTTATTTAGTAATGGTCCGATGCTAACTGCAGTAACCCCTAATATGAGACGATAAAGACAGTTTAAAATGTCAATGCCATAAATCATTTGCCTTTGTTTTAAAACAATAGTAAACCCCCCCTTTTTTTTTTACAATGGCGTCTCTTTCACACACGTTGTCGCCTCCACACTAGATTTATGGGAGGAGGGCTAGAGAAAAAAAAACCCTCCTTTAAACGCCTATATTGTAATTCTTAAAGACAAGTATCTGCAAAAAGAAAAAAAAACTGTATAGAAGGGTCAAAGCTTTAAAAGAAATAAGAGATCGGAAATTGGTCACAAAATTGTGATTGGATAATCTCTGGCATTTATGAGTCCCACATGACTACTGGCGCACAAAAAAGGCCCAAGGCGCACACAGACACTCCTGTATGAACTTCCTGTATACCCACACAGCTCTGTGTGTTTGGCAGCCTGTGAGGTGTTGGACAGCTCTGGCATGGCAAAGGCTGCACACCCATCTGCCCCTACCCCTTCTTAGTAATGCAGTTACTTTTCAGCACGCCTGTGCCTCGAGTTCATATTTGCAAAGACAGCAGAGCATCCGACTGCAGCCTTTACCATAAATCCACGTAGCTGTGACTGATGGTCGTGGATAGATAGTGTTTTTTGGCTCTGTAATTAGGACACAAGTTGTAGAGAAATGCATGGCGACTCGCACGCTCTCACTCAGTTATGATTTTGTCAGATGTTGGCAATTCCAGTTGGGGCTTAGTGCCTAAGTCTATCAGTGGTTGAGATTACAGACAGATTTATGTGATTCGCGGGCTCCCCAGAGGACCTGTGGCCTCGCACTGGTTAATCACTGCTTCACATTCGCTCCTCACCGCACTGCTACATTTTTCAACGCAACACCAGAGCTTTTTTGCACTCCTGCCGACAAAAAAAAAAAAAATGGTGTGAAACTGCTTCCGTTTTTTACTGAATCCCGCCTTTTACGGGGTTAATTCTTGATAATCCCACTAATCAAAAGGTTAAACCTCCCTCCTGACCTTCGTTTGCTTCATAAAAGAGGGAAAATTCCTTTTCTCGTAAGATCAGCAGGCTTTTTTTTTTTTCTTTTCACTGAATTATCGAGTCGCGTTATTGAACTCTGAATTGTCTAGCGTGCATGTTTTTCTTCTCAGCGCGGCGAAAAGCACAGAAAATGCACAACCTCGACAGTTTCAGCAGATCCGGCCAAAAGGAGTGCGTCTAAAATAAGCCAGCGTGGGAACACGGTTTATCTGATTACGCCTCGTTGTTCCGCCAGGAGTTAAATCACGTGATGCAGGCAAGACGTGGATGTTGGGCCGACCGCGTTTATTGCGCTGCTGCGGCTCGGTGTCGGTGTCGTTACGTGCGCCAGTGGTACCTGTGTAGATGAAGCGTCCAGGTGTGCCTTTGCAGAACTGTTTCGATTTGTAGGACAGCGTAACTTCCACCACCCCTGGGATGTGCCTGGGCGGGGTCTGCACACGGATGGCGTGGGGAGTGATCAACTACAGAGAGGGCAGAAGGGAGGCGGATTAATTAAATAGAAACTTCATATCTTACCAGCCAGTGGCGCAACAACAAATTATTCCGGTGGATGCGAAATCATACCCCCCCCCCCCCCACCCTCCCGGAAGCGACGACACATGAAGGGTACACCTTTCTCAACAGGCGGGGGCGCATTTTCTCTGTCTATAATCTGACATTCGAGCGACTTGAATCCATTCCTCCCTCCCTGGCTCCTCCAGACCCAGGCCCCCAATGGCCAGATTCGGGGGGGGCAACCGCCCCCCAGCCCCCCTATAGCTCCGCCCCTGCTGCATACCCACTTTTTGCGCCACTGTTACCATCCGCTCCTGGGAGTAGTCTCAGATTGTCTGAGTCCCTCTTGTTTTGCAGCTTTGACTGTTTTTTTTCCTTTTCTTTTTTTTTCTTTCCCCTGGTATAATAAGCCTGAAAATGATGTGTTGGCGCCAAAGCCCTCAGGTGGCCCTCGTAGCCCAAGGCAATGTCACTGTGAGGCTTAGGATGGTTATCAGCGCTGACACGGGCTATGTAATAAGGATTCAAAAGCTGTTATCTGTTTATGAATAAAACACACTTCTTCTTTTTTTCCTCTGCTCGCACCTATTGAACAGCATAAGTAAGTGTATAATATGCTTGTTCCCCACTGGCCCTGTGTCTGTGTCTGTCAGCCGAAGCCATCCAGCCGCCGTTAGCCACATGAAAGCACAAAAAGGCTCACTTAGTGCTGCTCGCGTCGCATGCAGGCGTGCATTCTGAAGGGTCTTTGAAGGAAACGGTATCATGACAAAGCGCAGATGAGACCTCATTGAGAGCTGGTTCTCTGCAGCGAGCTAGCACTCAAACGCTAGGAGCGCTCAAAAGCTATCAGTGCCGCTGCCAGCACTTTAAGCATACGGATGCATGTGTGCGTCGCTCTTAACTGTCCCTTTCATTCCTCACTTAGCTAGGCTTTCATTCCACCATTGTCTGCACCCCACCCACCCCCCTCAGCGAGACAATATAGGAGCTTTTTATAGAATTATTCCTTTACTAAAGAGAAAGCTGTTTAGCTGCTCTGCCTTGCTGACCTTCAGTTTTTACACATACTCTGCATTTACATTTTAGTCATGTGGCAGATGCTCCTTACAAAGGGATTCGTCCTGCGCGCCGTGCACACGCATTTCAAGAAAGTGCTCTTTCAAACGCGGCCTAATAGACGGCAGGTAAGGAAGGAAGGAAGGAAGTGAACAGAGACCGGCACAGACTGCAGCCTGCTGCTCAGATTTTAAAATGGATGTGAAAAGTACTTGCAGTCTGAAGTTACTTATTGCTTTTAATTGCTTATTAATCGTTTTGTTAGTGTTTCTTTGATTGATACTTTCAATATTCAAGTTGTCTGTGTTTGTTTTTCTCCCACATAGTCAAAGTCAACGACAACAAAGAGTTATTTTTATCTGTTCTCAGTAGTAGTGCATTAGCAGAATGACTGCATGTGAAATGATCATTAATAGCAAATAAAGAACTTTGACACAGCTAAAATTACTGGCTTGCAAATTCAAATTTTCTGTGAAATACACCAAAAAAGGGTATTCGTACCAACACGTAATGTCCATCGTCTTATTCTGCAGTATTTTAAATTACTTGACTTCTATCTACTGCTCCAAGTCAGATTTTTATGATCTCTTGGGATTAAGGTAAAACAGATTTGGATATTTTTAGAGTTGATTCCACGCTTACTGTTTTCCTCTTAAATGTAATGATGTCTACTTAAAGAGAGGAAAAAGAAATTGTGTGGTTCAGCAATAAAAATACATTAGCAACAAACTAATAAATCAAACATATCCATTTCTAGAAGGAAGTCTTTAGTTAACATATAAATGTTCATCAACTTAAACAGTGACGGATAAATCTCATTTGCTCTAAGATTCATTTTAGTACCTTTCCCATAAAATAACTGTAAAAAATATTTCCTAATATGGGATGCTGTGTAAATCTGCCAAGTAAATATTCTCAAATTAAAAAAATAAAATATTTCAGAGTGTTATTATTCAAGTGCAATATATTTTTGAAGTCAAAGGTGAAGTGTGAAACAGGTAACTCACCTCACTCCAGACAAGCATTGTTCCAAAAATGACTTGGAGGCCATCGAAGAAGTTGTCTCCGATGATGATGACCGTTGCGCCCCCTGTTGTCCAGCCTTCACTGGGACTGATGGCTTTGATGCTGGGGGTTGCTGGAATTAAAAAAATAAAATAAAATCCCACATGACAGATTAGATTCTAACAGACCAAAAATAAAAGATCAGAAAGGTTTCTGCCACCGGTGCCATGCGTTGTCCTTCTCTCTCTCTCTCTCTCTCTCTCCACTGTCTTTCACACGCTCTCAGACACACACAGATCACCCCTCGGCCCTCTCCCAGGGGTCGGGGCATGGACGTGGAATTCTAATCAGAGTGATTATACGCACCCCGTTATTAAACATCACCTCTGCCCTGCGTGTGAGGGCAGCGGTGGTGCGCTTGTTTTTATGACACGTGGCAAAGCGTGCGGGCGTGTAAATGTCAGGTGTGCTCAGTGTCTGATCAAAGGGCACGCGACCGGGGAGCAGAGCGGAGCCAACAGTAGCTGTGCCCCCTGAATACCTCTGCCTTCATTAACCAAACACTTAGCTCTCGCTCAGCTGTCTGTGCAGCATAACTGTGTGTCAGTTTCCATCTCCTGGCCTGTGGAGCCTCTCTGAACACACACGCTCCTGTCGGCGTAAATGTTGCCGATTCGCACGGTGTGCGAGTTTCCCTTGCACAAAAGTATTCAGACTGCTTGAACTGTGTCACATTTCGTTGTAATGAAAGTAGAAGCACATTTATTTTATGGTTATTTTAGGCCGGTGAAAGTTGTGCGTAATTGTAGACTGGAAGGGAAATGATATATGGTTTCACCTTTTCAGTAGAAAAAAACCCAGTTTCTTCTGACTATGTACCTGTGAAGGTACATAGGCCTAGCAAGGAGAGCGACACTCAATGAAGCAGCTAAGAAGCCTGTGGTATCTAAAGGAGATTCAGACACCAACAGCACCGGGGAAAGTACTTGTTGACAGGATAACACATCCTTTATGGAAGAATAGCATGAATAGCTATTGTTGAAAAATAAAATCCATGCAGGAAACAAAACAAATACATTATAGAAGGTACTCTGGTTAAAGTAGACCAGATGTCTTCATGTGTCGATGGCGTCATGCTGCATGGACGCTTTTCTTCAGCAGGGACAGGAAAGCTGGAGGTGGTGGAAAAAATGGCCGGAGCAAAACACAAGGCAATGCTTTAATAAAAGCTTTTCGAGAATGCAGAAGTCTTGACTCTCTGGGAAAAGATTCACCTTCCAGCAGGAAAACAACTCAAAACAGGAGCCAAAGTTATGCGTTAGAATGGCCAAGTCAAAGTCCAGACCTCTATTAAATTGTGTTAAGACTTTTTTAAAATAAAGATAATCGCAGACTCATTCAGATCCACAGAGCTTGGCATTTTGCAAAGAATATTGGGCTTTTATTTCAGTCTGTGGATCTGCAGAAACTTGCAGACGAAGCAGCTGCGAAACGAACCGACGGTAACCATAAACACGCCACTCTCATAACTACGCATTAGTTGGCGTTGCTCCATCAAGTACCCTCCCCACCCCAAAAAAAAAAGAAAAAAAGTTTTTGTTTGTGACATTACAAAATGTTACATCTGCAAAGTACTGTTATGGTCGCAATGGTTTCAGTGACTGCTCCTCTATTTGCTTTCGGACCTTATCTGTCCATGCTGTGGACTCGGAGATTACTGAATGTGATTGAAGAAAAGAATGGCACTGAGACGAGGGGAGGAAATAAAATACATGTTTATATAATCTAAATCTCCTCTCCTTAACAGATATGCAGCTTGTCAGACATGTTGTAATTCTGCAAAGCGGCATAATCCACTTTAGACTAGGCTGACTTTTTTTTTCTCCCTCCCTCACAGCCCTGCCTTTGCTCTTTGCCTGACTCCCTGTTCTGTTGATCCTCCCCAACAAGCTGGAGTGATATTTAGCCCCCTGATACGCCCGCAGAGATCAGCGTTCGCCGAGCAGCAATCTGTGGCCGTAATCACTGCCTGAGATGCCTCCCTTTTCCAGCCGCTGATATTATGTGCCCTCGGTGTGCATGTGTGTGCGCTTTCTTTTTACGTGTGTGTATGTGTGTGGATTAACCAGATGGTGGAACGTGAATCCATGTGATAGGATTATACTTTGGGGTGTTCCTCGGTGCCATCTGTTCGACTCTATGGGCTGCTCATCTATTACCGCTCAAAATGGGCCCCAAAGTCACGGATCCGCCACACATATGCGGCACTGGGATCGCACCGCTTTGTATCTTTTCATCTCTTCTTTTTGATACACTCCTGCCTCTTCCTTTCATGGAAACTGCGAGCCGCCTTTTTCCACACCTCTCTGTTCTGTACTTTCGCTCCTTTTTGTCTTTCTTCAGACTCCCTCTCAACGGGGGGAACGGGAAAAAAAAAAAAGTCAGAGGTGAGGAAATTCCCAAACAAATCTCTCTTAACAGAGGCGACATCTGTTTACGGTGCGCGTTCCGCTTTCGGTGTGGGATCCGACGCCTCCAACATGTCTCGTCTCTGCGAACTTTTCTAATCGACAGTGAGACCGGGCTATGGGGGGTGGGGGGAGTGGCCCACTTTGTCTCCGGAGGACAGTCATCAGAAAGACTTAACTGTGGCATTCAATCGTAACT
Source organism: Poecilia picta (assembly GCA_033032245.1). Lineage (NCBI taxonomy): Eukaryota > Metazoa > Chordata > Actinopteri > Cyprinodontiformes > Poeciliidae > Poecilia > Poecilia picta. The sequence goes on from CM065362.1 coordinate 23,353,777, forward strand.
CAATCTACTCCAGGCGGTCATTTAAATCCCTTCTTAGTTTTGTCGTCATTATCATCCCTGAGGTTGACTTTCCTCAAAGAAGAGAAAAAAATATGTTTCTCTTATTTAATGTCTGGGAAATCGAAATGAGAAAATAACTGGATTAGGGACTTGGGAATCAGTGCAGCCTCCTAAATCATACGCACATGTCATTATGAAGTATTATAGGTTTGGGTTTGACTGTGAGTGTGTGCGTATGTGTTTGTGTGTACGCTGGCTTTTTTTTTCTCTCTCTCTTCTTTTTTTGCTATGGGTGTGCTTGCTTGAAAACCTGAGGGATGGAGAGTGATGGAGGGCTAGAGGATAAAAGCAGGTCTCCAAGGAAATAAAGCCAGTGTTGGCTTTAAGCAGAACAGACCTCATAAGACACATAGTGCTTATGTGAGGCAGAGTAGAAGGCCCAGAGGCGCAGACCTGAGGGGAGCAGGCCACATGGGAGAGACAAGAGACTCTCGCGTGTTTCCACTCGCTCCTTAGCTCCAGTTAGAAGAGAGGAAAGTGAAATCCAGGAGGAAACAGGATGAGGATAAGAAAGAAAGCACATGTTTAAGGCGTTGAAGAGACGAGAGGGGAGAAAGGGAAAGAGGGGTTGAAAGTAGAGCTGGATTTCTTTTTTTTAAAGGGGAGGAAGAGGATGAGAGAGGAGGAAAAGGAAAGAAAGAAGGGAAAGGCAAAGGAAGGATTTTATTTTATTTATTTTTTTAGTACCGTGTTCCAGGTAGGACGGAGTTCCTTCCGAGGGGTCCAAACGTCGAGCCCGCCGACCGTGTTTGGAGTTGTTGTGCACAAACATGTTGTCAGACACGGCCAGGACGTGGCCCTCGACGCTCACCGTAGTAGACACAACCACCTGAGAGAAGGGAGGCCAAGGAAAACAAGGCAACCGCTGAAAACGTTTGAAAGCAGCTCATTACTACTTCAAAATTATCTACAGGATCAACTGCAGACTGCATGAAGATTTTTTCCCCCCTGAAATTTAGGTTTTTAAGCAAGTCAATAACCAGTTGATAACATAGAGAGGCTGTGACCACTTCAAACTATCGTGATGATGCATTTACCCTTTCATGAGGGTTTCATGAGATGGGCAAACACAAACTAGTGGACTTGTGAAGCGGAAGGAAAATCAAATGCAATTTTCAAAATTTTTACAACAAAAGCTCTGAAAAGAGCGGCATAATGAACTTATAGTTACTTTGTGGAGCTAACTTTTGCAGCAATTAAAGCTGCATGTTTGTCACGTATGACAAGTTTTGACATGGAGAGATTAGGGTTTGCCCATTCTTATTTGAAAAATAGCTTAAAATCAGCCAGATTGGATTGAAAGAATTTGTGAGCATCAGTCTTCAAGTCTTACTTTAACTTTACACTTGGACTTAAACCTGGACTTATTTGCCTCTTTAACACATGAGGATGCTTTTTGATGCTGAACCGTATCAAGATTTACTCCAGTATTGTTCTGTATTTAGCTCCCTCCATCCATCTGTCCATCCATAACAGGACTTCTTTTGGCATTCATTTTAACAAAAACATTTTTCTTGCCACTCTTCCATAAAGGTGATGTTTTTGGAGTTATGGATGTGCTTGCAAATGGTTGTCCTGACTCACATGTGTCATAACAATGTTCTTTCACAAATGTTCTCTAATGAATCCTCTATGGCCATAAGAGTGCAGATGTATTTATACCAAAATTAAATAACAACAATGAAGGTCTTGTTTACTAATTTGCTGACTTTTAGCTGCAATTTGTGCTCGGGATTCCACATAGGGGCATTCGGATAAACAGGGCTAAAATCATGCCAGATATTTAAAATTTAAAGTATTATTTGTCTTCCACTGTGCAATGATGTCCAAATCTGAACTGATCCCACTAAAATACACTAATGAATCTGATTGTGAAGGGGGGGATAAAAGATGTGAAAACTTTCAAGGTGTATGAAAAATGAGTTAGAAAATCATCTATTGAACTTGTTCATCATGCATTTTCAACTTTCCTCGGAAGAGACGCTCTGTATGCCTCGCTGGCAGCATTCTGTTGGAGCACAGTGTTTTACGGTGTTCTACAACAGGACACCAAATGCTTCTTATGTCTGCCGCACAGTCACTGTGAGGCCCGTTGCATCCTGAGTGAGTGCGGAAAGCGGTCGGTCACCTGAAAACGCCTCATGTCTCGAGGGTTCCCTGCGTTCTTCAGGCAGTTCTGGTTGCACTTCAGGAAGAACTTGAGGAAGAACCTGCGTGCGCCCAAGGAGAGAAACAGAGAGAGAGAGAGAGAGAGAGAGAGGGAAAGATCAGACGAGCCGTCGAAAGACTACCTGCGAGTCCTTAAAAGAGATGCCACTGATAAATGACAAAACACAGATAAAACTAGAGGCAGACGGGGCTCTCGCTCCATCTGACACTCCTCCATCAGCTGCTGGTGACAAGCGCAGTTATTCCTCAGTAAAACCTTTGCAGAGGCAGTGACTTAGACGCAACCTTGTGCATCAAATCGCCGAGCGTCTGTCACGGCTCGCCGTAAACTCACCGGGGCAGATGTATCCCCCCACCCCAACCCCACTCACACCTCATCACCCCCACCGGTCCTCAGGCTTTGCACAGCCGTGTGACGGAGGTTGAGCTGTAGCTACTCTGCAGCACACAGTGTTGCAGCAGCTCCTGCCTCTCTCAATCTCAGTGTGAGAGACCACATCAACAGCACCTGCCATGCATTATTAATAGGCTGAGATGGCAAGTATGGCTACCCACATCAATACTTAATGAGGGAGGGGAGGAGTACAGGGGAGAGTTGGGGTTGTAGATGGGGTGGAAGGGGAGGCGGGGTGTGAGGGAGGGGGGGGGGGGGGCGGCGTCTGGTCTGGAAAGCAGAAAAAGAGGAGTGGGGGTGGGGGAGTGGGGGTGGGTGGGTGGGTGGGGGCAGTGGGTGGGTGGGTGGAGGGCGGCTGACAATTTATTCCCTCGCCCCACCCCGAGGCTTGAGACCTGACAACTTCTTCTGTAAGTGAAACTGCAGTATTGTACATCTCCTCATTCAGCCTTCTGCGCTGCCTGTCTGGCTCCACGACGAAAAAAAAAAAAAGAAAATCAAATGAACCGCAAAAATAAACAGCGCTGTGTACAAATAAACAGGAACCTTAAACAGGGGGAAGAAGGGGAAATAGAGGGGGGGGGAGGTATAAAACTACATTTCCCACCCCTTCCTCCCCCTTCCTCTTCCTCCTCCTTCTCCCCCCTTTGAGGTAGCTCAAAGAAGTGCTGACAGCTGAAACTGCTTACAATACAGATCTCCAGCAGCCAGAGAGAGAATCACTCCTTTGCTCAGCTTTTCTTTCATATGTCTTATTTTCTCCCCTCTGTTCATTTGTTATGGCTACGATTCTGCACTGGGCAGCGCGTTTGGAGCCAAGCTACTCGGATATAGTCGAGCGCGCACACACGCACACACACACACACACGCACACGTGCACACAGACTCGCAGGCATGTCAGGAGAAACACAGCGCCCCAGACAATTGCTTCATCTAGTCTTAGGAAAAAAAGAAAGAAAAAAAAAACTAACAAAAAAAGAAGAAGATAAATGGATGAAGAAGAGTTATGTCTCATTTCGAGAGGCCGGCCTACTGCTGTGTGCATTACAAGCATCTGATGTAACACAAGAACTCGCGGTTATTCCCTGACAAGTTTTAAATGCATGACAGCTGGCTGGTGGTGGATGCTCCTCCTTGAGTGGAGAAGAAAAAGCCTGCTATGATCTCAATAACAAACTCTTTACTCTAATGCTTTGTGTTTTTATTTCCCCCCGCCCTTTTTCTTTCCTTTGGCTTTTTTCTTTATTTCTGTTGTGATTTACAATTGTACTTGCACAAGAGGCCAAATCTGAATGAGACAGGAAAGGGTGGGTGTGTTAGGGGGAGAGGGAAAGAAATGGCGCAGAAAGTGAAAGGAGAAACCGATTGAAAGATAGACAGAAGGACGAAGCAGACAGTACGTGAAATCCGAAAGGAGAGACAGACCACCCTCCTGTATATTTTAGAAGCTGTGGGCCAATATCTCAATAATTCATGAAGTGGAGAGATGTTTTTTTTTTTTTTTTTTTTCCTCCAGCATGCTGTTAGACCCCGCGGACCGAGGGTCTCCCAACTTTCTTATCTCCTCAAGGTCAGAGAGCAGCCTAACAGACAGCTGTGGACCACATCCACTTGTCCGACATACTCCACCTTCCTTGCTGCACCTCCTGTTTAATTCATCGATTCCGCTTTTTTCCCTCAACGGCCCTCCTGCTCCTTTGCCCAGGCATCCATGATGGATGGAAAGATGGATAAGTGGAGGGAAGAAAGTTAGGGTCATCTCAGTCAGAGGTGATGGAATCAGAGGGTTAAATTTGGAAGAGGAGTTGGGATGAGACCCATGAGAGGATAAGTGGGAAGGAAACACACCAGGTCCGTCTGATATTTTTGTCTTTTTAACATCCCCTTATGTGTGCATGCCCTAATATTCTGGTTTAAAAGATTGAGGTCGTGGTTAATCATTTCAGGTCTTTTTTGCACATTTGACATTCAATGGAAAACAAATCAGAGAAAAAACATATTAAATAGCTACTTTAGCTAGCTTAGTTAAGTATTAAATCAAACAAATCAGCTAAGTATTTGTTTAACTGATTTGTTTGATTTACTTTCAACATAAAGTCTTTGGCACCGCTACCTGAAAATACTCGTCCACGTTTTCCTGCCTTAAGAGAAAACATCACTTGTTCACAACCCTTTATTGTTGTGTCCACAGATTTTCTCTCAGATTTCGTCCTGGACTTTGGATAGACAGACCATCCATCTCCAAAAAAAAAAAAAAGTGAACCCATTTTTTGTTCATTTTGGACGAGCGGTTCAAATCAAATCACCGAAATCATGACTTTCCCTTTTAACTTTACACTTTTCAGATCATCAGCGAGTGCTTCTGTGTGATGAAGTTGGGATAAAGGAGCAATGTGTGCTGATGCATAACAGCAAAGAGATTACCATACGGATTTAAGGATAATCTGATTGACAGCTGACGAGTAAATATGTGCAGATAGCCGACAAAAGCCCGGGATTCTATCCGGCGCTCGGTTCAGTGCCCAGTAATTGTTGTATTTTTTGCTGCTTTTTGTTAATTAACTGAACAAGGCAAATGGGCAATCAGTCTCACAAAAGTGTATCAGAACCTCCCCTGTGGTGCGAGAGTAGGAATCACCTGTTTACACAAAATGACTCGATTTCAGAGCCAGATGAGGAAGTGGTGATAACAAAAAGGCCCAGATTTTGTTGTTACCAAATCCCCTATGAGCAGCTAAATCACTGAGACATGTGACAGAGTGCTGAACGCTATGCAAAGCCAATGTTTTTTTTTCCCATTCTCATTTTGTCATTGCACTCACTCAATATGCTTAATTTGCTCTCCCTTGGAAGGCCTCCATTCCACTTTAGTTTTTTTTTGGCTCTGTCTCACCTTACCTACTCAAAAAACGCTTTTTTTCTGAAGAAAAAAACATCTGTAGAGTTTCATCCACCTGTATTCAGACAACTTTGATCTGATAGCTATAAAAAAAAAATCTAGATTTCGTAATTCCTCTGGAATCCTTGGTGATTCCAGAGAAAAATGTTCTGTTCGGATCAGACCCACACTGAAATTTATGGGCTTAATACCACTGCACATCATTCCTGAACATGCTCTCTGTGGGAAGGTTTTTCTTCAGCAAAGACAGAGAAGCTGGTCAGAGTTGATGGGATGATTGACGGAGATCAAAACATGGCAAAAGATCGAAGGTTCAACCTACAACGGGGCAAAAAAACCCTCGGCGTAAAGACACGGAATTGATCAGATCAGAGCAAATTCATGACTCTGAAAGGCTCAATCAAAGTCCGCAGCGAAATCCAATCGAGAATTTAGAAAATCGATGTTTACAAGCACTCGTTATTGGGCAACGCCGGCGGAGACGTATCTGAAAAGAGCTGCAGCTGCAATGCAATGAAATGTAAATATTTTAATAACCATATATCCTTTTTGTTCTACTTCTCTATTATGTGCTACTTGTCTATCACATAAATTCCCAATAAAAATGCTCTGAAGTTGCATTTTTATTGGGAAGTTGTGATATTAAAAAAGGGGGAAAAGTTCAGTCAGTTTGAACACTTTCTCAAGCAGACAAAAATAGTTTCAAAAAACTTTCGCACAATTACAACCACACAAACACAGAATTTGGTTGATAAGTAAAGAATAAAGAAAATCTTTTTTTTTTGCTCTTATTTTCTCCAGACTGTGTTTCCACGTATTAAGGCTTAAAGTTCTTTTTTTTTTCACTTTGTTCTTTACACTGGCGTATTTCCTCATCCTTGCTTCAATTATTCCCACTTCTTCTTTGCATTTGAAAGTCTCGCTGCTTTCGAGCTGTTAAACCCGTGCAGGCAGATATTACTGGTGCAAATTGCTGCACCGGCTGGATTAAATGAAATAAAACCATTTCGCTCTCTCGTAATTACCCCTCAAATTCAGAAATGGCTGCGGAAGTGAATTTGTGTAAATAACTGCTTGGCCTCTTCTAGCCTCGTGGCGTAAATTTGCAACAGCAAAAAAAAAAAAGCATATAAAAAAAAAAGCAAACGCAGCCGGTCGCTGTGGTAATTTAATGATCTCACACTTTCATCATATCATAACCGGCATTATTTGTCACTTTGGAGCAATTAAACACAAAATCACCCCCCTGCCCATGCAAAACAAAACAAGGAAAGCAATTATAACACAACTTTTAAGTAATCCCCGTAGCATCTAAATAATATTACTGCAGTGATAAAGATCGTCTAAGCGATTAGCTAACAGCACGGAAGCCTCCGAGGGACAATTCTGTTATATTTTCTAATAATTTTCCTACATTAGCCACAAATGAGGAAAGGAGTTGTTTTCCTTGTCAAATTCAACATGGATGACTTCAGAAAAACGGCTTTGAGTCGTTATTTATTTCCCACCCTCCTCCCTCCATTAAGAATAAAAAGAATAAGAAGATGAAGAAGAAAAAAAGACCGGCACAGTTGATGCTGTAACTCAGCCCTCTTTTCTCCTGCCATCCATTTCAGCTGTACAGATCATCTCCACGAGATACGCTCTGTGTCTGGCTCCTAATATGCTTCATGAGGTGTGTAATTCACTGTGCTCCGGAGGGGAGCCATTTGTCTCGAGGGTTAACTAAGTGACACAACAGCACTTCCCTGTGCCTGTTAGCACCGCGGGACATGTTGAACCGATCCAGGCAGGTAGAAGGAGAGACGCGCCTGCACTTTGGCAATTAAGCATTATGGTACATTAAGGGAAATATCTGTCAGCATGTGTAAAGTGACAGTATAGTGAAGTGTGACATTCTAGCAGAATGAAATCTCTTCCTCAAACTCTTGCTTTGAGTATTTTCTTTGCCCCACACCACCCAGCTCCCGCGCTGTGTTTCATTTCTCATTTTCTTGCTGTTCCGGGCTACTCTTTCTTTCGCTCTTTCCGCCATGCATCACTGACACTTCAACCGAGAGCCTGACTGGCTTGTTTTTGTGGTGACCTGTCTCCCAGCCAGAAGTATATGTTTAAGCATAGAAGCACACACTCGTGACCTGCACACATACACACACACACACACTAATTTAGGGAGATTTATGAGCGGGGCCTTGCACCAGGAGCCATGCAGGCTGACCCCAGGGGTGCAGTGGGGCACTGATAGGGGCCGGGGTGCGGGGGGGGCTGGCTCCACAGTGGGGGGACATTAATAATCCAGAACCAGGTCTGTCTCTGGGTCTGGTCCTCAGCCTTGGACACCAGGCTGGAGCAAACTGCAGTGGCCCACTTTCAATACGAAAGCAGACAAATTTGGTGGTACCACTAAAAAGAAAAAGAAAAAAAAAACATTTTTCATAGAAGCGCCGTTATCTCACGCTGGGGAAAAATAATACAGAAACAGAAATCCAATGTCAAGAACAACATCATCTTCTATCATGCCTCCTCTTTTTCAGCACAGCCCACTTATTTTCCATACATTTTATGGTAAGACTCAAATGTCCATGTTGGACAATTGATGCTGACAATGTTTATGTAATTTTCTGGCTAGAAGATTTGAACTTAAATTTTTTCATTGCGATCATTCTGCCATTTGCAACAACTTCACTTTATTGCAAGAACAGTTTATTTCAATTTAAGGCTTTTTTTACACATCTTCACCAACGTATCAACTCAACTAACCCTAACCCTATCCACATCTATAGACTGGAAAAGAAACATTCATTTGTGTATCTCATTTTAACCGACAGACACCGAGAAATGAATAAATATCTAACAACAGGGAAAAAAAATGGATGATCACAAACAGCAAAGTGTAAGGACAAAGTGAAACATGCTCACACACTTCACTTCATTCCTTTGGAGTGCTCCTCCTCAAAGTAGTGGTGGGCACCTCTATATTGCCCTCATGTCTATCTTAAGTGTCATGATTTATTCAAATAGAACATCTCAACGCGCTGAAAAATTCATTCCCGGCTCACTCCACCCGCCGTCCCATCCTCCTCTTTATCTCCTTGATGTGTGTGCACGTCTTGTCAGCTGAATTTGTCCCCATCGTTAAATATTTCTCAGAACAAATGGACCCTGGAGGGAGAGAGACGGTGGGTCAAGGAGTGGAGAGGCGGGGGGATCCGCGGTGCATCTTCGGATTTCGGGGAGAGAGGCCTTGCTTGGGGAAAGAAATTGTCCCCTCGCTCTCCCTGCTACTGGAGCTCCAGTCTCAGCTTGGGGACAGAAGTCCCAGAGACACTTAACCAATTGTGTTTCATCCATTTGATCCAAAAAGGATCATTCAAAATTCAGCCGAGACGTCTTTGAGGGAAGCACGGGAAGACCGGCGGCGAGAACTTGCCAGCTTGAGAAGAAGAGACCTTCGTTTAGCAACTTGTAGCCTGAAAACGTGTCTACCTGTGTGGTGATTGGGCACCACGGCAACATCGGTTGCAGGGGGAAAATGTGCAACTAAATAAACATCTGTGCATGTCTGCGTGTGTGTGCGCGTGTGTGTGTGTGCCCGTGTATCAAAGCCATGATGTATAAGAGCTTGTCTGGGTGATGGACAGTCTTGGCAGGCGGTGCTGATTGAAACACTTCCTCTGTCGGGCCTAGCCCATTAATCTGATGGAGACGGAGACAAAGAGAGGGAAAGAGAGAGGCTCCAGGCCCCCAGACCACAGGAGTAATGAAGGGTCCTGGTCCCTCTCACCCCGGCTCTGTCCTGCCATGCTGCGACGCGGTGCTACCCCTGTCCAGCCCCAAACTCTGCCCTCATGGGAATGACCGGTGAATAATGGCCCTGTCACAAGCCAGGTAGACACCGCTGCACAGCCGAAGGGTGTGTGTGACCGCTAGTTGTGTTCCATCGCTGCGCAGTCTTTTACCCTAACCGCTCTCCTCTCCGCTTTATCTGAAGACTGATGCACTTTTATTGAATAGTGTTGATTTAAGCACATGTTAAGCTTAATGCATAATGCATCGACTATATATAGCTTGATAAAGAGCAGCGTGTCACGCCGAGACCAGCCCCATACATTGTGGGGATGAATGTGCCGCTTGCAAAAGTTCTTTCTTTTTGTTCCATTTAAGCACCACATTAAATCATAACTGTGACTGCGACTACGCGCCGGCTCAAGGTTATGTTTCTAAATGCAGCAGGATCAGAAATCAGAAACTTAATTAGTGTGCCATGTTTGTTCTTGGCTGAAAAGTTGCTCACCACCAAAAGGGGTCTTGAGGGACAAATATGGAAGCAAAGAGAGAAGAAAAATGTGTGACAGAAAGTGCGCGTGTGTCAAGAGGAAGACCGATTCTGAAATGCAGGCGAATGGCTTCCTACAGAGGGTGCGTGTGTGTGTGTGTGAATACTTGCTCATGTGCATGTTTTGGCCCTGCGTCCCTCTGTGTTTATCAAACATATTACAGCTCCTTCTAGATTCCTCACCTGCACACCCCCAGCCTGCTACATATGGCCCACCAATCACAAAATAAGGAATCATGCATACATTAGCATAGCTAATGGCCTACTCTCTCCATTTAATATGCAAATTTCCTGAAACATTACTGAATGCCTTCTGTTCTAAATGAATAAATTTGAATCGCAATTAGAATAATCCTTTATAATTAATGAAAACTGTCAATTTTGGTTCATAAGTAATTTGATTAAAGTGGTGATGGGACACTTATGAAGTTCATCGCGCCGCGAGAAGCGGGGAGTGCACTCCTGGTGGATGTGCGCGAGCCGCAAGACGACCAGCGGCACGGCAGCGTTATTGATGACGATGATTAATAAAGCTTCTGAAAGTGGTTGTCACACAAACCAGACGTTCTTGTTTTTACTCCAATGCAACTTCGCTCTCTTACCGCGGTGGTAGAAACAACAAATCAATCACGCCTTTCTGTCGCCTGACAGACAGGGAAAAGTGAGGAAGTGATTGAAGAGGTTTCCCGGCCTCGTGGTGCTGTGTCAGTGGCCCGTCTGTCCGGCTGGAGACACTGATGGACTGTCAAAGTGGGGAGAGAGCTGCACTCGCACATGCCAGGTCATTACAAGGAGCTGAAAGGCTGTTTTTCACCAGAACACAGGGCTAGAGGAGGCCTTTTGTTGTTCATCTTGTCAGAAGATTATAGTTCACGCTTTTAAAAGGTCTGTTAAAAGGCTATAAGCAGTAATTATCTTACATGCAGCAGAAAACTCCTATCAGCCTCATTTAGTATTTATCTATCACTTAGTCTTAGAGGCTGAAGCTAGTCTGAGAGGGGCCAGGATCAAATGAACTTCTACTGTCTTGGGACGGTTTCACACCAGCCCTGCTTAGTCCGCTTTAATCAAACTTCAGTCTGTCTAGAAAGCCTGGTTCGTTTGGGGAGGTGTGAATGTGCAATCAAACTCTGGTACGGACCACAAAAAAACGGACTCTGGTCCGCCTGACAACCCAGGTCTCGGTTCAGTTGAAGTGAACTGTGGTGCAGTATGAATGCATATGTGAATGACAAGCAGACTGCAGACTGCTCCAAAAGCAGGAAGTAAAATAGTGCGTGGCATTCTTGCAACAAATGTGAGCGTCTAGTGGTATCAACAAAAAAAGACAAATCCTACAACCACTAAAACCTGATGCTGCTCCATTTCTGTTTACATTTTATGAAGAAGGGAGTTGTTCTCATGTTTTCTTCTGCGGTTTCCTTCAGTTGTTCTTGGTGCAATGCCACCAGAGGCGAGGAGGTGAACAGGTTTTTCAATTGGTTTGGATCGTTTCACGGTGCAGTGTGAAAGTGAACTATACCAGCTGAAAATACAACAATTGTTGGTTCCCAATCGAACAGAGTGTTGATGGTGAAAAGACCCTTAAAGCAACTTCAATTTCAAAAATTTCACAGCATTTTTGCAAATGTCACTTTATAATCTTTGAGTTGAAACATTTGCTTTGGAAGGTTATTTGTGCAGGAGTTGATCATTATTTACATGGGAAACGTAACCAGGTGGTACATCTGTATAAATAACCACCCAATGCAAAAGTGAGGACAGTTAAAGTTTGTAAAATGCCATTTGTGTTAAACGCTACAAAGGTTTGGAGACTGAATTTGCTTTAAGGCAATAGAAAGCTGTTTAGACTTGTAGGTAGCTTTAGTTGCTGGAAAATAGAAATTTATTTATTGTAGTGAAGACGAAAGGAGAGTTATTTTCTGCTAGTAAGATATTAAACACTGGAAGAAGAGATGCAAGATCTTAGGAATACACAAACTAGTGTCATTGCTGTTCAATATTGCAATGATGACAACAATAGAGATTTTTTTTTCTTCAAAATCTGCATCTGGTGAGATAATATAAGGAAATCAAAATCAATCCGATGTAAAATATATATTTGGGAACCAGAGTCTGAATGTATGACACCTAAAATAGTTTAGCACACCCAATATTGCCTCCAAACAGGATTGCACAAGCTGAAACTACAATGACCATTTTATACGATGTGTGGCTATACATCTGTCAGTCAGAGAAGGGAGCCTGTGAATATAACTATTCACGGACTCCCCTCCCTGCTTTCAGCTTTTCACTCACATCCTGCTCTCCTGCTATGAAAGCTTACAACAGTGTCACCTAAATTAGGGTCACTCAGCTGTGTGAAATTATTGCTTTGTGCAGTGCAGGTATGAATTTGTTCAGCAGCTCCACTGTGTGCGTCTGAGAGTGTTTGCATGGCTTCAACCCAGTAATAATGGTCCACATAGTGTAGAGCCTTGCAGACTAATTAGCCAAATCACTGAGAAAATAGCAGGCTGCTAATTAATGGGTATTATGGCATTTCAGAAGTCACCACTCTAATTGATTGGGGGGGGGGGGGGGGGGGGGGGGTTTCAATGTTGCGGCAAAACTAACTTGTTCCGTCTGTTTTTTGGTCTGTCTACCTTTTAAACAGTTTTTATGTTTATGCAAGTGAAATAATTAGTCCCATGCATAATTCTTTTTCACATACAGACAGCGTCAGCTTTCTGCACTTAAAGAAATGGCTTAGATATTTTAGCCTGAGGTCCCGCAAGTTTAACAGAAATAGTTTGCCTTTCGATATAGATGTCATATCACAGTGAATTTGTAAAAAGCAACTCAGAATGGTGAAAAGCTAGTTGGCAAAACGGGTGTCCATGTTTCAGCTGATTTCAGGAATATGAATTAAATTTGCATTGGTTTGATTGTTTTTTTGTTTGCTTATATTTTATGTGGCTGTTTTCTCTTTGAAACAACATCTGTGTCTCTGCGAGAAGTTAGGCTCACTGACGCTGCTGGCTGCGATTCGCCATTCTTCTCCAAGTCCACCAACAGCGTTTGGATTTTGTGTCAGGCAGTCGTTGAAGATACGCTTCTTTATCTCTTCAGAAATCATACATTTTTGGAAAAATTGCAGCTGATAAGGCAGATTGTTGTAAATGTAGTGTGACATTGCTACGCGTGCGCGGCTCGGCTAAGAATACAGCCACAAACTTTAACACTGTCTCTGGTGAAGGTGTGGCTGAGTAAATATGTGCTGATATGGCGTTTTGTCATCTCAGAGATTTCAGTTTGGGTAGGTTGCAATTGCTTTTACCTTTTTCACAGGCCAGAATAAATATGAGTTCCTGAAATTACCTACAATTACCTCCTTCATTCAGCCAGAAGGCTAACTTCATTACACCGCTTTCACCATTAAAGACAGAAGTATATTAACAATTACATAAGAAAAGGGCATTCTGCTTAAATTGTTTGTGCAAGAACAGTTTCTCAGCTTATAGTTTCATTTTTTAATTGTCAAATGGGTTTTAAAATGAGCTTTGAGGGCCAGACATGGAGTGTCCAACCCATTTTTACGAGGTTTTGTTAGACAGGCGAACTGAATAACACATTTTCACATTTGACCCATTACCTTTCATATTAGACTGATTAAATATCTTTATATTACTCTGAGAGGAACAAACCCCTGATGCAAGTGAATTGGTAAGTAATATAATCCGTCTGAATAATTCTCTTTCTTATTTCGCGTCTACGTCCTGGCCCCTCCGACACACTCAAACATGCATATCCCCCATAGACTCCTCTTAACCCTATCAGACGCCGAGACAATCAAAATAGATTTGCATTCAAATGCCACATGCTCGGTATCAAATATCAAATCAAGCTCGAGCCGCTGAGACAGACAGACAATTGCCTCCACCACACTGCCTCAGCCTTCCCTCCAGAACGCCAAACCCCTCCTCCTCCTCCTCCTCCTCTCTCCACCCAGTGTCCAAGAGACTCCCCATTCTCTGCTCCGGACGAGCTCCATCGGGGGAGTGACAAGCGGCGGCTTGGGTGCTTGATTGACAGCCTGTTGATGCTTCTTTTACACACATAAACTCCACATCAGCCTCCCTCCTGCTGGTTCAGGGGTGTCTGCGATCGCCTCGGGGCTAGTGCCCTGAAGGGCTGCTCACTACTATACATACAAATCACAGTGCGTCAGCCTTGTGAATGGGCCCATTTTGACTTTGTCCTTGTAAAGTCAGCCCCCCCCCCCCAACCCCTTGCATCCTGCCTCATCCCCTACTTTCCCCCTTCATTTTTGTTCTGGCAGATGCGTGATGAAACTTCCATTCAGGAAGGCGCAGGCACACACGGGAAAGGGAAACATGGCACATTTAAATGTGGTGTGCTAATGGGCGGCGCCTCAGAGGTGGAGGATATAAATACATCAACGAGAAGACAAGCCACGGAGATGGGTCCACACACATCATGACGGCCCAGGGCCCGGGGCCCGGGGCTTTAATCTCCCACACTCAGCCAGCACACCTGGTTAATGTTAAGAGGGCAGTTATAGTCAATTACATTCCCATATAATGCATAAACCTCGACCCCGCCAGTGCAGCTGGAGTAATTGAAAACAGGCGCAGAGTACACCGGGGTCCAGGCAAAAAAAAGTCAGCTTCCCACCCTTGACTTTGCCATTTACTATATGTGCGCTGTCTTCCTCATGTTATTATTCCAGAGTCTTGGGGGGGCATATGTAAGGGAGGGAGAGGGTGTGGTTGCCATTTAGATATAAGGAAGTGAAAGAGCAAACGAGGATATGGCATGTTATGAGGAAGACAAAATGCTGTAGGACAGAGGGAGGAACGGTGAGAGGGGTTTTGTCTCTCAGGTGAGGTCCAGGGGCGGCGGTGGTGGTGTTCCATTTGGGACTGGGGGTGGGGGGGAGTCGTAAGAGGTGAGGAAGAGAGGGAGGGCATGCAGGAGGGCGGCCGTTGTAAGTAAGGACTTTGAGACTGACAGGTGACATTACCCTGCGTCATGGCTGGAGGGACAGAGGGACAGAGGGTGCGATGGTTATCCAGGCAGGGAAATGTCACTGTCCAGACACGGCGCACACGCAAACAAGAGCCGGACGCACACCCATACGCATTACCACATGCACACAAAGATACAGGACAAAGGAGTCTGGAGTCTTTTAGAGTGAAAAAGGCTGGCTACAGTGGGCAGAGATGGAGAGATTACATCCTCCCCATTTAGATGCCAAATACAAAAGAAGAATCAAACTGGGGGAAAAAAAAGCTGAGAGTCACTTACAAGTCAACAACTTTACATTTTTTTCCACATTGTCTCCAAGCTTTTGTTTTGTTCCTCTCCTTCCATCTCAGTCCTTTCACTGCTGTTTTCATTAAAGTCAGTCCTCATTTTCTTTCTTTTCTGCTTTTTTCTGTTTTTTTGGCAAGGCTTATAAAACGTCCATATTGCAGCTCGTTTCGACCTCATTGATTTAGTGTTTGGTTAAATATTCACGACTGTGGATGCAATTAACATGCTGTTAATGAATAATTGATCGCATCTTAAGCGGCCATAAAACTCATGCATATTAATTATTGAAACAGGAAATATGAAAGAAAAGGAAGAAAACAACCTTGCTTGTTTTGCCTCAATCAACCTTCTTTCGTTTCTTTTTTTTCTTTTTTTTAAGTCTGAAAGGAATGGTGAGAGTGTTTGGGTCGGGCGAGTGAGACAGTGATGGAAATATGCAGATTATTCCCATAAAAAAACAAAAAAAACAAAAAGATTTTTAACAACTCTTATACGCATTTAGGCCGCCGTTGAGTACACCCATTACATTTATACATACATCTCCTGGTGTGTATGATTGTGCGCTGCGTCGCTCAGTGCAAGCGTTGTGTTGACAGCCTCAGTGTGACAGAGGTAGTAGCTGGCGGTTATGAAAGGCAAGTGTTTACCACGCGTGAACAGAACAAAAACACAAATACGGCGAACATGGGGAGGCTTGTCAGCGAGACACTGGAGATCAGTCAGCCAACAATGAGCTTTCCCTCTCCCCACTGTGTGTCTCTGCCAGTTTATGCTTATGGGCTGATGTTGCCCCCGGCGACTCCCGGATTCTAGTGGGCGGAGAGCAATTGCCATAGAGAGGGACATGGGGGCGGGAATTATTGCTGCGGTGCACCTGTGGTCAGGTAAACAGTCAAATCCCCTTCCATGTGTGTGTGCGTGTGTGTTTATGTATGAGGGCGAGACACGTATATCGGTGCGTGTTTGCGAACAGTTTGGGGGTTAAATTCATTATCCGTACATCCTGCACTCCGAAACCACTCAAAAATGCCGTAACATGAAAAATACATCCCGGGAGCAGCCGCATACTCCAGGAAAACACCAATTTACATCATCGCTTGTTATTTATTTAGCACACAAAAAGCTCTAGAGATATATGTGTATGCGTGTGTGTGCGTTAATGCGCATTGCCTCCATCTCCATCTTATAACTACTCTGCAATGTTGCTGCCTCGGAGCTAAAAAGTGACAAGCTGTCAATTGTGTTCCAGTATTAACCCCCTTCTCAATGACTGCGTGCTCGTCTTCGTCTCTGTGAAGTCGGAGTGATCAAAGAAGCAGTACTTTGGTAAAAATAACCAAAGGCAACGAGATGGAGGACACCATGCTGCTCGCAGGCTGAAGAACGACGGCCAGCCTTTCAGCAAAAACAATGTCTTGAGTTTTCTTTGTCGCTCTCTCTCAGTCTGTCTCGTTACTTTACTCTTTCCCCGTCTTCAATCGTCAACATGCGGTACTGACTGCTGGGCGTAAAGTTTTAGCTTGTGGTGTACATACCCTACAGTACTTTGGTAAAGTGTTAACTTCAACGCATTTCATTGGTATTTTATGCAAAAGGCCAAAACAAAGTAGAAGATAATGGTGAATTGGAAGGAAAATAGGACATAGTTTTGGAAGTTTGGAACATCTTGAAGCAGCTGACAGTGTTGATGGTTTGTACGACCTCCTTTTGCTCCAATTACAGCTATTTTTTTTGTCTGTAACAGTTTTCCACCTTCAAACAAATGAATTTTTTGTCTATTTTTCTTTGCAAAATAACTTTAAATAACTACATCCTCTAACACACAGTGATGCATTGGTCTTAACCATTATGATGTTGCTCTTAACATATGTTCAGAGTCGTTTTGTTGCCGTAAGGTGAACTTCTACCCTGTTGTGAAGTCTTTTGACATTTCTGACTGGTTTTTTTCCAGATCAGAGCAGTATTTAGCGCCACTTATCTACCCTGTAAATACTTCTTGCCACACTTCTATAAAGGTTAGATTTGTTGAGAGAGCATTACATCGCACATCGGTGGACTCCTTGACAAATGGGCGACTGGTTGACCTGGACATCTTATTTAGGGGTATCAGAGTGTAGGGGGCCAGAATACAAACACACAACACACTTGTGCTATAGAAATTTGTGTTGGTTTACCACATGAACCAACGCAAATGCTGACACATTACGGCGACAAAATGCGAAGAAGCTCAATGGCTATCAATAATTTTGCAAGCTCCTTACCATTTTATGGCGCAAAAGAAGTGTGATTACATTTTTTTTATGTGAGGAGGACTGCATATAGTATTCATTCTGCCCATGCTATTTTAAGAGGAGGGCGGGGAAGCAGTGAGCGATGAAAGTGAAAAGGAGACCACCGGAGAGAAAAAGTGAGGACAGAAAGAAGCTCCGTGTCTCATCTTATCTTCCCAGGTTCACCAGGCGGTTTTTATTCCTCAAACCACAAACTGCGCATTCAGTCATCAGGACAGTGAAAAGAGAGAGTGGAGAAGAAGAAGAAGTAACAGAGTAAGAGCAAAGACAGTGAAGGGGGGGGGGCAGTGAAGGGGAAACTGGAGGGGCATCTCTCTGTGGCTAATTCTTTGGGTGTGGGAAAGCAGAGCACCTTACACAGGTTGGCCTGGTTTCAGTAATGAGTTTGATTCTTCTCTCTGCCTCCTCAGCCTCACTGGGGACCAGGACTGCATAATAACATCCTTCAGACACACACACACACACAAACACACACACACACACACCCCACACACACACACACACACACACACACACACACACACACACACAACACACACTTACCCAAACACACGCAGCCACAAACAGGTCTATGGGGAGCTAATTATTCTCACCTGTGTTAATTATTGCTGTAAGCCAATCGGTGGACTCTGTGCTAATTAGGCAGTGTTAGGTCTGATTAGTGTTTTGCAGCAGGCCCACTCAAACTGTTATCTACCATACTCATCCCCTCAGGCAAAAGAGGAGAGAGAAGAACAGGTGGATGCTTGCCCTGTGTGTGTGTGTGTGTGTGTGTGTGTGAGAGTAAGAGAGTGTGTATGGAATAGAGTGCTCATCCCTGACAACAAATACCTGAAGGATAACTCAAACTAGCAACAAAACAAAGTCTTATCAGATTTGTTTCAAATCCAACTTCTCGTTTTAGAAAACAATGCACACCGCCAGTGCACAGCTAGTCTCTGCCCTCTCAGTTAATTGGTCCTGGTTTGGGGTCATTTCTTTCATCTGGACAAACAGTCCCCATGCCCTTTTAGTTAATGAGGGCTGATCCGGGATCAGTTCTGTCACTAATGGCTCAGTTTTTTTTTTTGCCAGGATAACCCTTCAAATTGATCCAAGCATCTCACGTCGCGCAACCCCCCTATCCTGACCCAGGAGAGCTGCATGTGTGAGCAGATAAGTGTGTGTAAAAGAGGGGGGAAAAAGGAGAAAGGGAGTGTTAAATGTATAAATGAGGGTT